>JAQMYL010000008.1:2266449-2277882 GCA_030014365.1 Clarias pachynema | reverse complement strand
TTCACACGAGTCATTTACGAATCATTTAGAAATGGGGTAAAATTAAATCTATTTTTGGAGAAAACTAAAGTGTTTTTGACCTTGAATACATGTAAACCTGTTTTAAGAGACTCATTAAGCAATATTAGCAACCTTTAAAATGGCAGGAAAACCCTTGTCCAGAAGAAGTACATCAGCTCGCGGGTCCTGTCAAACTCCAAATTGGGTTGTTCCACCAGGAAGAAATCATGTTGTTATTACTGGAAGAATCTACCTCTGACGTCGTTCTGGGACGTACGTGGCTAGTCAAACACAAACCTACCCTATCTTGGACCACTGGGGAAGTACTTAAGTGGGGAAAGAACTGCTCTCCCACCTGTTTCCCTACACTACCATTAAAACTTCAACCCATGCGCCTTCTTCTTGCGAAGGTTCAGCCCGACAGAGAAAAATTATGACATTGGAGACCATGCATTACTAGCAATTAAGATGGCGCTGGAAGAATGGAGACAATGGCTGGAGGGAGCCGCTCATCCAGTTCTAGTACTGATGGATCACAAAAATTTACAATATCTGAGGGAAGCGAAATAACTCGATCCACGACAGGCAAGGTGTGCCATGTTCTTTACCCGCTTTAACTTCAAAATATCCTATCTTCCTGGTACCAAGAATACCATGGCACATGCTCTCTCCAGATTACATGCACAATTTATAGAGGAACCCGTATCAATCCTTCCGGAAAAGATCTTTGTCAACCCCATCCAATGGGAACTCCCTTTATCCATATCAGAACCGGCACCAGCTACTTCACCAGACTGTCTACCACCCCACCGATTCCACAACCTACCGCTGGTCTCACCCCCTTTCAGTGTATCCTGGGTTATCAGCCGCCATTATTCCCCTGGAACGGGGAATCGTCTGACCTTCCGGCGGTTGATTTTTGGTTCCTGGAGAGTGGGAGAGTCTGGGAAGTAACACATCACCATCTGCAGAGAGCTGTATGTAGGCACAAAGCCAATGCTGATCGACATAGATCCACTGCTCCAATCTACTATCCAGGAGATACGGTATGGCTCTCGACTAGAGACATGCGACTACAACATCCCTGCAAAAAGCTCAATCCGGTAACTTACAAATTACAACTGCCCTCACACTACCGTATTTACCCTACCTTTCACGGGTCTCTGTTAAAACCATATCATGATCCAGTAATTTCTCCCACAGAGCCTGGTCCTGAAGAGGAAGCCCCTTCCTCTGATCATCGTGGACAAAAGCACTATCTATCAGGTTCAGAACATCCTGAATTCTCGCCGCTGTGGTGGTCGCCTAGAGTATCTCATGGACTGGGAAGGTTATGGTCTTGAGGAAAGATCCTGGGTGCCTCATGACAACATCCTTGACCCCATGCTGTTGGTATCACAATGCTCACCCCGATTGTCCAGCACCCAGAGGACTGGGTAGACCACCACGATGTCAGAGGTCGACCCTCAGGAGCAGGTCGTGGAGGAGGGGGTAATGTCACAGCCGGGCCAGACTCCGAACTCAGTCCGACACCATGCCCTTTATCTCCGGATTACTAATCAGCATCACCTGTCACCAATCAACAGCAGCAAATAAAAAACACACACCGCGCCTCAGTCAGTGTCCGGGCTCGTATCTACGAAGTGGACTCAATGCCCTACAATCACGTAAGAAGAAAATACGTAACAAACTACTTACCTGTGCTCTCGTTTCCAGAAAGTGCTCCAGTTGCTGACTCCGTATCGCCGTGGTGAGTGGCTACACTCCTCTCCAAGTTTTCATCAGTTTGGGCTTCTTCTTCTTTATACTCACCATCTTGTGGAGTCCGTCTTTGTTATACATTTATCATTGACAGTTTTTATAAGTGTGTGTACAGTATGTATGTGTGTGTGTGTGTGTGTGTGTGTGTGTGTGTGCGCGTGGGTGTGTGCGTGGGGGTGTGCGTGGGTGTGTGTGTTGCTTGAAAATTCACTGGTCATAGGAAATGTTTATGCATATAATCACCATCTCTGAATCTTTGGAAATTAAGTGAAGAATAAATACAAATAGGGAAATCCTTATCTTTCGTTCATTCTTTCTTTTAAATGATATACTGTAACATATAACATCTAGAGTCTAGAAATTCACCAGTCGGTGTAAAGGATTTATTATATAAATAAAATGATTAAAACAGACAATGAAGAAATTTAATTGACAAGGGAAAGAAAAAACTATATAAAACACACACACACACACACACACACACACACACACACATTATATATATATAAAAGGTTTTATCGGCGCATTGGTCAGAACTGAACTAAATTGGATATTTACATTGGCGTGTAAATATCCAAACAAACATTATGTGCCTAAATCAAAATGTTAAGTAAAAGTGATATTATGAATTCTCATGAGCCATATGTAATAATCTACCTATAACAGGGAGTATATTTGATTGAAGACCAAAAAAGTACAACTTAGTGTAAACAATGTGTTGTAAGGGACCACCCCTAGAGGGCACTGTGTGCCCGATAATTATGTTTGTAGTTTTTTGTTTGTAGACTCAGTTCCCCAGAAGGCACCTTGGTCAGGTGATGAGGGAGCTCACCTGAACCGAGGTAGCTCATTAGATCCATTATAAAAAGCTGTTAGTTCTGGGAAACTGGGTCGGGCCAACCGCCGGAAAACACCAAGAAAAAAAAAAGAAAAGAAAAAAGACTGGGTCGAGCATTATTAACAGTTATGTCATGTGGGCTTTTTGTTTTGTTTTGTATTTGGTTTGAGTTATGTTATATAAACTCTGTTTAGGAAGGCTCTAGTTTTATGTTTATGTTCATTATGCTTTTGTGTTGTGGAGCTGTTTCTGTCCAGTGAAGTGTTGTGTGTTTGTCTCGAGGTTAACAGTATGTAAGTACTGTTTTGTGAATCTCCAGTGTCCATTTACCCCTCGTATGTCTAGTCACTTGTGTGTTTAGTTATTAGTATGGTTAGCCACTTGAGTGCTTACCCGCTAGCAGGTTTGG
Source organism: Clarias pachynema (assembly GCA_030014365.1). Classification (NCBI taxonomy): domain Eukaryota; kingdom Metazoa; phylum Chordata; class Actinopteri; order Siluriformes; family Clariidae; genus Clarias; species Clarias pachynema. Next base: position 2,274,874 of record JAQMYL010000008.1, on the reverse strand, counting down.
CCGCTAGTGGCTTTAGCCTCTAGTTGGTTTAGCCTCTAGTATGGATTAGTCTCTTGTGTGCCTAGCTTCTTGTGAGTTCCCATGTAGGTTCAGGTACTAACCCATTTAGATACTAACACATTTAGGTCATTGTTTAGGTCAATAAATAAATCTGATGAGCAAAAACACCCTAATTGGCTACGCTATCTAACTCAAAAGGGATACATAGGTTGGCACGCACCCTCTTGCCTAGTGTATCTCTAGACAGCAGGTTACCTAAATGTTGACATGAATACCACGTGGCTTACTTCCCTAAACCAGTCTCTCAACCGCAAAGATCACCAACATTTTGACTGGGGGAAAAAAAAAAAGAATGGCCAGGACAAAGTGAGTCTCAAGACTGCCTCTACTTTCTGAAATGGCTTCTTAAAAGCCAGCTGGAGGATGGGGATTGATCGAAGTACTGGGATGTGGAGCAGCCAATCAGAAGAGTGGAATGACGGGATTGGTTGAAGTACTGGGATGTGAAGCAGCAAGCACTGGATGGAACCACTAAGAAACCTGAAAAAAACAGACAAGAAGAACAACCACCCAATAATGTTCTGGAACGTAACAGTCATCATCCATCCTGACAATAACAAGTTTAACTACTAACACGCTCTGTCATTAGTCTCTTCGGTCCTAGTCTCGTCTTGTCTCTGGTTTGTCTAGTCTCTAGTTTGTCTTGTCTTTGTTTAGCTTTAGCTCCACGTTTTTGTCCAGCTCTAAGCCTTTGTGAAGCTCTAAGTCTGTGTTTAGCATGAGGAGCCTTTGTTTAGCTCTAATCTTTTGTTTATAGTAAGAGTCCTTTAAGTTTGTTTTAGTTTTAGTTTTGTTTAATAAAAAGACTCATTACTGTATGTTTCAATACCCTCTGCGCTATGCCTGCCCTTTTTGGCCCAAGGCAACATCAGCCAATACACCACCAATCAGGACATGTAAGATACTCTAAATTTTTATTTCTTTGTATTAATTTAGTACAGATATACCATATACATAATTATACATTATACATAATTAAGGGTCATGGCTGATTTGAGTGACGGCTGCATTGCAAGTGACAAACTGCTAGTTGTTAGCTATGCATCACTGTAGCTAACCAGCTAAAGGGAAATCAATGTAGGTTAATCTAACACAAAATGTACGAGTTTCGCGGGACAACGTGTAGGCTATGGATGATCTTCAACCAAATGCAAAGTAACATTAGCATATAAATTGAAGTTAACCGTCCTAACATTTTAAAGTTGTAACCAAGGTGAGTGGCATATTCCAATCAACAGCCAGGCTCCACTCACTCCACCATTTATGGATTAATCATGGTTTAGCAAAGTCATCTACTGGCAAGATGGTTACAACCAGAGCTCCCATGGTTTCAAAACTGATCCTCAGCAAATCTTTAGGCAATGTCATTAATGGTTTGTCCAGTTATTATTTTTATTTTATTTATACAGTCTATGATATGTAGGGGCAATGGGGGATAAGGTGCTTGTGGCGTAGGTTTGCTTATCGAAGGTTAGTGGGTTTGAACTCTGTCATCACCAGGTCGATTATGTTGGACCCTTACGGACAATCCTTAACCCTGTGGCCCAGAGAACCCAGTCACTGCCTGCAGTGCCAGTCCCAAGCCCACTTAGAAAATGGGAAGATTGCTACAGGGAAGGTTGGAGGGACATCCGGTGTAAAAACATGTGCCATGTGGTCTGATGAGTCCAGTTTTATCCTGTTCCAGAGTCATTGGTCCATTAGGGTAAGAAAAGAGACAGAAGATGTGATATGCACCAATCATGCCTCCTGCCTACCATTTTACAATTTCAGGCAAATGAATACTGGCATTGTCATAATCCGAATATGCCCATGTCATCAGTGAAGAAAAGATAAATTGATGTAAAAACCTGATCATTCAATACATTCAGACTGTCAGTTGACTTGTTTTTTGGGCACATTATTTTCCTAAACCTAGCCCAGGCCAACAGACGCAACTCCAGATCTTAACATTGACCCGCAGGCTTATAGGGTAGGCACAAGGCCTTACATCACCTGTTTCTCTTCTTACCCTGATGCACCGATCACTCTAAAACTGGATAAATCTGACCATTTCTCCACAGTCCATTCCTTATGCTATCTGGCAAACTGAAGTTATTTTTCCTGGTAAGCCTCACTGATGAGTGGTTTCCTTAAGGCTACACTGATGTTTAGTCCTAATCCCTTGAGGTATCTTCATGTTGTGTGAAGGTGTGTGTGTATAAAGGCTCTTACTTTAATCATTAAACATACTGTAGCCATGAGTTCCATTAAAAAAAAAAAAGATTTTATGATTAATGATCCATGAAATTTTTCTGCCACATTTCTTCCTTGAAGATGATGGATCACTACTATCCTTCTACGTTTTATTAATATACTGGATGGTTCTTAAACTAATTTAGTAGTTTTAGCAATCTCCTTAACATAGCGTCGCTGGGAGTGCCCAGTATGGCTTGCACAAAACCGTGCGTTTACCAACATACACAGACGCACAGACACAAAACCACACAGATGGTTGTCATCATTTCATTCATGTAACCCCTTTCAAAAATGTATTATCAGGCATTTAATCTGTAGCATAAAGAGATTCATAGCCTATCCATGGCATAGCAAAATATTTAGTAGGCTACATTTATTTAACACATGACTTGTGAACTCTGTTATATGAACAGAAGCCTCACCTGATAGGATAAACCAATGATTTTTAACTAAGGGAAGCCAACTTCACAAAAAGTGTAAAAGTGCAATGGCGTGTTTCACCACACATTCACCACATAGCCTTGAGGGGGCGCTGTTTTACTTACTGACAAATAGAGAAGAGATAGGCCAGCAGCAACGGCACAGAGGAGATTATTACCCAAACAAAATTGTTAAACGAAGTGTTTTGAAGTTAAAATGACATGTACAGTAACAGTAAAATTCACAGAATTTATATTAAAATCACTTTTTTGGCAGCTTTTGCTTTATCTTGTATTTTATCTTCTATTCTAGCTTTATATTGGATTTTAGCTTTTGTTTTGTATGTTTGATTATTGTTCCATAAAAATTTTGAGTATTGCACGTAAGGATAATAATTGGTAAGAAATTAAATAGAAATGCCAATTAAATTGTTACACAGCAGTGAAGAGGGTTTGGAGGGGGGGGGCATTTATGTTTGCTGATATTTATGGGGTGAAGCATCACTACATATGAATATGACTTCAGTTCCTTATTTATTATCATTTATTATTATCCAGTAAAAAAATTTTTTTAGGTATTTGCAGCCATGGTCTCTTCCAAGATGACTCTGACTCCGACTTATCAATTTATTCGTTCAATTCAATTCCCCACCTCATACCCTAAGTCTCCTGGGACAGGCTCTAGGACCCCCACAACCCTGTACACAGGATAAAGCAGTATAGACAATGATCTACGAGATATTTTGGAGATAGTATTTCTCTATCTATCCATTATACTTTCATCAAAGCAATTCTGGAATTGTATCATAGTCTGGAACCTTGTTAGCACCTTTTTTTCCTTCATTTGTCACACATCTCTAGGGCACTTAGTAAGAGGAAGTACTAAGAGGAAGTGGGTAGTTTTGGCACTTTAAATATTCTGGGGACTTCAGTAGCTTTCAGTAACAAGTGTACTTTGGGGTGTTCTTTAGACTTTAGATGTTGTGTGTGCAGGAAAAACAGTTTAAGGATTTCTGTGTTTCATTAACAGGAACTGCTCAAAAAAGCAACTCTGCCTCTTTAGAGAATGCATGAGAATAAAACATCAACTATCATGAATTTGAGTTTCACATGAGAAGACAGCAGCACTGAAGACTATACGACACTCTGAATGATACTGCAAGAACCAGGATGCTGAGACTTCTCACTTTAATTCTTGGTAACTTTAACATTTTTATAAATTAACTTTTAATACCACCACAGGATTGTGTGAAGATGATAGATAGATAGATAGATAGATAGATAGATAGATAGACTGATTTATTCAAACAAAATAAACAGTAATTTCTTACGTCTTGTTTATTATAAAATATGACATTTTAATATGTATTTTCATTTAAAGAATTTCTTCAGAGAAAGACTTTTCCTGAGCATGTTTACTTTTACACCTTTTACACAAAATCATACAAAATTCAGTACAATAACAGTAAACCCGCTGGAAAATGCTGATGTAATCTTTTTTCCAAAAAAGAAAGAGGAATCATCTTTTCATGAACACAGAAACTGAGTACTCACTTCTGACACTCTGATCCTAAAAAAAAAAAAGAGATTTATTTAGTTATTTTTCATGTGATGGTGTGTTATGTTTCCATTCTAGCTATTGCTGTTTATAAAGGTTAATGTCTTTACTATGGTATGCATAATTTGATCATTTTATTAGTACAGTTTAAGATAAATATTGCAGTTGTCTATCCTAAAGTGTGTTGCTTAAGATACAATAGATGCAGTCTGCATTTTAATATAAATGATAATTTTATATATATTTCAGGGGTTGTTATTACACAATCTCAGGATTAAATAAGTTATAATCTTATTTAGAGACCACAGAGACGTGCCAAACTTCTGTTTAAGGAAATGCTGACTCCACTAAAATGCAGTCAGGCCTAAAGCAAAACTGATATACTGTTGTACTCTTACAGTTACATTTAAAAATTCTTAGACTTATTTTCTGCATTCCTGTAAAATTAATAAATAAAAATAAACAAAACAAACAAACAACTAAATAAATACACATTTAATAAAAGAGTAGAGCTGTTGATTATCTTTTTATTAGCTTTAGAGTGTGTAAATAAAAACCTGTTACTTCTTTAATATAGGAAAGCTTAATCATTTTTAAAAATTGAGCAAGAATGCATACATACATATATGCAAATAATAAACAAACAAACAAAAAATAAGGGAATAAATATCATATAGACTGTAAATTCCTAACAGACTTATTATAAACACATTATACGGTAGCTGGCCAAAAAGTAACCCTTGGATTTAACATGTAAGAACCTTAAATAAAATAATTACTGCAATGATTTATGATTTATTTGGAAACAAGGATTTTAATGGTAGCTCATGCAGTGTTTATCTTTTCATTATATAAACAACCATATCACAAGATATGTATACTGTGGTCATGGAAAAGATATGACTGTTACAGAAGGGTCGAAATATTGTACTGTTCCAGCGAAGGAGATTGCTGAGATTACTAGCTCTGGGTTAAGCGCTGTCATACTGGATAGTGCTGAACTGCCAATGTCACGTAAGAAAAGCAATCAGAAAAAAAGTTCCTTCAGTTGCTTAGGTCTACGTTCTCCAACATTATTCGGCAATAAAATGGAGTCAGCTAATTATCTAAATGTACTTTAAAACCAGGTTATCACATTTATGTAGTTTTCCTTCCCTGAGGCACAGCCATATTCCAGGATAGCACAGATTCCTTAGTGAAAGACTCGTTCAGGGAACATGAGAAGTCATTTTTACACATAAAACGTTGACCTTAACCCCACTGAGACATACTGGAGAGGACAGAATGCTTCAACTCTCCCTTCAACACTTCATCAAGCAAAGGTTATCTAGACATAAATAAACGTTTTGCACTTAATTAAAGCTGAAGGCAATTTAATTAAATTTAGAGTATTTGAACAGGAGCTATGTTTTTAAGAGAATTATGTAGCAGAAGTACAATGGTGTTGGCTGAGCAAAGTTGAATATACACAAGTTTCCAGTTTCTGTTATAGTCAGATGAATAAATTTTGGAACAAAGATATGTTTCTTGGCATTTGGTCTCCAACACCACATTGGATTTGAAATGCAATGGATGAAAATCCTTTCCAGTCAGTAACTGCCAGAATTCTGGAACCCATGGATATGACTAAATGCTTCCCCCAGCATACTTTGTTAGGCGTTTGTCAAGTGTTTTCAGTTGCTGCTTTTTGTGGGTGTTTCTGCCTTGAGTTTAGTCTTCTGTAATTGCAAGGCATGCTCTATTGGGTTGAGATCAGGTCACTGACTTGACCAGTGAACTTCCTGTTCTTTGCCTTGGGTAGTTTTTACTGTATGTAGCCTTTGGGTCAGCAGCTGTTCCATTCTTTGTCCACATTTTTTTTCTTCCCATCATTCTGTTATAAGTTAATATTGGTTTCATCAGTCCAAAGAATCTGACAAGGATTTCTGGTAGAGTCTTCTCTAGCTGTCATGTTCTTGAGCATTTTAACCATGTTGTGAAGACTTTATTTACTTGCTAAAGCCATCAAAAGTGTGTTCTTGACTTGTCTAGATGTTGTGATGTTCTTCTTAGTTGTCTTCCATGGTTCTAAAAGCCTGGAATCGTATCTTTGTTTCAAAATCTCTAGTACTGCGGACACAATATAATATATCCCAATATAGCTGATGCTTACGTATATTTTCAGTTTAATTTAAGATTATAAGACAAGAGACAGCTTTGAATTGAAAAAGTAGTTTTAATGAAATTTCTCTTCTTTATTTTCTGTCCATAGTCAGTCTTCTAAGAGCTTCTCTGTTGGCTGGTAAGTGTTTTTTATTCATTTAAATAAATTTGACTTACGACCTGTGGCAGGGGCATCAAATTTCTGTTTCAAGCCACATTAGCACTTTTTTCAAATAATTCTAAACAATTAAAATATGCACAATATTAAAGGTTCATTAAGCTAATTAAAATGACTACATAAGCTTCTAACAATAAATTAGGTGGATACAACAATATTTCTATGTTGTTGTTGTTTTTTGCCTCTTAAGTGAGTTTAAAAAGTTGGCATTAGCGCAAAGCCTGCCATGACATTACATTCAAAAATTGGTGAACATTTAATTACTTACAGTATAAGTCAAACAACACTGTATATACATGAGCCCCTTCTCACTCTGATTTAACAGAATGGTATTTGTACATACTAACATATTAAATATAACCACAGACTAGTTATTAAATATGAATAAAACAATGTCTATTGCACTTTTAACTTTAAATTTAAAGTAATGAAGTATAAATTAAAGAATACTTGGCCAGATCAGTTTATAACTTATGTTTTATGCAGAATTTTGTCGGTCCAGCATATTTTTTTAAGTGGTAAGATTTGTTTTTAGCTTACCACATAAAAAAATAGCCTGGACCGACAAAATTCTGCATAAAACACACAAGAGAAAATCTAGCAAACATTTTGTCTTGATCATTCTCATGACATGGAGTGACCACTTTCAGTTTGGAGAACAAAAATATTAAGCATGTAAGAATGTAAGCGTGTGAAAGAGTGTATGTAATTTGTCTTCCCCCCCAGGAAACAGATTATTTCCTGCACTAAAAGCACACCATGCAATGTATAAGGTCTTCTCTTACCAGTAATGGTGATACAAATACATTACCTAAGCACCACGAATTGACGAAAAGCAGGATGCAAGTGCAGGCATTTCTTTAATAGTGTGAAGTAAATCATAATGAAGAGCTACACAAAAATCTTTTAAAAAAAATAAATAAATAAATAAAAGAACAACAAGCTGTGCCAATGCACAATAAAATACAACACAATACAAACAGGCAAAGCACTTCAGGAAACTGAGGAAATAGCAGTAAAAACAACAGATGCAAGACAGAGCAAACTGAAACTATGTTGTGTTCTGTTCGACAGTACAACACACTCCTTACTTAGAAAATGTGGGTCGGGGGTCGAACACCCTGTGAATCACTTCCTTTGTGTATTATCCTGGTAATGTAAACACCTTAAAGCCTGTTGCAGCTACTGTGGTACTAAGCTCACAATAAAACATTGAATTAAAATATTATATATACATTGAAACAAGTACCACTGAAATAATAAGAACACTTTATTGGCAAGAAAAAAATCTGAACCGATTTGAATCTCATGGTTTTCTCCATTTTGTCATGAATGTGTCATAAAATGTGATCTGATCTTCATCTAGGTCAAGGGTATTGACAATTGTAATGTGTCTAAAATAATACCGCGAAAAAATTCTGATCTTTTATATCTTTATTGAACACACTCATTTAACCTTCAAAATGGTCAAAAAAGTAAGTGAACCCTTGGAATTTATGACTACAGTAGTTATCCCCCCTTGGCAGCAATAACCTCAACCAGGCGCTATAGCTGTGGATCAGACCTGTACATCGTTCAGGAGGAATTTTAACCCATTCTTCCTGGCAGAACTGTTTTAATTCTGTCTAATTCTTTGGAAATCTCATATGTACAGTCTGACTCTCTTTCAGTCATTCAATAGCATCTCTATTGGGTTGAGGTCTGGGCTCTGACTTGGCCACCCCAGAGTGCGGATTTCTGTAAATTTCCATGTAAAACAGGAAATGTGTTTTTGTATGAATAAAACTGCATGAATAAATTGTTTAAATGTATGTATCATGAGCTATTGAT
>JAQMYL010000008.1:2036615-2053789 GCA_030014365.1 Clarias pachynema | reverse complement strand
CATCCTGCGAGATACAGGTGCAGCACAGACTCTAATGCTAACTGGTACACTCCCGTTGTCTCAGAAAACTTACACGGACACTGATGTGATTTTACAAGGCATAGGAGCAGGCTGTGTTACAGTTCCACTTCATACTATCCACCTTGAGACAGAAATGGTGACGGGAGAAGTATGTGTTGGCATTTGTACTGAACTCCCTGTTGAAGGAGTTCAAATTATTTTGGGAAATGATTTGTTTTGTTTATAGAGCTGGGTGCACAAATCTGCACAATTTCTGCAAAATCAAGCAGTCCACTAGTTGTTCCATGCACAATGATCATGCCCTTTGTGTACTTTATGCCATCAGAAATTATGGTCTGAGCTAAATTAATAGCAGAAGCATTCTGGTCTTTTTGATTAAAGGTGTACTGTAAGCAATGTCTTCATGAAGAACATCGACAGGAACAGTTGAAATGCAAGTAACCTCTACAGGTGATTCATCACACTGGGATGACTGCATGTATTGTTCAACCATGAGCTGATGTTTCCTGGCCAAAGTCTTGGTGATATTTTTGAAACAGTTTATATGCCTTCAAATCTCATTGTCCAGAACAAAACAGGTGGCCCAAAATGATAAATCATTGCTGGATAATTCTCCAGAAAGTGGTACTTTGGCAAAAGCTTTCTTTCTGGAAAAAAGTAATTGGTACCCATTATGGTGCTCAGAAATTTTGCTATCCAAGTATGCAACAGACTTGCTAGTATGCACAAGACATAAAAGAAGCTCAACAATATCTTTTAAGAGCAGAGCTACCAAGCAGTTTCATCTTGAGGTATAAGTTTTCCAACGATTAATGGTATTAGCCGCAGAATGCACTAGTTCTCATGTGAGTTTCCCCCAGTAGTTTTTTTTTCTCACAAAAGTGAGTGGAAGCACATGAGGGCGATTGGTCCCACTTGAATGGGAATTCCTGAATCAGCTCATTAAGTTGGTCAAAGGTGAAATATGTCTTCTTTATAAATATTTTAAAACACCCAGCCAACTCAACAGGTACAGTACTACACTCTCTAGGAGATCATGGGCCACATCTGGGGGGAAACCTGCAGTGACTTTAAAGTATGAGAGGTTCATAGATAAAAGATAAGCATTTTTTTTTACACCACAACATGCTTCTCCTTTCTCACATGCATCTGCAGCATATACAGAGGAAAAACACCATCTCTGACCTCTTTTGACTGAACATATAATTATTTATGTGTGTAGCATTGCAAAACCTACAAAAATATTCCCCTGGAATTTTTTTTAACAAAACCTGCCAAAGCTTGTGCACCAAGACTGTCCGCAACCGCATATTGTACTGTGCCTCTGATAAATGTTTCCAGGTGATTGACAAACACACCTTGTTGCTCTAATGTGATGAGGTCATTCACAAGAGGCTCAAGAATTTTTTCATAGCCAATGGCCTTCACATCATCACTTTTACTGTACATAACAGAGTGAGATTAATTGTGGACAATGATGAACTAGAGACTGGTGGTAAGTTTCCTCACATACAATAAACTGCACAGATTTTATGCTTTTTGCGTGATGTTCCTAATGGATTGCACAGCTGAAAGTCATCTATGTACATACACAAATAGCATCTGAGCTCAGTCCCTGAGAAAAACTCATTATCTTTAAAGTGTTGACCATCTTTGAAAGATCTGCAAGATCAATCATGTATGATTTGTTGCTCTATAGGACCATTAACTACTTTATTAAATATGTCTTTCTGATTAAGCAGCTGTTGTAATGGTTTTATGATGGGTATATATTGGAAGTATCTATGTTTTTTAGACTGAATAATCATTTCAACAGGATCAATTATCTCAAAATTATCTCTGTAATATTTCATGCACTTGAAAGCAATGGCTAAAGGACCATCTTTTGCGGGAGCTTTCAGCAGAGGATTGGATAATGACAGTGAACTGATGAGCTCTTTTATGACCAGCTGATGTACACATTGAGTGATTGTGTTTCTGGAAGGTATCAAGAATGACTTGAGTTGATGAGGATACTGAGTCAGAACTGATCATGCACTGCAAATCTGTGATAAGTTCATTAATTTCATTACTAGGGACATGTAAATGGATGCAAATTTCATCTCTATGGTCTTGGACAAATCTTGTCTTTCTGTAACATCATCCTCATTATCTGAAACATCTACATTCTCCTGTTCAGCAGTATTTATCAGGATGGGCAATACTTTAAATTAAATATTCATACAGTACCTGACAGAATCAGCATCTTCTCAATGTGTTTTGCGCTTCTGTATGTCTTCCGTTCCTCTGTTCGTCTCCAAGGTGAGCTGCTACGTATCCGCAAAGGTCCAATTTTATGGAGTTTAGCATTTTACTGAACAATGTTAAGTTGACCAAACAAACACTTAAGTAAAACTGTCAGTACTAAATTTTTTGTATAAATAACTAAGTACTTTTGTAAGTTTTTCCAAATAAAGTCATCTGGCAAATGCTACTAATGTATTGTAGCGTTTTTCACCGCTAAAAGGGAACTTGGAGGACGAGTGAGCTTCAATTGCTTCCCAATGCAATGGCTGGGAGAAGTTTATTTCACCGGCAGTCAATGTACAGTATAGCATGGGAAACACATTCACTCGAGAACCAGACCCAATTCAGCCTTAGCATGAACCGGAGCACATTCAACAGGTCACCCACACATATAGCACACATATCCAAACACGGCCGAAGCCATTAACCCAAACACATTTCCCCAACAGGGTGGACACATAGAGAACCCCCGCAAGGCATGATGGTCGTCAGCCGCCGCTCCGCCCACGCCACAGTATATATAATATGCAACCCACTCAGAAACGTCATTACAAATGTACTGTATACATACATTTATTTTTGTATGTGAATCATTAGCATTACTGCCCCACAGCGTCAGGGTTATCAGTTATATCCTGAGCCTTGGTTAGTATCTGGGCAGAGTTTCTGTGCATGTTCTGTTGACATGCAGATGGAACAGCTTGTTCTGCTAAATAATCTCAAAATAACTGCTTACTAAACATTGTTAGTTTGTCGCCTCTTTGTATAATGTCTTGATGCCATGGTAGATGAATGGAAGTACCAAGAGGAAGAATTTTTTATTACTTTTTTTGTTTTAACACTTACACACTTTGTGGGCTCTAAGTGTGGTTCCTCAAACTTAATGTATACAGCAGAACATGGCTATGTAGTTGACATCGATGATTTTTTTTTTGCTGAACAGAGAGCGTGAAAGTACTTTTCTCTGTCCAGCAATATAACTGATCTTATACCATTAAACTGGATGAAGATCGGTTACTTTGTTATAATTTATATTTCTATACTCACAAATGTGGCTTTAATCATCATCAATAATTTTAAACAATATAGTCTAGACTATTTGTGATAGAATAGGAATTATATCAAACTTTACACTTTGACTGATCACAGAAACAGGAACTGTCCCCAACAACAAAACATTAAAAAAAAAAAATAAAACTCTGCCTCTTTAAATGTATAGAAAAAGACCATCGCCCTCATGATTTGACAATTTTCATTCTGAGTAGACAGCAGGAGTGGACACAGTGAGTGACACCAAACTAAACCCCACTTTAAGGACCAGGATGCTGAGCCTTCGTCTCTATTTAATGCTAGGTAAATTTAACATTTTTATCAACACATTTTTCTTAAACTTAATATTAAGACAAGAGTTTAAAAAACAATAATCACAGGGAATCTTTGCTAGCTAATTGCTAATATTGTTGTTTGTTTTTGCGTTTCAGTTAAATATGCATTCATTAACACAATAAGAAAGACATTTATGGGGCCTGCTTATTTACATAAAATATAATATGTAATTAGCTCTATATATAGAGAGCTCTCTCTCTCTCTCTCTCTCATATATATATATATATTTCCTTATATATGCTCCTCAGTGCTGTTCAGTGATCTATGACATTATAAAGTGGAGTTACTGTTACTACCCCAGTGCTGATTCTTTTCCAGTAAAAGTATGTTTATAATTGTCTCTTTTTAAATTCCACATTATACCTATTCTTTATTTATATATTTCAGGTAATATTACAGATTTTCTGTGCAACTTTATTAGCCCTGTTTTCTGTAGAATATCTGCCACACACGTTTCTGTGAAATGAGTTACTATAGTTACATTGTTACTATAGTAACAATGACATTAAAACTAATGTATTAAACTGTTCTGACCAACCAAAATCCAGAATTTATGAACTACTGTATGTGGTCAGGGGTGGACTGAGACAACATACAATACACAGTTTAGAGACTACTAACTCCTGTTACAATGCATAATTTAAAGCATAATTTACATTAATTGTATGGACACTGCAGCAGGATGCCATTGTGATTAGGACTGTGGCCTCGCACCATCAGGGTCAAAGGTTCATGTATTGTCTTTGTTCTGTGTGCATGGAGTACTGTAGGTATGTTGCCCCCATGCCTCCGGTTACTCAGGTTTTCACCCACAATCCAAAAACATGCGGAGAAGGCTAATTGGAATTTCCAATAGTGTGTGCATGCATGTATGCATGCTTACAGTATGTGTTCGCTTATGTGTCCTGTCCCCTGAAATTTGCTCAAGGCCTCCAGAAGATAAATGGTATAGAGAATGAGTGAGAGAAATAGAAGGGATTGTGTTTCTATTGTTCTTTTTTTAGATGGACCTCCAGTTGGATTGGATTGAATACTTTATTTTAAACATGAAACAATAAAACAAACGAAATAAAATAAACAAGCAGAACGAATATGTACGTGTTTAATCTTACCCCTTTTGACTACCTGACGAGTTCAGTCAATTTATACCGCACATACGGTAGTATATATATACAGTATATGCATACAGTACATACCCACTCATACTGTATGTACACATACACATGTACCCTACATATATACGTACAGTACTCATTTAATGAAGTCTTAATTTTTTCTCCATAGTCAGTGATCTTGGAGCATCTCTGTTTGCTGGTAAGTGATTTTTCCATTTGAATAAATTTAATTTACCCTACAAATCTAGGGCGCAAACTCTGCCCAGACCTCAATAGCACTTCTTTTTACTTAAACCTAACAAGCACTTAAACCTCTGAGGTGCCACGAACTACAGCTATTAAAGGTATATTAGGAAGTATTAGGCACAATTGGTCAATATTAACAATAAAGTAGGTACGATTAACAACAATTGAATGAACTCCCATGTACAGAAAGCACCACTTTTATAATTTTAAAGCATTTGATTGGTGTTATCATTAGCAATTGCTGTTATCACAGCACTTTCGAGGACACTTGGACAATGGTTGAATGCCAAGGTACAATACCATTAGCATGAGATTTTTTTTTAATAATGGTTCTGCATGTAGGGCAAAAAGAGAGATGGCAAAAGTGGAAATTCTCATCCAGTCCCTTGACACATACTGTATGAAGTTTTGTGATGTACCACTTCAGGGTATTGTACTGTATCTTGAATTATATTAGTGAGTATGAAAACTGTTGTCCAAAATGTTACAGAAATCACTACTGTAGAATTGTGCTTTGTCTCCAGATTAGTTTTGCTCTTTATAATTAAAATTTCTGTTCAATCTTGTGTTGACTACTGTGTCGGCAACATTGGCAATCTTGCCACTCGATCTCCACGTGGCCTTTTGAGACATCCCGGTGAGATGGTTGTAAAGCTACGAAATCAGAGCTTGCATTAAAGACATGTTTGTTGAGAATGGACACATTATTCGCATACTCTAATGCTCCCAGTCTGACTAGAGGGCGACCTACTTTTATCAGACAGTTCTTTAACATCTGTCCTGAAGCACCACAGTAGAAGCAAGCCTTCTCTAGGCAGCACCATCTTTCCTCCTTGGAGATGTGAGTCCTGTCCAATTACTCTGTTTCAAAGGAGGGGACACTTGATCGGAAGGGGGTGATCTCCTAGTGGGAGGCGATCTCCTGGATGGTTGTCTCAAATGGAGGCGTAAATTGATCCAGCCTGTGAGATCCATTGAGTTCATAGAGGTTGGCGGACAACTCTTGAGAAACAAGCTCATCTTTAGCCATTTCTGACAAACCCTCCTGGAAGACGTCCACTAGAGATGTAGTTTCAACCACTTGAGGTGGCTAGAGTCCGAAACTCGATGGCATATTCGTACACCGAGTGTGACCCTTTGCGAAGCCTTACCAATCTGGTCCTGGCCTCCCTGCTGACATAAGAACGTTCAAAGACTTTCTTCATCCCTCTTGAGAACTCTGGCTCTACAGAACCTGTAAGGAGAGTGATCACATACTGTAGGTCACCCGAGACCACTCCGAGGAGAAGCTGGAGGCTTGTAATTGAAAAATTGGGCGGGGTTGATAGGAGTGGCTCTCATGGGGTTTCAGAGCTTGTGACATGAGTTGTGGATGCCCAAAGTTGTTGCATTTGGGTGGTGACATCGGCGAGAGTCTGCCTAGTGGTGAGAAGCTCCTGCTGGTGCTTTCCTGGGAGGGCGCCCTGACTCTCCAGGGCCAGCCGCATCCCATCAAAATGGCTAGATTATTCTGTCAGAATGAATCAAGGGGGTCGGAGGTGGATCCAAGCGCAGGCAAGAGGCAGATTGACATAGATGCTGGCGTGGGGAAGCTCTAGGGATGGGTACAATGCGTGAGGTCTTTACTAGAGATAGAGTAATAACGCTAGGTAGGGACATGGTCAAGAGAGCAAAAGCATGAGTCCGAAGCTGTGAGACCTGTCAGCACTGTGATTAATTAAAATCGTTAAGCTGAGCCGTGGTCGAGAGAGTGGAAGCACAAGTTTAAGGCTGTGAATCTGATCAGTGTGGTAGTGGAGCCAAAACGTGAAACAGTCGGGAAAAAAATGGTGGCGTTATGTTAGAGCTTGGCAATGTGAGAGCAATTGATGAAAAACGCAAGAGATTTGAGCCAGAGCACACAATAATCACAAAAGGAAATGTCAAGATACGACATGGTCTTTGAACAGTGTGTGTGAGCTGGCAGCGTGAACACACTCAATCCAGGTCTGCTTCATCACTTACTGAAGATGATGTACAGAAGCTACTTCCTTCTTCACCAGTGTCCAACAGTTTTCTACTGGATTAGGTCTGGAGATGACTCTGGCCATGGCTACAGAAGATGAATGCTATTGTCACATAGTCAGTTTTTTTTTTTTTTGAACTAGATTTCAGTTATTTGGCAAATTTCTTCAACCAGATATAACTAATTAGTGACATAATCTGTTTGTTTTTTTTGCACAGAAAAAACTGTAATGCATCTATTATTTTAGCCACTACTGTAATATGATGCATTTTAAGATGCTTTTGTGTTTACTTTTTAAGGAGAGAGGAGAAATAGGATCAATAAAGAAGTTAAGTGATTCAAACTGTAAACACAAAGGCAGTGATGTTTTAAAAATAGTCATAACTTGCATACAATATGAGATTAATTATGAAATTAATTATGAAAACGAACAATATTAATTATTAATTATGCCAGGTTACAAATCCTGTCATCTTCTTTGAGAAAGTATTAGGAAAGATAGAAATGGATTAATGTTAGTTAAACTGTTTTAATATTGCAACATTATAACAAGATTTATTATCATTGAGTAATATAAATATGGATTGTGTGTGTTTATCATTTTTTTTAGATGGCACTAACCTACAACTCGTTGGTGGCAGTAACTCCTGCTCTGGTAGAGTGGAAGTCTATTATAATAACCAGTGGGGAACAGTGTGTGATGATCACTGGGACATGAAGGATGCGCATGTGGTGTGTAGACAGCTTGGATGTGGTAATGCTGCCAGTGCTCATAAAAATGCTACCTTAGGTCAGGGAAGTGGCCCAATATGGCTGGATGATGTTCAGTGTTCTGGAAATGAAACCACCATCACACAGTGCACTCATAGGGGATTTGGAAAACACAACTGTGTCCATGGTGAAGATGCTGGTGTTACTTGCTCAGGTATAGAAAACCCATTTACCATGTCATTGTTATGAATGTGACATGATTCATATAACCATGATTGTTATTTATATTGCATTGCATATTATGAATACAATGGAACCTCGGATTGCTAATAATGCGGTTTGCAAGACGAACAAAGATTTTAAATAAATTTTGACTTGAAAAACGAACATGTCTTGGTTTGTGAATACTGAGTATCATGTAGCTCGTATGCGCTTCTTGTTTTGACGCGTCACGTGATCACAACTGAGCCAATGGTTTTTCCTCCCTCGTGCACTGTGGAATTGTGGGTAATCGTCTCCCCTGCTCCGTCTTAGTGTGTCTCTCTCACTGGTATAATCAACATCCGTGCACGCGTGTACTGTTTACTATACCAGGGTGACCAAGTGTGGCACATTCTTTTTTGTGTTTGTATGCATGTGTGTAGAGCGCACGTGTACTGTTTATTATAACACATGTGTGTGCGCGTGTGTAAAGCAAAAGAAAGTCTCATTAGAGAGGTTAAAGATCCATTTTCTCTTTCTGTATCAGCCTGCTCTTCATGTGCATGCGCGTCATGGGACACATGCCCCTTCACACATTAGTGTCATTAGTGATGTTCCTTATTAATTTTTCCGATAAAACATTCTTTTCGTTAATGTGTGTGTGTGTGAAACTCAGATAAGAAAGGAAGAAGAGTTACTATGTAAGACGATAAGAGGGAGAGGGGAGAGGCTGATTATTCCTCTCCTCTTACTGTAGCTTCACACACACACACACACACACACAGCGCCGGCATGTATAAATGGAAACACTTATCTGTTGGGATTTATTTTTACTTTTTTTAAAGGTAAAGTGCAGGTTAATTTGTTTTATTTTTACTTAATATTTTGTATTCATTATTTTTATGTATTTATTTTTTTGGACAGTGGAACGAATAATTTGAGTTTCCATTATTTCTTATGGGAAAATTTGCTTTGATTTACGAGAGTCCGCTTCAGGAATGAATTATGTTCATAATCCAAGGTTCCACTTTATCTTTTATTATTAAAAGAAATAAAAAAAATATTATATCTTCAATAACCAATCCCAAAACCAAAATCATAAAACATTTTTTTTTTCTGTAGATTCAAGTGGCATGACCAGGAAATTTTTACTTGCTCTGAATAGCTTACATTTTTATTTTTTATTTTATTTTCACCACTATTTAAGGAAGCTCATTGTACAACCCGATGATGAAGCATGCTGCACAAGGCTTAAGGGAGTGTGGCTTTTAGACATTTCGCTTTAACAGTGCTGAAAGTGGAAAATGAGGTTCCATGAACTCCACATAAGCATTACAATTTTACTTTCAAAAAGTTATCATCCTAAATAAATAAACAATAGTAGAAAACATACACACTCGCATTGTATCTAGATAATTTATGGTGTTGTCTTAAAATGTTTGGCCACCACTATAATATAATGTATTTGTTTGTACCTTTTAAGGAGAGAGAAGTAATAGAATAAATAAAGAAGCTAAGTAATACAGACTCTAAACAGAGGAGCTGTGGTGTGGGAAATACTATCAAATTGCATGTAATATGAAATTTATTTTATATTGCAAATAATGTGGCATATCAATTATGTACAAATCCTGGCATTATGGATGATAGAAATGGATTCATACTTGTTAAATGGTTTTAATTTTTCAGCATTGTAATGAGATTAATGAGAAGTCATTAATATTAACATGCATCGCGTTTTTTTTTTTCCTTAGATGCTGCTATACAGCTCAGTGGTGGCAGTCACTCCTGCTCTGGTAGAGTGGAATTCTATTATAATAACCAGTGGGGAACAGTGTGTGATGATGTCTGGGACATGAATGATACGCAGGTGGTGTGTAGACAGCTTGGATGTGGTAATGCTGTCAGTGCTCATCAAGAAGCCCACTTTGGTCAGGGAAGTGGCCCAATATGGATGGATGATATTCAGTGTGGTGGAAGTGAACGGACCATCACACAGTGCTCTCATAATGAATTTGGAAAACACAACTGCAAACATGGTGAAGATGCTGGTGTTACTTGCTCAGGTACAGAGAACTCCTGACCTTGTAATGAATGTGATTACACTGCATTACATATTATGATTTACTTTTATTACAGTGGACTGCGAGTAACTTGGTCACAACTGAGCCAATGGTTCTTTTCTCTCTCATGCTACGGTATTATGAGCAATAACCTTCCATGCTCAGTCTCAGTGCATGTGCATACTGTTTACTATAACTTTGTGACCATGTGTGTGTGTGTGTGTGTGTGCATGTAAAGCATTTTTTAAAATACATTTTGTGTCCAAGTGTAGTGACTGTTCTTTAGTAACTGTACTGCAGCAACTGCCTTCGGGAAGGAAAAGCTTAAAAAGGCTGTAGCACTGCGGGAGATCAATCTGTTTAATGACAATTTAATGTCACATTTCCGTGAAATCCCTAAAAGAAGGCAATAGCAAGTGTCATTAGAGAGGTTCCTTGTTAAAGAAGTTTGCCGACAGATAAGTAATTCGGATAGTAACGTGTTGCAATTGTCCCAGTTTCCCCTAGTAGGCCTCACAAAAGATTTTTATTAATAATAATAATAATAATAATATGACACTTAAATGCCTGTTCGACAGTCCAGCACATTGATAACCAAACACAAACTCAGTTTAGTAAAGTAAAAGTACAGTCGAACTTTGTATTGCAAGCATAATTCATTCCGGAAGCATGCTTGGATAGCAAAACACTCATATATTAAAGCAAATTTTCCCATAAGAAATAATGAAAACCCACAACTCAAAAAAAATAAATATCCATAAATAATTAATACAAAATATAAAGTAAAATAATACAAATTAACCTGCACTTTACCTTTGAAAAAAGTCAAAATAAATCCAAACAGATAAGTGTTTCCATTAGTGTTTGTGTATGCGATGTGTATGTGTGTGTGTTTGTGCGCACACGCGCTGTGTACAGTATGTGTGAAGCAAAAGTAAGACGATAGAAGGAATGACCACCCCCCTCCCTTTATTTGAGAGGAGGGAGGGCTACGGTGTGGGATGTTTTCACACACACACACACACACACACACACACACATCTCTAATGACATTCAAGTGTGCGCACACTAACAGAATCACTGCTATAAAGTAAAACGTAGTAAACAGTACACGCGTTGACTATATGAGTGGCGCACATGCACTGAGACGGAGCATGGGAGACGATTAACCACAATTCTGCAGCACGAGAGAGAGAAGAACCATTGGCTCAGTGATCACGTGACGCTTGCCATCAAAACAAGAAGCACATGAATGCCACATGATATGCGATGATACTTGGTACTCATAAGTCAAGACTTGCTCGAGAGGAACCAGACTCAACAGGGAACCCATTAACATTTGGGTGATAACGGATAACAGAAATTATATAACAACATAATGTGTGTTAGGCTGCTGGAAGTTTAGTATAACAGAAGTTGTCCAAGTTATCATTGAGTCCAGTTTAGCACAGGGTTGAGTAAGCAGGTGCAGAGGACAGAGGAGGGTCAGGATCACTGGGAGCTCAGGAGCAGCATGTGTAGATCCAAACCATCATGAAGCAGAATCCAGCTGGAGCTGGTCCTTCTCTGGATGCCTCAAGATTCTCGCAGGGTTGGGGGTTGGCCCTGCCTACTGGAGCTGGCACAATCTCCAGATGCCTCGGGATGGGTAGAGAAAGAAAGAACAGGTGGAAAAGAATTAGTGTAGCACTAGATAGGAGTGTGCATTTAGATGTAATGGAGTATGAGGTTATGGAATAAATTATGCGTATGCCAGGTTAAAGAGATGTGTCTTAAGTCTACTTTTAAACTGGTAGACTGTGTCTGAGCCCCAAACACTGTCTGGAAGGCTATTCCAAAGGGTTACCCGCAATCCAAGGTTCCACTGTACTCTATGAACTGAATAAAATTTATTAATTTAATTTTAGAAAGCTTTAATATTACAGTAGAAGTTTAAACGATCATTAAAATGAATTGGACCGAGATGTTTAACTTACTACATAGTGCTTATTTTACATTGAAAGGTCATCACACCAATATATGTTGTTTAAATATTGATTGCATTGGAAATAACCCTTTGTGGCAGTGAAAAATAGATCATTCCAAACAATACACAGCTCAGCCCATTCGACAGAGAACACAGTCGATGGGGTTCCAACCAGTTGCATGACATGGATGCATACAAACACTGTGTGTACACTGTGTATTTTTCAATTTTCCTTATGTAAATTATTTTAAAAGTTTTTGTCCATGGTCATAAATATTGTGACCTGAGTGTTACTTAGTTATTTAAGATTGTTATTCTGTAGAAAGTGATATTGGTATGCAGTGGCGGTTCTACACAGAATTGCTCCCCGGGCGAGACTCCCTCCCGGCGTCCCCCCCCTCCCCGGCCTTCGCCTCTCTTTCGCCTACCCCCCATCCGCTGCCCCCCCCTTCGGGTTTGAAAAATCTGGCGAATGTGTTTATTATTGCATTTTTTATCAGTTATATCAATACCATCTAACATTAATTTAGATTGTCTGAGCTCATAAGAACCATAGGCTAGGTGACTCTTAATGAGCATAATTAAACCGGAGCGAATATCTCTCATTAATGAATTAAACTCTCTAGTAGTTACTGGAAGTCCATAGAGAGTCAGGAACTTTTTTTTTTTTTTTGTGGTGTTGTTATTATTCCTGCAGTTATTATTCTTGAATGTGTTTAACATGTTCTGTATTCTTTTGTATTGACTCAAAAAAAAAAATCCCCCCCCCACCGTCATCGCCTCTCTTCCGCCTTGCAATCCCCCCTCCCCACCCCACCACCCCCCTCATCGCCTATTTTTTTCCCGCTCGCTCAGCTTCTGTGCAGCTCCTTCAGCAGCAGGGCGGCGCGGTCGCAGCACAGGTATCATAGATAATAGAAAACCGCTTAGCGGCACAGATTATTATTTTCCCTCCAGCTTCGTTTGCCGCCCCCCCACGTGACATGAAAAAATGCCGCCCTGAGCGGCTGCCCATTTCACCCATGCCTAAAACCGCCACTGTTGGTATGATTGTGTGGAGCTCACAGAAACTGTTTTTTTTTTTTGTTGCTTTCTGCAATGTTGTAACTAAATGCCACACCCCTAAAAGCCCTGTGCAGCTCATTAACCCAGCTTTAGGAAGTGCTGCTGTTTAACCATAGTTCATCAAAAAGTTAACACGTATGCCTTCTTTAAATATTACTCATGCTGTTCAGGGAAAATAAAATGAAAATAACAGTTTGTCAGCACAAGTAAAAACTTCCAGGTTATGCTACTTGTGTCCAATGAACTAAAATGAAAAGTGAGCGCTCATTTTTGTTTTTAATATTTGGAAATCAGAAAACTAGCTGAAATTTCTCTTTTTATTTTTAAAACAACTATTGGAAAAAATCTGGTTTTCTTATTTTGTCATAAGGGACAGGACATACTACACTTCTCAGCATGCTCTTTCCATGTCAACTGAGAATGCATTACACAAGACACTTGTCCAACCCTCCACATGTGCTATTTCAGCCAGCTTCCATGAAAGTTGGTGGGCTATGCCCAAGTTCTGTATTGATTACAGGGAACTGAAAAAGGTCACAAGAAAATATAAGTATCTCTCTAGTCCTTTTTGCCCTGTTACAGTTAAGTGAGGCCACAATCTTCACCAAATTAAACCTACACAGCGCACACAACCTAGTCAGAATCAAAGATAGAGATTCAGCAATGCCTCAGGTCACTATGAATATTGTGCCATGCCTTATAGATTGTCCAATGGCCGAGCAGTTTACCAAACCCTAATCAATGATGTCCTCTGAGACATGGGGAGATGTATCATCATGTATATTGATGACATTTTGATTTATTCCTCTCATAATCACTCTCACATCAACCTTGTAAAACAAGTTCAGAAACTACAAGAGAACCATCAAAGGTGAAAGGGTGAATTCCACATAAAGAAAGTTTCCTTTCTGGGATACATCATAGATTAGTAGAGGACTGGCCAACCTCCAAATCGATCAAAGAACTACATCACCTTCTTGGATTTGAAAATAATCTGTATCAAAGATGCCTTAGAACTATCAGCCTCCTTGCTGATCCTCTGACAAGCCTTCTATAAGGCAATAATAAAAGACTAATGCATGCTCCAGCAGCTGATATGGCATTTCAAAGCCTAAAGATATTATTCATCACAGCACCGATTCTAAAGCATCCAACCCCCTTGAAACCCTTTAAAACCTTTAAGTCGAGCAGTCCTCTCGGAAAGATTCTGTGAAAAACTGAAAATGCATCTTAAGCAGAAAGAAACTATGACATAGGAAGTAAACTTTTAGCAATTAAAGTTCTATTAAAAGTATGGAGAAACTGCCTCGAAAGGGCTGACACCTAACCACTGTTTAAACAGATCACAAAAAACATATAAAATTTGCAGAAGAATGAATGCACGTTAAGTTTCGTGTTCACTATTTCTCACACTATTTAATTTCACCTTGTCCCCCAGACTAGGATCAAAAAATACAAAAACTGATGCTCTCTCTTGCATTTATGAAGCCCCAACTCCTGAAAAGGAATCAAAGCACACCATCATTAACCAAAGAATTATGGGCACAATAAGGTGGGTCACCGAAAAAGACATTGATGATCTTCCCCTTCACAAATTTTAATAGAATACCTGAGGAACAAGCAATTTCTACCATCCAGAGTACAAAACCGCCTAATCACATGGGCACACTCATCCCCAGGTACAGGATACCCAGGGACTGAAAAGACCTTCTTACTGTTAAAAGATAAATACTACTGGCAAAACATGAGAAAAGATATACTGTAAACAGGTATGTCTCGCTGTGCACCAGAGGAAAAGAGCCTAGAACTCTCTCTAGGGGAAAACTAATGCCTCTCCCTATAGTTCAAAGATCATGGTCACACATAGCCCTAGACTTCATCACAGACCTACCTAACTCACAGGGAAACACAACAATCATGGTGATCATCAACAGATTCTATGTTCCCCTACCCAGCTTACACACCACCTTCCAAACAGCAGAACTTTTAAAATAAAGTATTCAGATATTTTGGCATCCACTAAGAAATACTTAGTGACCGTGGTCCCCAATTCATGTCACACGTTTGGGAAGACTTCATGAAAAAAAATAGGAACCACAGTCAACTTAACATCCGGGCATCACCCACAAGTCAATAAATGAATAGAATAGTGTTTCTTTTTTGTTTGTGTGTTTGTTTTATATTGTTGTTTCTACTTGATCTAAAAAGAAAAGAAAAGAAAAATGCAACAAACAGTTGTTCACAACAATAAATGAATAGAATGGGGTGATTCCTAAGAAGCTACTTTCCATGGACCAAATATGCACAGAACTCACTAATACGACCAAGTGTGTCTTGATCACCGAAGTTATCAACTACCTCTATTTTCATGGAATGCAAGCTCATCCAACTCACCAGCAGTAGATGTATGCCAAAAGCTATATCACAAATGCATTCTCCCCTTCAAAATTTTAAGAAGAATAAACAACGTTATATACAAGCTGGCACTACAACCTCTAGCCACCTCTACCTCTAGGCTGGCCGCTTAGCCACGAACATTTTACAACTAAAGCCCATCAGGAAAGGACGACTAGACAGCAACAATTGAAAGACCAGCAGAACCATTGAAAATTGAAGAACAAACAGCTTATAATAGTAAAACAATCCTACAGTCTAGACAACATCAAGGTATAATCCAATAACTTACTGAATGGGAAGAATTTGACCTGAAGTAGATATCATGGGTGTTACAGTAGCAAACTTCCTAGATGAGGGAGGCAGGGGGGATCTGTCACAACTCTGGTAAGGCACAGAATGAACTACACTTTCCAGCATGCTCTTTCCAAGTCACCTGAGTGATAATTACACAAGACACCTGTCTCCAATCTTCCTGGAAGTATAAAGGATGTTCAGAAACTACAAGTCTTCGTGAAGTATATGCTTTTGTGAGTTCCATTTCTATTTGGATTCCATGTGTATGAACTTTATTTTAACTTCTTGACTAACCTGTATACTGATCACCTGACTATAGCTTGTGACCTGACTTTACATTATTACTCATGTTTGATTCACAATATTTGAATAAATACTTTTTTTTTTACCTGCACTTGCATTTACACTGCACTTCCTATTCACGTGCACCGAACACATTTTTTTGATATTTGGTTTTATTTTATAATACTTATTTCAGAAATTTGCAGTCCCAAAAAGCATTTTAGTTGTTTTATTCCATAAAGAATCTTTATTTTTTATATTATATTTTTTATTTTTAATTAGCAAGCATACAAAAACAGTCATTGGTAACCAGTTGTTTCTTTTTAAATAATAAATCAGGCCATTATGCGATCAGGCTTATTAATGGTCGCAGTAACTGTTGTGGTCGAGTGGAGATCCAGCACAACGCCCAGTGGGGAACAGTGTGTGATCATTCCTGGGACTTAAAGGATGCAGAGGTGGTGTGTAGACAGCTTGGATGTGGTAAAGCAGTAAGCGCCCCTCCTAATGCCCGCTTTGGTCAGGGAAGTGAACCAACCTGGCTGGATGATGTTCAGTGTACGGGAACTGAGAGATACATAGATCAGTGCTCACACAGAGGATTTGGAGTAGAGAACTGTGGACATCATGAAGATGCTGGAATTGTGTGCTCAGGTAAGTTATTATTATTGATTTTTTATGTGTACAAAACAATTCAAGATATTTTTTATTATAAGATTTGGAGAGTCCCACACTGACACAGATCTCCCAAAGACCTTGAGCTGCTGTTTACACTAAATCATATCAAATTACTAGCTGTTTATTTCATGAACATAAATGTCTTACTGGGCATGAACATGTTTTAATAATTTTCTAAAATTGTATGATTTCATCAATTCAGCTTATATTTTACTCTAAAGAGTTACAATAAATTCAGGTAGTCCCTGACTTCTGAACAACTGAGTTACGAATTACCACGTTAAAAAACATTCATAGATGTGAACAAATCATGGAAGTAGCGTGTGTATTGTATTGTACAAAAAATAGACACTGCGGTGCACCGGATACCTATATTTACAATTCTTCTTCTTCTTCTTCTTTGTCTTTCGGCTGTTCCCTTTCAGGGGTCGCCACAGCGAATCATCTGCCTCCATCTA
>JAQMYL010000008.1:1984333-1997950 GCA_030014365.1 Clarias pachynema | reverse complement strand
AAATACCAGAGACAAAGAATTCATCTGACTTCGTGTCGTGTTTGGCTAATCTGAAACGAAGCTGCGCGTCAAGACAAAGAATAACGCAACCGCATCCACAATCACGCCGAGGTCTTTTACTGTTACACTTGATAGAACAGAAAGTCCATCTAAAGTTACAGTGTGATCAGAAAGCTTACTTCTAGCTGCATGCGGTCCTACGACTAGAACTTCTGTCTTATCAGGATTAAGCAGAAGGAAGTTAATCAACATCCAGTCTCTTATATCCTGCACTTTTCTCATTTGTACACTCATGTATTTTGAACACTTGAACATTAATTTTATATTTATTGCAATTTCATATACAATGTGTGTGTCTGTGGTTAGGTGGTATATTTTTATGACATTGTGGCAGGTTAAGTAGACAGAAAAAATACATTCTCCAATGAAATAAAATCTAATTATCTTAATTTGAATGCGTTCATTTACTTGTACAAGTGTTCAGTCAGTTTATTCATTAAAACTCAGCACATACAATTTGGGTTGTGTTGTTGGTTTTAATAAACATCCAGCCAGGGTATTTTACAGTTTTGTTGTATATTTCAATATGAGTGTTGTATTTTACAGTATTTTATTATATTTTCCTCAAAATAGAGGTGTGGTCTAGATTATTGTATCTAATTAGTGTTTTTTTCCTATTAATTTCTGTAATAAAGTTTTTATATTTGTTCCTGACAAAGTCTGCCTGTTGTTTTATAGTGAATTTGTAGCAATATCTCCTTACTGCTAGTGGACCAGAAGTAACAAAGTGCTACAGCTTCTCAATCATCTGCTCCATCAGTGGATCCATCACCAGGACTCAGCCATAACCACTCAGCTCTCTTCCTTTTTCCTGAAGCAGATTTTGTCCATCAGGTAAAACTACAGTTGTACCTTACTTAGGAAGTTAACACACACCAAACCCATGTTCATCACTGTGAAAGGCATAGTATGACAAGTGTTTTTTCTGCAGTTAAAAGTTTTTAAAAGTTAATGATGATGATGATGATGATCATTTCTGTCTCAGCATCTCTGTGACCTGCTTCTCATCTTGGTTCTAGGTGTCCTTTAGTTTGTCAAAAATATAGAAATTTCAGGTCATTAGGAAGAAGAATACACAGTCTGAGTAGCAAAAGTCATAAATGTTTTACAATTTGAATGTAAAATTAACCTAATGTTATTGCATACCACAGCACTGTTGCATTCTTTAAACTGATTAGAATTCTTAAACAGCAGTTCTGACAGTAGTGCAGCTACAAATCACAGGTTTGTATTTACAAGATCATTGTATGAGGTCATTGTTTCTATAGTACTGTAACCCTAAACAGAGACTTGTACTGAGAAAATGTCACAGTTTCCGCAAGGAGATTTTTCACCTTTCACTGAATGGAGTCTCTAGAATCAGCACTTTTAAAAAGTCAGAGGTTACAGTACAACTTTTTCAACAATGGAAAGTATTCAAGACAGAGCAGTTTGCAGACAAACACTTTGTGATTTCTTTGTTACTTGAGGGAAAAAAGAGATATTGGCTGTTTATAGTTACTAAATTGATACCGTAACTGGAACTAGTTTGTGTTAAAGATCTTGAAAAAGTAAGTATAAATGGGTCAAAATGATCTATTTCATTCTTTACTGAATGAAAAGCCAATCAATGGCAAATTTATGTATACAGGATCAGTCAAAAAACTTATACAAACTTCAGAAAAAGAAAAATGTATATAATACTATTTATAATTTATATACTAATACTATTTAAATCTAATATACATCATACTATTTTTCTTTTCCTGAAGTGTGTGTGTGTGTGTGTGTGTGTGTGTGTGTGTGTGTGTGTGTGTGTGTGTGTGTGTGTGTGTGTGTGTGTTTAATCTGGACTATTCATCCAGATAAAAAAAATGAAATGATAAGTTTGTGGTGAACATTTGAAAGGCATCAAGAACCAATAATAAGTGAAATCATCATTAAAATACAAATCATCCTTTCCATCAACCTTAGAAAGGAACATGACTATCAGTTTTTGCTGTTGTTTTGCAGGACGTTTTTACAGCAGAAATGTAATAGACGAAATTGTCTTATCATTTGTTCATATCATGTGTAAACACCACACACTTATCATGCATGAGAAATGTGGCTGTTTTAATGTTATATTAAACATAAGAATGTAAGAGACATAACAAATAGGTGGCAGTACCAATCTTATTACATTTGGAATACAGTGCAGTTGGGCGCACTGCAATTTTATGCTAATCCTCCTGACCCCAACCACCCTAGCTATGATGTTGTAGACTGGCAGTATCAATTGTTTGATCTGGTAAGGGCCAATGTGGAGAGATCACAAGCCCGGCAAAAAAAGTACTAAATTATCAACGGAGAAAGTAGATCGAGTTCTCTGTTGGGGACATAGTTTGGGTGCAGTCTCACACCTTATCCAGAGCTGACGATGAGTTTATGGCTAAACTATAGGTTTCAACATCTTCCATAGCTTTTCTTGTATCAAAGAGTAAGTGCTCCCGGTGTCAATCACTGCGGTGATGAATTTATGGTTAATGGTAATGAATGTTTGAAATAAACGGAAATTATCTGATCGGTCTACCATCATGAGGTGAGTTTTCGCGTCAGGTTTTTCAGAGATTACTCTTTTCTTCTGATTTTCACCACTTACTTGTGTCCAGTACTTGTTGCTTTCCACCCAAATCTTTCTCCACTTGTGTCCCCAAATAAACATCATCCACAGTTTTAGCCGTGCCTCTGAGAAGTGATGCAGTTCCTAAGAATTGCCTTTACCAGCTTATCTTCAGTCATCCCAGGTTTGCTTCGGAGGCAAATAGCTCTATAATTAAAAGCAAAATCTCTTACACTTTTATTTGGGCCTTGTTTGCGACTTGCCAATTTCTGAGCAATGACTTCTTGGCCGTCTTCATTTAAGAAAGAGAATAAAAACTTTTGCTTTTTCCAGTCAGTAATGTTAGCTCTCTCTGCTCTCCACCAGTCCTTGCCTGTTCCTTTTAAAACAACTGAGAGTGAAGCCAAGAGTTCTTCATTAGTTAAAGGATGAAGTTCAAGGTATTCTTCCACTCTCTCTATAAAAGCATCTTCACTAGGAATCACTAAGAATCTAAAGGACTCCTTAATATCTTTATTAATCAGAGTTATCAAAGGTAGGAAACTCTAACTTTACTGGAGGACTGTATTGGGTTACAGAGAATTGAGATAGTGCACTGGACTGAGCTTGGTGACTGTTTGTGCCTTGTCATACCAGATTTTGATGGATAACTGGCTTTCTGATTGACTCATCAATGTCTGGTGTAGAGACAGTTGGTTGAAAAGCTCTCATCCGCTCCTCAATTTGCTTATCTCTGCGCTTTAAACAATCAACGATTTGTTTTTCCTATATGTCATCCAACTTGCTTTGAGTTAGAGGTCTGGGCGGGACTGTTTTTTTAGTCCCGCTCCCGCCTGCTCCAGCAAGGTTTTATTCCGCACCCACCCACTCCCACTATATATTCACTCTTTGTTCACCCGCTGCCCGCTTAGAATAATTTTCTTCCCGACCCGACCATTCCCGCTAATTTTTATCTGTTTCCAGAATCTCACATTTAAACCGAAAGAGAGAGATAACAAAAAAACTGTAGGTTGTACAACAATTTATTTTATTTTTATTCTTCTTGTCAAGATGCTGTTAATATGGAAAATGTGTTGCAGGAAAAAAAAATGTAGGAACAATGTACAAAATTGTAGCAGATTTATTATTTTTATTCAAAATATAAATGTGATATTTTTTGTCAACACGGTAAATTAGGAAAGGTGTAGCTGAAAAAAAAATGCAAATCCTGCGTGCACAGACCTTGCCAATAAAATGCGTGACGCAGTCCATGCGTGCAGCGCAGTCATGAGCGCAGGTGCTCGATAAGATTGAATAAAGCGCAGATATGCTGTTCAGAAAGGACGTCGGGAACGGTATATTATTAAACCGCCCACGCCCGTGCAAATTACACCAGAGTTACCGACCGCTACCGCGTTTTGTTTGTAAATTTATTCCCGCGTAGCAAAAAATCTTGTCGCGGGAATGCAGACCTCTACTTTGAGTCCACTCCTTTAATCTATCAGTTTCTCTTTGCAGCTTATAAAAAAACGTTTTCTTCAAGAGACTTTAGCATTAATGTGATTTGCGTCGTATTAACTAGCTCACTTACTTGATCTTCAAGGTTGGCTAGATGCTCTTCAATGCTGGTGAGATGTGACTGGTTGCCATCAACTCCATACATGTGATGACTATCGTCACTACAAACAAGAGGTGGTGGTAGGTCCTCAGTAATAGTTGCTTCTTCTTGTGTCCATGGTTTCGTGAACAGGATCTAGTTCTCTTCTCTGAGTGAAAGCTTTAGAAGAAAAATCCTGATCAGGTGCTATCTCATCACCCTCCATTTTTATGGGTTTTTAACAAAGGCTAGGTATAATAGTTTAAAGATCAAAGATTCACCCAGAATACTTTTTCAGCTCTGCTAATTTGGTGACGCCAGAATGTAACCTGTCCCAAGTTACTTGATTTCCCCCCCCCCTTTATTTCTGTATGACTAGAGTGGTTGTAGTAATCCTACAGAGCATTAGAGGGCACTCTAGAGAGCTTTCATACAGGATGTAGAGGTAGCTGCTACAGAGAAGAAGGGAGATTCATTTGGTAAAGGGAGCATGCGGTTGTGTTACCATTCGCTTCCAGAAAATCTCAGAGTCCTGATTGAGAAACCTTGTGATTTTAGCTCAATTTAAAGGATTCCTTAATATCTTTATTAATGTCTGAGTTTGTTTTTACACTCCAAAGACACTGAACTGTTCATTATTTTTTTTGGCTTTCGAAGTCAATTGCTTTAAGTTTCTGGGGTTTCTGTTGGTTTAATAAAAGGGTTTAAGTTAAATTTGAGCACTAAAGAAAAGAATAAACAATGATCACACAGAATCAGCTCAGTGGTTGTTTCTTTAATTCTGTAAAAACAAAAAATTACTCTGGTAACACGAGAAGTGTTAGAATATGGGGTGTAGTTGTTGTGCAAACAAGTTCAAGCTCTTGTCCTGGTTAAGGGGCCAAATGGCATGTGAGACGAAGCTCCTCCTTATTTTGTTCTGGCCTTCAGGGACTGAAATCCAATGCATTGTTTGCATTCACTATCTTCACTATCTTTTTGGCCGCTTGCTGCATGTCCAGGAGTTCAGTATGGACAGTACGGTCCGC
This sequence comes from Clarias pachynema, assembly GCA_030014365.1. NCBI lineage: Eukaryota > Metazoa > Chordata > Actinopteri > Siluriformes > Clariidae > Clarias > Clarias pachynema. Next base: position 1,992,705 of record JAQMYL010000008.1, on the reverse strand, counting down.
ATATCACACCACCCTTTGGAAAGCAGCTTATCCTACTCTGTCCTGTTCTGAAACTAGGCTATGATGCTTCCCTTCAGAATGCTTTCAATGCACCAGGAATAAAATGTTTCTTAGTACATTGTAGTCAAGTCCACTCTACCTGTCATGATCAAAGTCCAGTGTCTTTCAAGACTGAGACATGAATAACACTTGAGACCAAGTCAGGACCAAGAGCAGAGTATATCAAGACAATGGTGGTCAAGTTGGAGTCTTGCATACATTCATATGTGTACAATAAGTACAGCAGGCCACAACACTAAGTGGGAATCTGGTGCTGAAGGGGAGGTGCTCAAATGTCTCTGCCCATCCATATGGCTTGTGGTCTGCTTGTTAGGAAGTTGGACATCCACTAACACAGGGACAGGCTAGGCCTCAGGTACGCAAATGTTAAATGTTGAGTTGTAGAAAAACAGACATCATTTTGAAGTAATTTCCCTTTCCTTTTGGAAGCCGTCCAGACTCCATCATTTACCTCCTCCACACAGTCCTGAGCCGTCATCAGTAGAGCAATTGGGACAGTTTTTATGATTTGTATTGCCTCCTGGGTGTTAGGTTAAAAAGAGATGATAAAGGTCTGACCAGCCTTTCAAAGCACTTTATTACAACTGAGGTCAAAGCTACTGGGTGATAGTCAGGCTGGGGTGTCTTTGGAACAGGAAGGATAGTGAGTGATAAAGCATGATTTAACTATTGAACTATTGAACTCTTTGTTCTGTTGGAAAAAAGATCCATTTATCATGGTTATTTTCCACGAGGTGAACACAATAAGATGATTCTGTTACTGACACGGGACTTGGCAAACCCTAAGCATTCTTTTCATTATATAGATTGCTGCTTTTTCCTTAATAAATTTATTCCCTTGTCAATGCAAATCCAAACCAATATCTTTTTTCACTAATCACATATATTTTTTCATAATCAACTTATGATAAACAATTTGTATTGCCATGCGGGACAAATCACCAACTGAAGGAATATTTTTGGAATAAATTATGTTTATCCCTCCAGTACTGATACTGAAAAAATGCTTTTATTGCTATTACATCTTGATCTTACACACATTTTTTTCCCTCTAACTTTCATTTTGATCTCACACAATCTGTCAGATACCTAGACACTATTTTTGACATTTTAGCTATTCTTTGGGTTCGACTTATTTTCTTTAATGAATGTGGGTTGTGCTGTTCTTTAAACTTGAACTATTTACAGGAAACAGGTGAAGACTTTTGCCGCATGTGATGCATGTCTCTGCTGAACAGCAAATATAAAAATAAACATTTCTGTTTTTTTGCTGTGACTTCCTTTTTTGCCAGTTAAGTGTAGTTTTTTTAATGCACTAAAAGTTAATTGTGCCATAAAATTAACAGAACATGGGTACCAAACAACTAAACCATGCAGTCAAGATTAATACATTTAAAAGTAGGATGTAGAAATTAAGTTACAGTACCATGTATACAGTGTGTGTGTGTGTGTGTGTGTGTGTGCATTTATATATGTGTATGAGATGGCACCAGGATGCACTATGGGAAGAAAATGAGCCAATCGTGGCTGGGTGATGCTCTGGGCAACGTTCTGCAGGAAAACCATGGGTCATGCCATGCCATGGATGCTACTTTGACTTGTAGCACCTACCTAAACATTGCTGGTGACCAACATACACCCAGTGGTTTGAGAAACACAGTGGAGTGGAGTCCGGGCTTCAACAGTTCAGGACTGTTTTCTTGCCAAAAAGGGAACTACACAATATTAGGGTGGTCATAATGTTATGGTTGATTGATGTGTATATGTACTATATACAGAGAGAGAGTGTGTGTAGAGAAGTTTGTGATAGTCTAGAAGAGCTATTTATTGTTATTTCAAGCAGGCTTTTTTTTTTTTAATTACTATTATTACTGCAAACAGGAAAAGTTAAAAAGGAAACTCCACCTCTTTCACAAACAAAAAGCCTTGATGATGACCTGATCTCTGCTCTGAACCACAGCAGCAGTCTACATTGAGATTTACACCAAACTGAGTGACACATCACGGACCAGGATGCCTTATCTCACTTTAATGCTTGGTAAATATAATTTGTTTATAATTTGGTAGTTTGGCCTATTTAGAAAATATATTATTCTATTATTTCCATATGATATAGATGGATTAGACCACACATAAGGAGTTTATGTTTAGTTAAAAAGACACAGAGATCTTGCATGAAGCTTTATCAGGATTTTGTAATGTAAATTTTTTTAAATCAGCAGTTTATGATATATATATATATATATATAAGTACCAATATCAAGATATTTCAGGATTGACAGGATCTTTTTTTTTAATGCTACACTTTTGAAAAAACGCCTACAGTTTCTAGCAAAAGTACATCTAAAGAACCTTGTATAAAATCTTGTTCTTCTGGCCATGGCCATATATTTATATTACGTATCTAATATTTATTTATTTATCAATATTTTTTATTATTACTTTATTTTATTTTTTTATTTTATTTTACTAACTTTTAAATCCTTTACATTATATGCATATAACTTAATATTATATTGGTTGAATGCGTAATATGTATCTGCCATGAAATCAGCTTCATATCAGCATATGGCAATAAACCCTAATACAAACAAACAAGCTACACTTTTGTAGTATACTGCTTTACTAATTTTAATAACTTAATACCCACATGAAATTATCTACCAATATTTTAGTAATCTATGTAAGTAGAGCTTTATAAATAAGATTTACTTTAATCACCATAATTAGTTAGTTTTTTTTTTTTTTTTTGGTTATTATTTTGTTAATATAATGTATAATTTATAATATGCTAGTAATTTTCTCCTCCAGGGATAATCTAAATATTATTTTCTGTTGCATTAACAAGTACTAATGTACAATTTAAAGAAGTTTCATATAAACCTTCAACTAAAATGCTTCAATTATGTGGATTTAAAAGTATATTTCTCTCTTCTATCTAAACTTTACTAATTTACATATATATTGATATTAACAAACTAAAAATAATCTTACCACCAAAACAAATATCAAGCCATTTCTATTTTTTTCCATCAAATTCCAGTGGCAGTCAAATCTCTCTGATCGGCTCTGTTCATTTTAACACCCTTCAGTATTCACTAGTGAACCAAATATTTGTCCGTGCATCCTGAAGATTATCAAATCTGTGCTTTTTATTGGCAAACGTACTTTCTATTGTGTTATGGTCCAACCACTGCCCGGTGTTTTTTTTTTGTTGTTTGTCCCCCCCCCCCGGCTATTTATATTGGAGATTGAATTCCAAAAGCAAGCACATGTTTTGTCTTATTCTCCTTCAAGCCAATTACTTGGCTTATAACTGGGTTATTTTCAGATACTGTATGCAGCAGATGCATTTTGATCAGCCTATGTATAGAATTCGACAATAGATTTATTCCGCAGAATGTAATGTGTATCCCTCAAAATTCAAATTCAAACTGTCAATTCAATAAAATATATATATTTTTTGTATTAAAGTGGAAAAAGTCATAAAGCAGCTTTTCAGAAATAAAAATTATGAAAAGAAAGAAAAAAATAGAAAATAGAATATAAGTTATAATTATTAGTTTGTCCTTAATGATGGCAAGGAAAAACTCAAGAGGAAGGAACCTTAAGAAGAGCCAGAGTCAACAGGGAACGTGCCCTCATTTGGGCTACAAGATAGTGTGACCATAAATCAGTCCCTGCTATATCTGTGAGTCATGAAGCTGAAAGTTCAATTATATAACAGGAAATTCCACTTTCACTGAGGAAAGTTCAAAACAGTTCAAGAAATTTGTTCTTGAATATACACAGTATAGCAGACCTAAAATTTAACAACTACTCTGAATTACACACACACAAAATAGTATAATACAAATGTAAATTTACCCTAGAAAAAACAAGTAATTTGAAAGATATAATTATATAATATAATAATTGATTTTGTCATTCTTGTTGCTCTTGTTGAGGGCCGAATGGCCTGCGAGAAAAAGCTCATTCATTCTGTGTTGACCTTCAGAAAAAAGCAGCACTTCCCTGACCACAAGAGAAAAATGAGACCATTGTTATGTTCTTGTCCTTCACTATACCGACCCGGCCTTGGTGCAGCTCCCGTTTGCTGTAGCTAGAGTGCAAGTCAGGGAGCTCAGTGCAGATGATGAGCACAGCTGATCGCCCATCCTCCATGCTCTCAGTGGTGCAGGTGTAGGAGTGCAGATGTCATCTGTCTTGTGTTTTTGACGGTAAGCAAATTGTAGTGGTTCCAGTGTGTTGGGTAAGATAAGAGGAAGAAGTCTCAGAGCAGCCTTTCAAAGCACTTCATCTCACATGAGTTCAGTGCTACAGGGTGACAGTCAGTGATGCAGACAAGTTGGGGATTCCTCTTCATGTATCTTACTGTACCTTCATGTCATTGCTGTTATTGTCACTGCTGCTGCCACTGCATGATGGATGAGGTAAAATATGAATGGATGTAGATGTTTTACATGGCATTTCATTTTGATCCATTTATTTTTCTAGTAAAATGTAATTTTTATTAAAATAATAATAATAATAATTAATAATAAAGCAAAATGTACTGATGGTGTACATGTTTTTTGTCATTGTTCCTAATTAACTTTGCTAAAAGTGTTAAATGAACTATTAGTGTGAAGAGATTTCCTGATCTGACAGCACTAAACCCTTTACTTTAGCCCAAGATGTTCTCTTTCAATGCATTTTCAACTAGAAGCAATTTAGTTTCATGCCAATAGGCTCTAATGTTTGAGTGCACTTGTGATTATTATACCAAGGTGCTGGATTTTTTTTTTGCAGTAATTTGTATTGTTTTTTAATTCAAACCGGAATGACAGCGTAAAACCTATTTGAACAAATTGTTTCAGCAGGCAGTCCAATCATCATTCAGGCATACTGAGAAAACGTGCTACTTTTATGGTATCCAAGCTGGTATAAGTGCATAAGTGTATCAGGGGATAATTTAGAGAAATAAAGGAAAAATTGAAAAAATTTACTCTCAGAACCGTGTTCTGTTATTCTGCACAATGAAAAGTCCCGGTTTGGCCTGAACACCCCTTGTAGCATGTATGTCAGTTGTGGCTGGCAGGCTCAATATACCACAAATATAGGTCAGTTTTTTTTTTTTAACTTAGTTTGGATTTTTTTTGTCTCTGGTTTAAATAAATTCTTTATTTTTCTCTTTATAGCCAGTGTACTTACTGCTCCTCTGCTCGGGGGTGAGTGTGTTTTCTATTTTTTTTTTAATAGAATTTATTTCTAAAACCTCTATTGCTATTTAAACTCATTATCATCAATAATATATTGTTGTTCTTTCTTTGCTTTTAACCTTTAATGTTTTAAAAAGTCTTTCCATTGTTTTTGTTATATTTGTTTCTGAAATTAAGCTGGATTTAAAAGATATTAGCATAGAGTAAAGCGCAAATTATTTGATATTCATATAATAAATGTGCTGACCTGATTTCTTCAGTTTCTTGTAATAAGGTTCATTATCATAATGTTAATATACATTTTACTGTTTGTCTCAGATGGCTCTAACATTCGCTTAGCTGCAGGCAGTGACTCCTGTATCGGTAGAGTGGAGATCCTGCAAAACGGCCAGTGGGGAACAGTGTGTGATGACCACTGGGAAATTACTGCTACGCAGGTGGTTTGTAGACAGGCTGAATGTGGTAACGCCATCAACCACACGCTCTCCTCGCGCTTTGGTAAGGGAAGTGGCCCGATATGGCTGGATGATGTTCGGTGCTCTGGAAGTGAAAGTAACATCACACAATGCTCTCATGTTGGATTTGACTCACAGAACTGTGACCACAATGAAGATGTAGGCGTCTTTTGCTCAGGTACAGAAAACATCTTTCATACTGTAATGCTGTCTGTTTGATACTGTAGCATTTTTTTTTTTTTACTTTTTTTTTATTTATTAGTAAACAAATACAAAGTCAAAGTGATACTAAACCTAGAGGATTTGGTACTCTAGCTTCAGTAACTTTAACCCCTGGAATATAACACCTTAATAAACTTAAAAGCATGATTTCCAGTTCAGCAGGGGGAAACAAATATTGTCTTACCTTTGCTTTCACAATTAATTTAGACAATTAAAAACAAAATAATTAATTAATATTCATAGCAAATACACACAAAAAAATGAGATACACACCAAGACTTCACTGACCGCCTTTAGCTGTCCTTACGGTGCACAGTGTGCTGGAAAATTCATAAGTGAAAATGATTCCTCGTGCTCCCAGAAGCATTCTTTTACACCCGGTGTCCTGGAATATGTTCCGTGCCATCAGGAAAGAAAAACTCCATAGATGTGATAACCTGGTGATTCAGTACATTCAGATGGTCAGCTGACTTCATTTTAGTCTTGACCTGAGTAACTGATCAACCCCAGATCATAACACTGTCTCTAGAGGCTTATACAGTGGACACTATGCATGATGGGAGCATCACTTCATGCACTTCCCTTCTTACCCTGACACGCCCATCACTCTGGAATTGTCATGACTGCGGCTCTTTGACATTTCTTTTCCCATGCTGTCATGCTCGTTTCTTCCCCTTCACACACCTGAGACTCACAGCTCAGATTCACAGCTGATTTCTTCCACCGTTTAAGGAAGCTCAGCGTGTATTCTTGCTGCCGGATTATTGCATGCTCCCTGCACACTTCTTTCATGTTTTTCACTGATTGGTTTTCATGTTCATTGACCAAGTTTGCTTTTTATCCCTTGTTTTCCCCTTTCATCACATGTTTTGGATTTGGCACTACTCTATCGGATTTCACGGCACTGATCAAACACTTCTGCTCTCTCGGCCACAACTTTGTTTCAAAATTTGGCTCTGTTACAACGCTGACTGGATTCACAACATTGATCAAACACTCCCATTTTATTGACCATGGCTCTGTCTCGCGATTTGACTTTATTACAACACAGACTGGATTCATAGTCTCAACTATCTGCATTCATCAGGTCCACCGTACATTTGTCTCGTACATTTGTCTCCGGAGACCAACCAGTAAGGCGCCACCCGGGAGAACTCATGTGCCTCTTCCACCATGACAAAGTGAGCAGGAGAACCCAATGCAGGTGGACAGAACTCACATCTCCCCTTAGACGCAGCGATGCCAACGGGTAGAATGAGCCTGTTTTTACTGTGGAAAGTTTGGTAATCTGCTTAAGGACTGTCCAGTAAATGGAGGCGCCCTCCTAGTACAGCAAGAAGGGCAAGTACTTATAAATGTGGGTCAATTAACTTTAACAAACTATATGTGTTAAGGACACTATATTTACACTTTACCTTGAAATATAATGATCAGCAATAACATTAAAACCATTGACAAATTACATGAACATTGATTACAATGGCACCTGTCAAGAGGTGGAAAATATTAGGCAGCAAGTGAAGAGTCCGTTTTTAAAATTGATATGTTGGCAGCAGAAAAAATGGGCAAGCATAAGGACCTGAGCCATTTTCAACAGGGCCAAATTGTGATGTCTGAAAGACTGGCTCAGAGCATCTCCAAAATAGCAGCTCTTGTATTCCTAGTATGGTCAGTACTTACCAAAAGTGCTCCAAGGAAAGACAAATGGTGAACCAGCAACAGGCCATGAGCTCCCAAAACTCATTGATGAACATATGAAGAAAAATATCGTCTGTCTGATCTGATCCCACAGAAGAGTTCAAATTTCTAGATAACTAATAACTAAACAAGTCACATTATTTTTTTTCCCTGTTTCCTCTTTACTTTACATTCTGCCTCTACACTGAAACCTCAGATTGTGAGTAACGTGGTTTACGAGTGTTCCGCAAGACGAGCAATGATTTGTAATAAATTTTGACTTGAAAAACGAGCAAGTCTTGGTTTACGAGTACCGAGTATCATGTATCCCGCATGCACTTGTTTTTACACCAAGCGTCACATGATCACAACTGAGCCAACGGTTCACACATAACGCACACACATAACGACAGGCTGAGGAGCTAAAAGTAAGAGTCTGCACTTACATTAGCTTCATACACATACACACACACACACACACACACACACACACACACACACACACAGTGCCTGCACGCATAAACAGAAACACTTCCATTCCGAATCCGTCGGCGGGATTTATTTTTACTTTTTTTAAAAGTAAAGTGCAGGTTAATTTGTTTTATTTTTATTTTATATTTTGTGTCAATTATTTTTATATATTTATTTTTGGGAGGCTGTGGAACGAATAAATTGAGTTTCAATTACAGTGGCTTGCAAAAGTATTCGGCCCCCTTGAACTTTTCCACATTTTGTCACATTACAGCCACAAACATGA
>JAQMYL010000008.1:1892997-1908012 GCA_030014365.1 Clarias pachynema | reverse complement strand
ACACCTTCTTATTCCATAGACTTTTCTGATTTTTCTTTCTTTCTACATTATGAAACAATGTAGAATATGCTGTAATCTCCTTTGAACAGTTGACATTGAGATTAGATTTGTCTTCTCTGTAAAGCCTTCAGATCGGCTCTAAGCTGTTAACTGTTGATGTATAAACTCTTCCTGACTGTGTTAGAAGTGCAAATATTTTTAGGTGTTTAATCGAGCCAGTTTTACAGTACATGATTTCTCATGATCCAAAAGACATAATAGTCTGCTCATTCACTAGCTTCAAGATGGTTTTGGTTATGCTGTTATGTGTGTTTTCCAGCTGTGCATCACTTTCCAACAGTACATTATAAAAAACATGTTTCCCCTGCAAGCCAAAGGGAATAATAAGCTCGTGTGTAAATGATTCTTGCCCAAGAAATGCAGACGATGAAAAATTGCAGCCATCTGAGAGTGGGAGGGAGGTTCCTAGAAATTCCTGTTGGTCTCCAGGTCCAGGCCCAGGCCCAGCTTTCAAAACACTGGGGGGCCATATGGAGGTCATGTGCACTCATTTTCTCCACTATCTCAACGTTCTCATAGGAACAGCTCCCATTCCAGATAAAAAAGGGCATGAAGAACATGCTGGGAGTGTGAGAAGGGGGTCTGTGACTTTTGCAGGATGTAATTGTGTGCAACCCGTTATGCACGGTTGGATCCAGAAACTGGGGTGTTGCACCAAGTACTTAAGTATTTGACCACCGGAGATTTCTCAAACAAGATTCCAACTCTGGAGTGTTATGTGAAAATAATCAACAGCAGAGTTTCTGCAACAGAACGTGCTGAACTGTTTTTTATTCTGCTTAGTCCCTCGCCATTTTCCCCAGACTACAATATGATAATTTATTATTTCATTAGTTTGTAGATACTAGTTACTGTTTATTTTTTATAGTTTCCTATTCTCACAGCTCACCAGCCTCTGAGAAACAGCCATGTGTAAAAAGCCCTGACACTGGAGACTCCTTCCGTAGACATTATCTCCTTAGAGAAAACTTTAACTTTGATTAATAATTACACACTTTTACTATAGAAACACTTAATGTATTCGAAGGAGTGAATAATATAAACTTGTGATGTTCAGCTGCTCTGCTGTCACTAATTAACACCTCTTGACCAATCACAATCCACAATTCAGGAACGAAATCCAAAACATCTGCACTGAAACTGCTAAGCAATGAAAATGCTTCTAACACCCAATCTTTCATTATGCAGTATGTACACACTTAAAGAAATGCACAGTATGTCCCTAACTCCTGCAACGTCACTTTTAAATAAATAATGTGGTAAATTTCCGTGGAGAATTCGAATGCAAACGCTCCCAACAAGCAGCTGTGCTGCAGAATGAAAACAACTTGTTCCAACAAACACAAGTTGAGGCAGCCGTCCATGTAGCATTACACTACTGCTTAACTACTAACAGATGTTTTGTTCATGGTTATTAAATTAAAGTAACGGGACATTTTTGCAATAAAAAAAAGGAATATTCAGATGGATTTTATTTTCATGTGAGAAAATTCAGGAGGAACTCATTTCAGGGTGGCTTTATAAGACTTCATACAACATATTGTGTCTTAGATTTTTTTTCTTCTTTTTAGTTTAACTTGTATGTGTAAGGCGCCCATGGTGGCTTAGGGGTTAGCATTGTTGTCTTGCACCTCCAGGTCTTGGGTTTAATTCCCACATCAGGTCTGTATGCATGGAGTTTGCATGTGCTTGGTGGGTTTCCTCTGGGTTTCTGGTTTCCTCCCACAGTCCAAAAACATGCAGATTAATCTAATTGGCATTCCCAAACTGTCCGTAGTGTGTAGATGGTGTCTAGGTCCTACCAGATGGGAATACAATGGTCTCCATTGACCTCCATGGTTATTTTTTTATAAAAGTGAAACTCATATACTCTATGAGTCCTATTTTTGTTGTAATTTCAGTAATTATGGCTTACGGTATCTCAAAATATTCGAACGCTTCCTAAGGATTTACAATACAGAAATTGATAAACACTCACTCACTGATGGAGGCTGCACCAGGAACCAGCAGCCCAGTGAACAGTAACGCTCATAAAATGGCCATAATGAAACAGCTGGAGAAGAGAGATGTGTGTAAGTGAACCTGCATGTGAGCAGAGAGCGTGAGACAGAGCGACCTCAAGCCTGGCAGGAAGTCTTCCTGTGTTTCTCCTGATTCTGAACCTCTGTTTATTTTATCAACTGGAGTTCACAAAGGATGCATGCTCCTTTCCTTTTTTTTAAATAAATCAGCTCCTGAGCCGCTGAAGGCACAGCGGCCGCACTGTAAACAGCTCAGGCGCTCATGCTAAATAAGGCGATTACTCTGAGTGTTGATCCGAGTCCTGCTGCCCCGAGTACAATCTATCAAGGTTTATTTTTTTTCCACAGCTACAAAGCTCTTAACACTTAGATACTGATACTGTTTACTCTGCACCCTGAATGCCCTCCACGCTGTCTCCATCTGGTCAGGAAATTCCTAAATGCACACAGCAGCAAAGGTTTCAGGGTCTAGCACGAAGGGATAAAAAATAAAAAAACGGATTTATTCGAGGTTGAATAAAAATTTTTTAAAAATCAGTAAAAAAATGTGCAGGTCCATTTGAACCTGCGGTGCGAGCAAAAATGGACGCCCCGCTTATGTAATGGAAGAAGAGAAGCGTGCAGCCGAAATAACTCATGAAAGAGCATAAACAGAAGTGTTTGGATATCTGCAAACAAAATTTGGGTATTATAAGTAAGGTGAAAGTTTCTTAAAGAGAATCATTACTGGTGAATATTGGAGAGCCTGAGAGTAGAGTATGGAACGGCAGAGTATGGAAAGGAAACATCCTCAATCACCCACCGAGAAAAAGTTCAAAAGTCGACCATCAGCTGGAAAATTCATCAATGCTTACAGTTTTCTGGGATTCTCAAGGGCCAGAAGTATTGAAACATCATCAGGAATCAACAGTGCTCGTTACAGTGAGACGCTTATTGAAGAGCTGAAGACTAAACTGAGGATTAAACTAAGAGGACTGTATCCGAGGGCGTCAAGATCTTACATGAGGTTATCAAGATCCTACAGATCTTACATGCACGTCTGCACACTCTGAGGTGTTAAAGTGTCCTCACTATAGTCCTGATCTCACTCCATCAGACTTTCACCTGTTTGGTCCCCTGAAAGCAGAAATACGAGGACGAAGACTCACTTCTGATGAAGAACTGAAGACAGCGGTGCATTCGTTGCTCGCAGCTCAGCCACAAATAAAAAACGAGGGAACACAAAAGCTTGTTGACAGATTGACGCAGTGTATTTTATTTTCTAACAGTTAATTAAAATAAATTCTACAGCCAGGATGTGGATCATTTTTGACTCACCCTCGTATTATCACTGCAGGAAAAGAGACAGGCTGGTGTGACACAGTACTTATAGATTCACCTCCCTCTGTTACTCCTTTATTTGAAGGCAAGGTTCTTCTTACACGTCAGCATTAACCTCAAAGCACAATCAACTATGTCTCTGCATGGGATGATGACCCTTGTTTCCTATAAAACAATGTAAAATAATATTTTAGAAAATGTTAAGATCATGTATATTACTACTAATTATCATACTTTACTGTACTTTATTGTAGTCTAATGTACATTACTTTACTGTAACTTATTTTACTGTATCTTACCTTAATGTACTTTACTTTACTGTAACTTATTTTACTGTATCTTACCTTAATGTACTTTACTTTACTGTAACTTATTTTACTGTATCTTACCTTAATGTAATTTACTGTAACTTATTTTACTGTATCTTACCTTAATGTACTTTACTTTACTATACTTGTACTGTACCTAACTTTCCGTTCCTTTCCTTTATTGTTCTCTACTTTATTGTACCTTACTGTAATGTACTATACTGCACTGTACTATACTTTGTCTGGAATCTACTTTAGTGTCCCATAATTTACTGTACTTTACTATAGTCTACTGTAGACTACTTTACTGTATCTTATTTTACTGTACTTGACCTTACTTTACTTTACTGTACATAATCAATGTACCCTACTTTACTGCATTCTACTTCTTTGCAATCCCTCCCCAACTGTAAGGTTTGATTTTTTCACTGACATGAAGTCTTCAGTTGTTAGTACTTGGTGTTCAGCCTTCTTGTTTTATTGCTGCAATAATACACTTCTCTCTTCTATCAGCAGAAATCCAATAAAACAATATACGTGGATCTTTGTCCTGCTTATTTGTTCATCCATAAGCAAAACAACCAATCATTATCAATTACAACCAAATTGATTTATGATACAGTGAGAAAAACAAGATACAGGGAGGACGGCTGGAGAATGCTTGAAAGTGTATTGAAATGCAAAGAGATTGTGTCTAAAGATTATGTATTTATCATTTCTAACAGTTAATTAAAATAAATTCTACAGCCAGAGTGTGGATAATTTTCGACTCACCCTCGTATTATGACTGTAGGAAAAGTGTAGGCAGACAGCTGGTGTGATACGTACAGATCTACTTCTGACTGCTACAGGAGACTCCCTTCTTCGGAAGCAACGTCGTTCTTATTGGAAAACTGATCACGTCAGCCTTAACCTCAAAGCACAACATGATCAACTATGTTTGGTGTTTTTTATTTACAGATTTATGTATTTTACTATTACATATTATTATTATTTTTTGTTTCTTTCTGTGTGTAAAATTATTTCCACCACTGTGTCAAACTATTTTTTTGCAAACTTTTTTATATTAAAAATAAAATAAAATAAAATAAAATAAAATAAATAAATACAATTAATTTAAATAAAAACAACATTTCATAGCTTGTAAACATGTGAATAGAATCCAGATGAACTCCATCTTGGATGTAATCTGGACCCTTTCAAAATACAGCAATGACTGTCATTAACATGCAACAAATGATAATAAAATGTAATAATAAAAAAATAATAATTAATTAAATATATATATATACACCACCTTTAACAATGGACATCACAATGCCGTCAAATTAAGACTAATTTACAATTGGTTATTATACAGAAAAATCCACTGCCTTTGGACACTATGAAGGATGATCACATTGTTTCCTATAAAGCTATGTAAAATTATATTTTAGAACATGTTACAATGTATCATGTATATTAATACTAATTGTCTGACTTGTGTATTTGTGTAATATAATTCTGTATTTTATTACTGAACATGTATGAATGAAACTCACATTTAACTTGACTGTACTTTATTGTACTTTCATGTACCTTACTGTACTTTACTCTACTGTAACTAATTTTACTGTATCTTATGTTAATGTACCTTAATTTACTATACATCTTTGTACTTTACTGTACCTAACTTTTTTCGTTTCCTTTATTGTACTCCACTTTATTATACCTTAATGTCCTGTACTATACTGTGTATTACACTGTACCTTATTTTTTTGTACTTTACTGTATTGACCTTTACTATCTTACTTTACTGTAATCTACTTTAGTGTCCCTTACGTTACTGTAGTCTACTGTACAATACTTTACTGCATCCTACTTTATTGTACTTTACCTCACTTTACTGTATTTACCCTAAATAACTGCAGTACCTTACTTTACTGCACTCTAGTTCTTTGTACTTTACTGTACCTTTCCTGTACTGTATGTTTCTTAACCTACTGGACTCTACTTTGCATTACAATCCTTCCCAACTTCAAGATAGATTCCTTACCTGATATGAAGTCTTCAGTGCGTAGTCTGTTGTTTGTATTTGGTGCTCAGCCTTCTTGTTTTATTCCTGCAATAATCCACTTCCCTTTTCTATCCTCATCAGCAGAAATCCAAGTAAACGATATACAGTACGCGAATCTTTATCCTGCTTATGTGTTCATACACAAGCAAAACATCTTATCATTATCAACTTCAACAAATTTTATTTACTATACAGTGAGATTAAAGGGAGGATGTCTGGAGAATGCATCCATCTGGAGAGTGATGTTACATGTGGAACTGAAATATCATCATTTCTCATAGCATTTTGTTGTCTACTGGTTAACAAGATCAGGTTCTTGTCACAAAATGTGGAATTTTACAGATTCCTCTCGGGAACTTTCCCACTGAATATGATAATCATTGAATGAGGATCAAAACAGGCAATGGACAACGCGACAAAAATACTATATAACAATTCTCAAAGGCATTATTATGAAAACAATATGTCTCGTGATTTTATCACTGGCATTTCAGGAAAACCTTCAGGACATGCAATGAGCACTACGCTTTATTTATTTATTTATTTATTTATTTATTCCAGATGTCTCTGTATCAAAAACACTGAAGAGGAAACTTTTCTTCTATTAATTATTCTGACTCTTTATTTCTTTATCGTCTCATTTTTATATTTAAAATGTGTAACAGTTCAAAACAGGAAATATGTCACAGTGATAAAATTGGAAAATGAAATAATTAATGTAGGGGGGAAAAAAACAAAGCTGGTTGTATATTGTGAATATCTCAGGGGAAAACCATTTCATACACTCGGCTATAAACACATCCATCACTACACACACGCTCCTCCGTGACTAATTACTTGCTTATACAAGGGAGGATGTTATCTACACCACAGCACTGCAGTATCTCACTGATGCTAAACAACTGAGTGCAGACAACATCAAGGCTACCAAGCCAAAAAAAAAGAAAATAAATGACAGAAATATCTCTATTGCCAACATTTTCTGGTAAATGTCTAAGCAAAGATTTTATTTGGCTAATGTTGCACTGTAATTAAACGGTAATCAACCGCTAACCAAACTTTAGGTTTTGGTTTGTTCCAGGAAATTCAGAAAAGTAAAGGCATTAGTGCACTGAAATGTTTCACATCCTACCAACCATTACAGTTCTTGTCTTAGTAATCTGAGATATCTGAGAGAACAATTTATATTCCTGATGTGTTTTTTCTTCTTAATTTACTTGTCACTGTGAGCCTATAATACTGTCAAAAATAAATGAATAAAAATGATGTAGTGGCTATAGGGAAATAAATTAACTAATTATGTTAGCAATATTAGCAATGACAAACTGTTGAGTAGCTAGCATGTAGTATGCTAGCTACTCAACAGTTTGTCATTGCTAATATTCCCAGGCCTAGTTAGCAACCACTGCTAAACGTTTCATAGTATTTTACTAAAGGTTTTCCTGATCCTTTTGTAATCTCATCATCACTTTGAGCTTTCAATGTTGTAGAAAGTGATGTCTTGGCTATATATATAAATTACATCTTTAGACACATGTAAATTACAAACATATCTGTAAAGCTTTGCGCTAGCTACTTTAATCAACAGTTTGTCATTGCTAATATTTCTAAGCTAGCCACCACTGCAAGGTGTTTTGCAGTAATTTACTAACATCTCTGAGGGAAAAGTTAATATTCCTCATCCTTTTGTTGTATTTTCATCATCACTTTGGGTTTACAATGTTGTACAAAAATCATGTGTTGGTGATATAAAAGCTAGTTTAACTTTTAGTTTACAAATTACTATGAAAAGACTAGCAATGGTTGCTATTGGAATGCTGATGTTCCTGAGGGGTTTGTCACATTTGTTAAGAAAATTATTATCTGAAGAAAATTATGATATTTCTGATAAGTTTCTCATATTTTCATTTATTATGATATAGTGGCTATATGCTAGCTACTTTAATGAACAGTTTGTCTTTGCTAATATTTCCAAGCCCATTTATCAGACACTGCTAAATGTTGATGAGGAAAATGTTGATATTCCTGCTAGATTGATCATATTTTCACTGTATAACAGCCGTATCTGCTGGAACCCTTTTTGTCTAACTGTCTAATAGTGTTTCTTATCGTCAATCTGTCTTCGAGTCTCTTTATGACTTAATTGTTAAGACTTTTTGATGTAAAGGAAACTTAGCCAAAAGCTTAAATATGCACTTTCCTCGTAATAAACAGATAACTTCAGACACATAATTCATGTATTGAGGTTCGACAAACACATGAAGCTATAATTCTTCCTTTATTTCATTTTTAAACTTACAGTGTGCTTAAAAAATTGAAAAGGAATACATAGTTGTATATGCTTGTATGTAATTGTGTACTGGCTATATGCTAGCTACTTTAATTAAATACAGAATTGATTTTAACTTTTAGCTTAATAAAGCTGGTCAGGACTTTGCTGACTTGCTAACCCTGTATTCTACCTCTAGGTTCCTAAAATCTTTTAAACAAATTCTTCTAGTCCCTTTATCTTGTTTAAAGAACTGGGCCTGTATTCACAAAGCTTTTTAGAATTCTCTCAGAGAGCTCCTATCTTAGCTTAAAAAGTCCTAGCCTGGGAGTCCTAGACTAAAAGTGATTTAAGAAACTTCTCAGAGCAACTCTGAGTAAGGAAAGTACAAAAACTTTTATCTTAGTTAGGAGGTGTGGTTGACCCCGTTGCTGGGGATGATGCAGCAATTCAAGGACTGTGATTGGTTGATAAACAAATCTGTAAAGGTCTTAAAATGGGCTCTTTGTGAAAATAGAATATATGATAATAGAATTAGGTTGAAAACACTTGAAAATATTTTTGAACTGCAATTTAGTAACTTGAATATTTTTGCATTTAATTTTAGACGTTTGAATTACATTTTCATTTGAAATATGCAATCACGATAAATTGCAGTTGCGAAAATTTCAAACATTGTAAATGCTCTGATTTTTTTTTCCAATTCAGATCAAATTGCAATGCAGAATTTTTTTTATTTTCTATTACTGCAACTGTTGTTTTTTTTTATTTAAGTTCATGTATTTCAACCTGCTATTTTGCTTTGAGGAATTTTGGCACTATTATTATACTTCCATAGGTAAGAACAAGATGCAACTTGATCGGACATAGTAATTACATGGTTCGATCTCATGGGACCTGGTGGGAAATAGGAAATTAGTGACAGCATGATAGACACATTGACAAACTGACAGGGATGTGGCTAGGAAGGAGTATGAACTTTGGACACACATTTTTCCATTTTGACCCCCGTCACCACTGTGTTCTTTGATATTTTTAGGACGCTGTGGGAATTTCACAGAGTTTGACGGGGGCATTAGTTTACGCAAAGTTCAACACTGCTATAAAAAAAAAAGGGAAAAAAATGATCTAGGGTGTTCAAGAACATTTATCTTGAAATGTAGAAAAGATTAAAAGAAAGGTAGAAAATGTAATGTTTGTGTACCATCTACCAAAAACTTATCTGTTTAATGTGATGCACATTTCAGGCATTCTTAACAACACTGACTAGAAAATTTACTTATACTGCAGATTTTTACCTCAAACCAATGGCTGACATTTTTGATGTGTGAAGTTCGCTCCTTGCGCTAATGTAGCTAACTCAGCCGCATGTCAATACAAGCAAGGGGAAGATGTAGCACACACCACACAGAAGGCATTCTTTTACTATTTTTTGCTCTCTATGAGCTTTTGTCTTTTATGAAGTTTAGTTGGTGTTTCTAAATACAAATCATTGTCCTGTGATACATTTTATGAGAAAAAAGAAAAAAGTTTAAGCACACATTTACTAGCTAAGTTTTGGGAACGGAAATCCGATTTCTACATAAATGTTAGAATGAAATAGCAGAATATATGTGTTGGACTATAAAATTCAATATAGTTTAAATTACCGCGTGATTCGGAACCAAGTTGGAGCTACAAATGGTTTTTAGTAAAAGTTTTTCAGTTGTAGCAATTAGAGAATTTTTAAAGTCAAAAGTGAAAGTGATCTATTATAAAGAGAAAAACTGACCTAAATTCAACGCACCTTCATATGTGTTGCTCTGAGAAAAGGCAACCAAAGTTTTATTAAGTATCGCAACCGTCTTGGTGCAAACAACGCAACACTTAATACAGTGAAACCTTGGATTGCGAGTAACGCGGTTTGCGAGTGTTCCGCAAGACGAGCAAAGATTTTTAATAAATTTTGACTTGGAAAACGAAGTCGTCTTGGTTTACGAGTACCGATTATCATGTATCATGCATGCGCTTCTTGTTTTGATGCCGAGTGTCGCGTGAGCACAACTGAGCCAACGTTTTTTCTCTCTATTGCGCTGCGGAATTGTGGGTAATCGTCTCCCCTGCTGGGTTTTACTGGTATAGTCTCTTACTGGTATAATCAACATCCGTGCACGCGTGTACTGTTTACTACAACACTGTGACCACGTGTGTGTGTGAAAACATTTTTTGTGTCTGTATGCATGTGTACAGCGCACATGTACTGTTTATTATAACACACGTGTGCGCACGTGTAAAGCAAAAGAAAGTCTCATTAGAAAGGTTAAAGATCCATTTTCTCCCTCCCTCTATCAGCCTGCACTTTGACATTGGACACCGTGTCCCTTTACACACACACACACACACACACACACACACACACACACACACACACACAGAGCCTGCGCGCATAAACGGAAACATCTGTCGGGATTTATTTTTACTTTTTTAAAGGTAAAGTGTAGGTTAATTTGTTTTATTTTTACTTTATATTTTGCGTTAATTATTTTTATGTATTTATTTTTTTGGGCTGTAGAACGAATAATTTGAGTTTTCATTATTTCTTATAGGAAAATTCACTTTGGTTTACAAGTGAAATATGAGCCCGAATTATGCTCTTAATCCAAGGTTCCACTGTAACTGAAAAATTAAAGCTTACATAACCTTTTAAGTTAACTTTCAATTTGAAACTTGTGTACATAAAAAAAAAAAAAAAAGACACTTGAAAGCTTATATTATTATGCAGACTTGCTTTATTTGCTTTCGAAATGCACATTATGTGGGAGAAAAAAAATCTGTTTTGCAACAGCTAAATACACGCAGATGAATTGATCACATGCCATACGACAGTCTTCATTAGGTTTATTTACCAACGCGACCTTTGCAAGTATTTATTTCACTTGTCACAGTGCCTTCGGTTAGCGTCATGACGTCGTGACTTACGCCAGATCTGACTAGCTACGATTAACATTGTCAATCAACAGACACATTACAAAAAAAAAATTTTTTCCTCTCCCAAGTGTATAGAAAGAAATTATAACAAAACTTCACTGCAGTCGAAAGGCTGCCAAACAGTTCATACAAACACCTGCATCTTCATCTTCATCACAAAAAACAGGTTTTAATATCAGTTCAGCTTAAACAGACCATTAAGTTTAATCAAAGATGAAGGGTTGGAAGTTTGGCTGTTTTTTTTTTTTCATTCATTACACAAGTAAATTATAATTTAAATATAAATTATTATACAAGGGTTATTTGTTTCATTAGTGGAAAATGGTACTTCTGCTGCTGAGAAGCGTTACCAATTAAAAATAATTTTAAAAAACAGAAAATCCAGTGTGTGAAGCAGTTAATAGACACTGCATCGTTTGCTCGTCTTCCTGCTCATTTACGGATCTTTTGGACTCATCATGAGCGGTGAAGTGATGCTGGAGCTTTAGACACATCCAGACCAACTTCCTGGATGCATTTTCTTACATTTTCCTTTTGAATTAGAATTTTCTTATCCAAAAAGTTTCCAAAAACTGAAACAGAAAGTTTGACTTTGTCAATGCAGATTACCCAGAAGTCATTGCAGTCAGTCAAAGCCTGACGAGGCAATAATGAACAAATCATAGCGAACTGTACATGTTGCATAATTTTAGAGGTTATTTCTCCATATAAGATGTATAATGCTCCAGCTGTGCTTTAGGTGAGAGCTGACAGATGTGCGGTTCTAAATCGGAGGGCAGACGGATCATGCGGCTGTGCTTCAATATTTCAACCATATTGCTCAATGAAATTCTGATCAACCTCTGTCAAAGTTGCAGTGCTGCCTATGACCACTAGGGGTCAGTGTATAAACACTGTCCACTCATACACCAGATACGACATAAACGAAGACTTCATGGAACCAGGAACCATTTCACACTCAGGCTCAGTCCAATCGCTGAATAATAAAATAATTCCCCTCAAAGCTCCCGCGCATGCAGATAAATGCAGGAATACCAGTTTTACCCAGCATGCTTCGGTGCGGCTCCACCGTGCTGCAGTTTTACAGCAATGCAAGTACATCACCCATGTCAGGGAAAAGTAATTAATAAATAACGCATGCACGGCGTTATTAGATTAAACCCGCGAGTGTCGGCCACGCTCCCCGGGTCGTTTTGTGGAGTCAAGAACAGGACGCGTGCCAAGGCGGAGCTAAAGGCGGGTCGGTTCGGGGTGAAAACGGTCATGCAGCTCTGCGGCGATGCTCGGGACGTCTCAGCCAATTCGCTGCTCTTCGTTGCGCTGGCGGAAGAACGCCTTCCCGAACTCGTACGTGCTGATCATGATGGCGCACGCCGGAGCCACTTTGATCACACGGGGCATGAAACCTTAAAGGGAAAGAAGAAGAAGAAGAAGAAGTTGTCATCGGGTACTTTTAAGATTCAAAGTTGAGGGTTTTTTCCTCTAAACAACACAGCTCAGAGCTCAGGTGCTTTATTACTCTTTTACACACTGGAGACTCTTTCTATAAGCAGAAAAACTCCAGCGATTTGAGGTTTTCTAATCCAGTTTTGTGTCCAATCATGTCCAAGTCTCAACGACAGAGCTGTTGCTATAGAAACGACGGCGTTTAATAACTGATTTACATTTATGGCGTTTGGAAGACACCTTTATCCAGGAGTGACTTGCAGTTTTTAATCAATAACCAGCTGCTGATATCAAGATATTGGGTTTAGAGACTTTACCTGCAAACAGTCCTCTGTAACCCGTCTCAGTCCAGATGTTCTTCATTATGAGCCACGTGGACGAAGGCTTCTTCAGAGGAGCTGCGAAAAAAACCCAAGAACATATTATTACACTTTATGAAATAAACACAACTTGCTATCTGATTCTGTCTGAATTCAGGGTGGATTTGACTGAAAACGCGACACCGTTACCTCCGAGCATCTCCATTTCTCCCAGCTCGATCTGTCTGCGTGTTTTCACCACGTCAAACGGCAGCGTCGTGATCGCAGCGATCTGCGGGAAGGAAAAACAAAAAAAACAAGTCAAAGCCGAACTTTTGATTGTGCTGAATAACAAAAACTCCCTTTATGTCTCTATATGATCCCCTGCTGCACTAAGGCTAGAATTTATCCAATCCGATATGTCATGTGTCACCCTGAGGCAGCACAGACTCACTAGCGACCCCTACAGTCAGGAACTACAATAACTAGTAAGCACTCTTATGAGATTGCAATTAAATTCCACATGAATGAAACTGTGGGCAGATTTTACGGTATTTTATACATGTTTATATTTGAGGTGGTAAATATGCGCAGTTCCTCTGTGATCCTGCAGGTGGTGCACTATACACACTGACAGGGAGCTCAGCCAGGGTCCTGTGTGGTTGGAGCGAATTGTTACACAAAATCTAAAAATAAATAAATATATGTATATTGAATCAGGATTTTTTATTTATTTTTTGAGAGTGTGTGAGATTCATTGAAGCCTTGTGTGCTCAGGAACACAAAGCGAGCGGAGATGATGAGAAAAACAGAGCAGATAAGATAAGGACGCGGGGGCGCCAAAACTTTCGGCAAACGCGCGATTCAAAGGAGAGAAATGTGGTTAATTGCATATATTATGGTTCGAGACAGTGCACGACCATGCGTGCGCACACGCACACACACATACATGTGCATATATTTTGGTACCCGTGTTAAACGAATGACCCAGTTGGTCTAATATTAATGAAGAGGGATTTATCATTAACGTTATGACGGTTATTAACATTTTAATATCTACACTATAGCGAGAGCGCGCGGCGAGCGTTATCGGCGAGCGGCTTTTAAAACGGCGTGATTACGCACCGCGACTCGAGAGCAAAGGGTCGTGACCTCGCGGTGTTACTGTAACCTTCACCCGAGGTTTCAGTCGAAAACAAACATCCTGATTGTATTCATGTTCGTTTACGTCATCAAGTCATTAGCACGACATCATACACTGTATCACCAGTGTGTGTGTGTGTGTGTGTGTGTGTGTGCGCGTGTGTCGGTGTGTTTTATTCCCGCGATACTCACAGCTCCAGAAGCGGCTCCGGCTGTAAAGCTGATGGTGAAGGAGGCCTGCGGTGTTCTGTATCTCTCACACAGATCTGCTTTTATCAGCTCATAGTTAAACCAGTACATGGCTGAAGCACACACACACACACACACACACACACACAGTCAGTAAGTCATGGATCGTAAGGGTTATTTTTGAAAAATAAAAATATACAACAATATATTTTTACTGTGTGTGTGTGTGTGTGTGTGCGCGTGTGTGTGTGTGTGTGGACTGACCAGAGAAGGGGACGTCCCTCAGGACGGTAGGGCCCCACCCCCTCCACAGCGACAGCACGCCGTTCTGCGCCACGGCCGAGCGGATACACACCCGCAGCTCGCTGTACGACACACGCCGCGACTGCATCTTAGTGCGCACCAGTTCCAGCGGGGTGATCCCTGTGACCGCACCCACTGCACCACACACACACAGGTCAGGTGGGGATGTACGTGTATTGACTTGCATCACAGAGCTCCTTTCTCTCTCAGATAATAAAAATTCAGTGAGTAAAAAATGATTCAGGTTAATGAGTGGGTGTGTTCATTAAATCTAAAACACCGCCTAGCACGCGGCTAACAAACTGCGGACCTTCAGTTTCCCACCGACAAATTTTAAAAAAATATAAATAAATAAATCTCCTAGAATTATATTTTAAATAAATTTTAGTAATTTTATTCTTTAAACCTGGATAAATGCCACGTCTCTGAACTGATATTTGAATATTTTGCCGCACGATGCCTGTTGAACAGTGGTGTAGTGGTTAAACTCCGTGACTGCGCACCTGCAGGTCTGTGTGTGTGTGTGTGTGTGTGTGTGTGTGTGTGTGTGTGTGTGTGTGTGTAGTTCAAAGACATGCAGATTAGACTAACTGTCATTTCCAAATTGCCTGTAGTGTGTGTGTGTGTGTGTGTG
>JAQMYL010000008.1:1822857-1838743 GCA_030014365.1 Clarias pachynema | reverse complement strand
TTTAAAGCTGGCAGCATTAACAGCTTATATCCAAATATATATCGTTATCGTTCAATATGGGGAAAAATTATCGAGATGACATTTTTGCCATATCGCCCAGCCCTAACCACGCCCTTCTGCTAAGACATTAACATTAGCTAACTTTGCTAGTATTTCTCTCAGGTGTGTCTATTTGTTTTCACAATAAAGTTCATTATTTAACATTATTATTACCAAAACAGCCATAATGTTGTGCTACTGAGTTAGTGCTACTGCTAACCTAGCTTAGCTGTGCAGAAGAAGGTTCTGTTTTAAATGTAAAAATACTAATTTTGCAACAGATCTAAAGTTAGTCTAACAAACTTAAAGCTCATAATTATCATAATAAGCTCTCCAAAAGATCTACGAATTAGCAGTTGTTAGTCAGAATAGCTTATTGGCTAAAGCGTTTGTAAAAGCGCTAGTGTTAAGTTCACACGTGAGAGTACTGTATGTTAGTGAACTTTAATTTTATATCAAAGCTTTAATTACAAAACCACATAATTATATTTTTTGGTGTGTGTCATGTGGCAAGTCACATGGCTGTACTTTTTCAAGGATCGAGCTACTTCTCAGGCATTGTTTCAGCTGGTCAATTACATACTGCAAATTCTGCTTTTTGGAATGAATCAGGTGATACATTGTGAAGTGAAACCCCTCTAATGAGGAAGTAGAAGGCGTGATGGTGTATGTGCGCAAGTGGTTAAGTTGTGGTAATGGCCGCAGGTTGGTTTCTCACTTTGTGGAGGTTGGAGTTTCCTGAAGAAAATCTCTCGGCCCATTGGAGCGAGTGTGTAGCGTTTGTGCACCGGGATTCTTTCACCTCACACAACATGCCCTCGGGGCAGCAGTGTAAATGGTCTTCACAGCACTCGGCCTGCACACAAACAATTACACAATCGCAATCATATACTGTACACAATCTGTCAGTCCTGCTGAAGAAGGCGAAGCTTATTTGTCTTTCCGTCCTCGTGAAGGAGGCGTGGCCTGTGTACTCATCTACTCACCTGATGGAAAGGACAGCAGTTGAATTCTCCAGACTGAATCTGGCAACATGTCTGCTCGTCCCCACAGCGCTGCTGATCAGGACACCTCGAACCGGCCACCAGGCTCAACAGGAGCACGCCAGCTGTCAGCCTTAACATCTGCATAAAACCAAGGAAAAAAAGAGAGAAATCAATTCCCCAAAATTAAAAAACGAAATGACAAAAGCTTTACATAACAAGACATTATTTAAAAACAGGGGAAAAGGCAAACCCTAGACTGATTGACTCTGCTGCGGCTCACTGAGTTGAGGTGGAAGTGAATTCCACAGGCAGGGAACGTCGAAACTAACACCAGCTTCTGCATTTATTGGATTCTCTTCTGTTTTTTTATGGGGAGGGTTCATAAAAACCGCTGAAGTTTGGCTGGGCAGGAAAGGGAGTAGTCAGAGCCGACTGAGTGGGAATGTACAGTAAGCTTTAGAAAGCTGCAGGAGAATTGCACCATGTCCCACACACTCCCGAGGTAATCACCCTGGGATTACAGCACATACCGCTGTCTGCTTTCATGCGTTGCTTAAGGAAACCTTCAATCATTGGCAGCAACGCGGTGCATGTTCAAATCACACGTGAGGATCGCATGCACTGTCCTTTACGCCACATAGCAGCGATGTTGTGGATTGTTCTCCGATGATCATCATGCACAAGTTCCCGAACGCTTTTGACGTTTTCGGGGGGTTGAGCTCGTGGAAGGTCTTCTTGATCTCTTGTCGTTTTCTAGTGATATTCTTCCGCTCTTGAAGCGAGCATGCCACTCAAACCTCGAACGACAGCTCGTTGCCTCATTACTGTAAACTTGCTGAATCAAGTCAAACGCCTCTGTGGCAGATTTGCCCAGTTTCATGCAGAATGTCAACATCTGCTCTCTGTTCCAACATGCAGAATGGCTCCAGTGCTCAGAATAGCACCAGTCGCACAGCTCCCGATGTACACGGACAATACCTTAATCATTATAGTTAAATACAGGTATAGTTAAATTTCAGACAAATCAAGCCCTTGTTTCAATAACAAGGAAACCCCACAGAGTTAATGACATGACCTTTATGAAAAGGAACCCAACCGCTCTCATAACTGCCTTCACTTTTATTTATAGGACAGTTCCACTTCCTCTTTTTTATCATAAAATAGACAGTCATGAGGACAGCACACACACAGATGAACTGCACACCCTCTTTCTACCTCACTTCAACACTTCTGTTTTGCGACTTTACCTTCTAAATTAAAGCAGCTTTACTAAAAATTCAAACTCAAACTTCATTTGTCACATTCACAACCATACACAGTATGATATGCAGTGAAAGGCTTACACTTAATGACCGTGACCTAAACAAGAAAGGTGGAGTGGAATAGAAAGACAGGAAGCTGGAAAGATTTAGAAAAATATAAACTGTACAAATTAAACATGGTGTGCAGAATGTGCAATAAGATATGGCCAAAGTTGTAAATAAGAAACCTGTTCTTAATCTGTCTTGCCTGATTAAATAAAGGTAAATAAATAAATAAGATATGGCGGGTACAGTAGGTATGACGGGAGCGGTTTGAGTGGAACACGAGGTGATAGTGCTGTGGACGTTTTATTGCTTGTGAAATAACCAGGAAATTCCCTAACTGTGTTTATAGGACTTAACCTCTGTGATGTTTGAGTGTGAAGGTAAAAAAGTAGGAAAGTTCAAGAGCAATATGGCAAGAGGAAGTGCTCACGACTGATACACAGCATTTATGAAACTTTTGGGAAAAACTGAAAATCTAATTAATTCAGAATACTACTATTACTACTACTACTACTATTTTATATGACGTCTTTCTTCTACACCAGGTCACAACAGCTCAACATGAAACAAGCCGATAAAGAACTGTGAAACTAATGAAAAAGAAGAAGTAGAGATTAAAAAGTTTAAAAATGACTGATCATATGAGCACAGAGAGGAACAGCAGAGTGACGGCAAATCAAATCAAAGTGACATTACAGTGAGAACAGCTGCGGTACGTAATTAATTTGCCGGCTTTTAAACCTGCAGTAACACACACCGTGATGCCGCTCACCTTAAAACGAGTCATTCTCGAACCCCGAGAGCCCTGGAACAGCACCGTCTCTTCCCTGAGCTCCTGGTCTCCGTCTACAAGAGAGGACAGGTCAGCACCTGTGAGTGTGTGTGTGTGTGTGTGTGTGTGTGTGTGTCAGATCTGTTATTTAAACATTTTGGACACTTGATGTCTGTTGATGACAACTGTTGTGAATCAGATAACATTAAAGACGTCCAACTTTCATTTTGGAACAAATTTTCAACCATGACGAGACGCGTCGGAGGGACGTCTTTTCAACGGTCATCAAACGTCCAAATGTTTGCTCTGTCCCCTGGGGGCGTGGCTCCACAAGACCTCTGGGGGAGGGGTGCTGTGGTGTCTGGCACACATGAGACGTAATCGGATTGGGATCTGGGGGGTTTGGAGACCGGGTCGGTGGCCTGGGGCTCGTTGATCGAGACTGCACTGAATGTTTTGGTGCCTTTCTATCGTGGATTGAGCCAGACAGGTTGGCCTTTGGGTCCGTGGGCATGGGTGAGCCTTGTGTGTTAATGTGTTATGGCTAATGTGTTATATAGCTTGTATAAACATCTGCAGTAAGAGTTGCAAATCCTGCGGTGGTTCTCAAACAACATTGCTGTTTATGTACCAGCTGCAAACCAAATCTCAGGTTTATGTTAATATACTACAGATACGATCATTTATATGGGGCAGGGGTGGCTCGAACAGTTAAAGCTCTGGGTTACTGATCAGAAGGTCGGGGGTTTGAACCCCAGCACCACTAAGGTGCCACTGTTGAGCCCTTGAGCAAGGTTCTTAACCCTATGTGCTCCAGGGGGCGCTCTATCCTCTCTGACCCCAGCTTTCTAACTGGGATATGCGAAAAAATCATTTCACTTTGCTGTACGTTACATGTGACAAATAATTGAATCTTAAAATATTGAAGCTCTCTGTAAGGAGACATCTACAGTATTTATTCGACATTTATAGAAGGAGTCTCCAATTGACTGTTTTTGAGTTGTTTGTTTTTCTTCATTATAGCAACTTGTATTTTTATAATTTTTTTTAAGAGAGAGTTTTTAAAAAAGAAACGAGGAATTAACATGTTTCGAGGACATTTAAGGAAAGTGTGTCATTCAAAAATGTATGTAATTGTTGCTGTACCTCAGTAGTATAACATGAATAAAAAACATGAGCGGGTGCTGTTATAGGAAACTAATCATCGCTCACGGTGGCAACAGTAACTCTGCTTCATCACCTTCATGTTATTGATTCATTTTCTATAAGAGCACAACTTTATGTGTTTTATTCCTTTACGTATTCATCGTGCTTGATCCTGTCCTGGTTAAAAGTGTAGAATTTTTTTATTACATGCTACAAAAAAAATCACAGGATGCTTGCTTTTGGAAAATACTTTCACTTCCTGACTTTGTTTTGATTTTAGCTTCCTGTGTATGTCTGACCTCGATTTTTAACACAAAACACACACGGTTGCAATCGTTGATGCGCCTCGGCAAATCTTGCAGGTAGAAGTGAAAAAGTGAAGAAAAAATAAGTTAGGTATTAAACTTAGATTTAGAATCGATGGTTTGAATTTTTGACAATTTTTTCAAAGTCTTCGCAAAAAACAAAAGATGTAACACAGATTTAACTAAAGTCAAAGTTTGTGTGAAATCTGTTAAAGTTCATCAATTAAAAAAACTAAACAAAAAG
This sequence comes from Clarias pachynema, assembly GCA_030014365.1. Lineage (NCBI taxonomy): Eukaryota > Metazoa > Chordata > Actinopteri > Siluriformes > Clariidae > Clarias > Clarias pachynema. The sequence continues at coordinate 1,833,944 of JAQMYL010000008.1, read as the reverse complement.
AAAAACAAAAAAAATAAACTGGTTTTACACTGATTTTGTTACCGGACTGATAAAAGTATTAATACGTTTACAGTAGATGTATTCTCTCTATATGTTTTTTGTTTGAAAATGTATTTTTAAGGTTGGAAAATGAGTTTATATTCGACACAGAGCTTCAGGAAGATATTCGTGCATGAAAAGGTCATTGACGCTACCATTGAAATTTTACCGTTACCGTCAATTCGGTGATTAAATCCCTGTTAAAGAAGCTCACAACCAATCAGTTACATCACCACATGATGTATTTACACCAACTAATATTACACAAACATACACAATTGATCTTCTGCAGTCACATGACTACCATGATATCAGTCGTGAAGTAAAGTACGGTTAACTGACACCAGGCTTCTACTGTACGTGTTTTCGTGGTGTATTTCAGAGGCAAAAAACAACAACCGAATAATCACCTGATGATCACGTGAGGACCTACAGGATTTCCTTCTGCTTCAGTCTCACAGATAAAAGACTAACATACTATAGCAACTGATATCTTCTGCTCTGCTCTTTAGTTTCATGTGCAGTGTGTTGTGGTGGACTTGTGGTTTAACTGGCACCCGGTAAGTAATGTCCATTTTTTCATCAAGAAGTGGGCGGGACCAAAACTATGTGAACACCTGACCATCACACCCAGACGAGGGTTATGCAGAGTTAAACAGAATGTCTCTCATCACATAATGTAATTCCCCTTCACTGAAGCTAACGGTGCAGGAACATGAAGAGCGTTAGGTTAAGGTTGACCTCGAGTGTCCTGTACTTACGGAATTTAACCCTACTGAACTATCAGCTTTGGCAAGAACTGGAACTGGGACTGGAGCAGGAACTCCTCGACATCCTAACATCAGCGCTTGAGCTCACTAATGCTTTTGTAGAGTGTGTGGATGAACTTAACACGCTTCAGCATCTAGTGTACAGCCTTAAGAGCAGAGGCGATAAGAGCGAAGTGCGTTAAAACAGTAAACGCGGGGGGAATAAATCCGGAACAGGACGTTCAACAGGGTCATGCTGGTGCGATGGTTAGGGGTGCATATACTTCTGTGTATCACACCGTTAAACCAAAAACAGAAATGCTTCAAATAGCAAACCTGAACGTTAAAATACCCTCGTTATGAACTCATTCACTGGAAGAATCTAACGTTACACTGTACAATTTTTTAAATGATTTGTCATTCGATCAGCTGAACACATCTGTCATAAAAAAAACAAAACAAGCAATATTATTTTGAAAATACATAAATAAATAATAAGTTACATCCAGGTCAGTGTGTGAGTGTGAGACGATGTGTGGCCGGTTCAATGCAAAAAAAAAAAGACTAATTTGAACATTTCTACAGATATAACATTAGCATATGAAGGAAATTTTAAACAATAATATAATATAATATAATATAATATAATATAATATAATATAATATAATATAATATAATAATCAATAAAATTAGACACCATTAATTAATAATAAATCTGAAGCAGGAAAAAACAAAAAACAAAAATCAAACTGTATATAAACAATAATTTAGTTTCCACATCAGAATAACAAATATATTATATAATTTATTATTGAGTAAAGAAATCTGTGTCACTTGTATGTCTCCATGATTGCAAAAGCTAAATATGACTTTATAATAAAACATTATTTTTTTTATAACAAGTAAATATGAACTTAAAAAGAACCTGTTTTCTTGCTGTTGCTTTGTGTTTGTGTATAAACTTTAATATTTATTATATCATGAATTTTAACTTTATTTTTGACTTTCTGTTTCAGATCAATGCTGTATGTTAAACATTGTGTATAAACTTCACGACTCTTTAATCTCTAACTATCTATAAGCCATTTCAAGGTCACGTGACACCTATAGCTTTACCCTTCATTAGACCTGAAGTGTCTCTGCTGTGAAACAGATCCTAATCTGCATAGTAACAAATGATGCACAGCTGGTTCTTTATTACTGAACACTCTATTAAAGAATCCATTACATTCGATATAAACCTGATTAAAGGGAAGAAAAATAATGAATAAACTTATATGTGCGTGTGTGTGTGCGTGTGTGTGTGTTTAAGTTGAGCAAGTTCCACTCACCTGACAGTCCTGCACACACACTCTGCTCTCATTAACACACAGGCTTTATTATTTCGCTTTCTACCCAAACTCCGCCCACTTATACAAAACTTCCTCAAGCCGGAACTGAACCCGGAAGTGGACTACAAATAACATGTAATTCTTAACCCGCACTTGAATTTCACTCATTTATTAGCCTTTAACTTAGTTAAACACTCATCTAAAATTTTTAGTTTTTAATAAAAATACAAACAGCTAATTCCTATTTAATTCATTATACTTTTATTTCTGACTTTTAGCTCATGAACTACATTACCCACAATCCAAACAAACAAGTTCGACCAATCAGAGAGAAGAGCGTCGCAAAATGACATGAAGTCTCGACATACGTGGCTATATGTGTTTATCAATGAAACATTTTTTAAATATAGTTAGTTTATTTACGTGTTTAATTACATTTTCTTACACAAGCTTGCTTTCAATTTTGTAATTGTTATTATTGTTAGTAATAAAAAATTGTGGATTTTTTTTATCTATATAATTTTTTAATGTATACAATATTGATTTTATTAATTTTAAAGTAAAGCATAAAACACTGACACAAACACACAGACATACAGACATATGAATATACAGCATATATGTGTGTGTTTATTGTTTTTATTGTTTATTGTGAACACATGATGAACAGCTTGATAAATAACTAGCTCTAATAAACAAGCTCAAATTTATCATCATTATTATTAGTCATACAACTGTTTATTCCTTTTGATTAAAATATGTTACTTTGTTATTGTCTATTTAAATATTAAAAAAGTTCTTTTGTTCATCTACTGTATATGGTATACTGTATATACTACATACTACATATTGGTTTAAAGTCATGACCTAAACACAAGCACTGCTATTAAGTGGCCATTGCACAAGAGTCAAATTTGCTCACTGACTTACTCATTGTCCGATTTATCCTGCATACAGGGTCGTGGGGGGCCTGGAGCCTATCTCAGACACAAGGTGAATCAAACCTAGACCCTGGAGCGGCAAGGCAACAAAGCTAACCACTACGCCACCAGGACCAAATTTGCTTTATTTATTTATTATAAAACAAAGTCTGTTTTTAGAAAGAAAGAGGCAATGGTGGCTCAGGTGCTTGAGGCTCTGGGTTGCTAATCAGAGAGTCATGGGTTTAAACCATTCCAGCACTGAGTCACCACTGTTGGGTTTTGGTCAAGACTCTTAACCCTATACATTTGGCAGACATTAATCCAGAACGAGTTACAAAAGTGCTTTTAAGTTTTTGTCAGGGATAGATTCTTACACTGGATACAGGCTCAGATGGAAATGAGAGGGTTGCAGCAGAAAGAGCATTAAGGATTTAAAACTGTACCAGATCCTGTGGATCAAATGATTTGATGTGGCGCCTCCTATGATAAAAAGGGCAAAACTCAACAAAAAAAAAGATCCCTTAGAAATTAAAGATAAATATAAATAAGAAAATATATAAATGATCTATAAATCGTGTATTATCTTAAAATATATGTATTGAATTTCTAATCAATAATCTTTCTAATTAGTTTATAGTCAATCAGATGATAAAAATGTATTTGTAATTTGTAAACGTATGTATAAAAATATTAAGAAAAAGATCTAGATTTATTTAATGCTGCAGGCTACTTTTCTTTTCTAAAACGTTTTAAACTATTGTTTCTAAAAAATATATATATATTTAAAAAAAAAGCAATTATCTAACTTATAAAACTTTAGAAACTTAGAATTTAGGGGGAAAAAAGATAAAATTTATTTTCTATTTTGTTATGTAATATAATTTTGAGTCAGCTCATTTCAGATGATAGAAATAGACCATCTAAGGTACAAATAGTGATTTAAATTAAAGAAATAAAATATTAAGGATAAAAACAAGGAAATGTTTCTAAAAATATAAGCTGTTACAAAAAAGGGGTTTGGTACAAGAATGATGCAAAAAAACACAAAACCATAAGATATTTTTTAAAGACCCAAAATGTAAATCTAACTGAATGAAACTAAAATTTAAAACAAGTTAGTTGTGACGTCACGTGACTTAATGTGTTTATGAGACTGGGGCTGTTTCACTTCGTATCAGTCTTTAGAAATAAAAATCAAGTAAAAACTAAAAGTTTATTATTTTTTCCGTAGTTAATCACGAAACCCGGGGTTTTTTAAGAGCACAAACAGTAAATAATGTATTTATTTAAGACCGGAAGTACGAACTTACAAGGCATTTTCATATTGTTATATATATTTTTAAATTCGTTTCATGCGTTTTTTTGTTCCGTGTGTAACAGAATAATTATTAAATGGAGTTACATAACACGATATTTTTCCATTTAAAATGGTCTAAAGATATAAATCACAGTAATTGTACAATAAGAATAACACCGCAGTGACGTCATCCCCCCTACGCCGCACCCCCCCCCCCGCCCCCTCGCGCTGAAGAAACGAAAGTGAAAGCGGTTTTACTGCGGAGTCACAGCGCGAGACTGCAGGTATCGAACCCTACATCTTATATCTGTACTAATATTTATTAAAGTCATATATAAAGTAATATATCTACAGGACAAACAGAATGATGAAGTAGTTTAATCAGGATATAAATGACTGTAGATTTATATAAATGTAAATAACACAGCTGCCACCTGAGACCTGAGAAAGAAGAAGAAACTCAGAAGTGAAAGTGTAAATGTGAAGGTTAAAGAGGGAAGAAAATCCGTTTTCTTAAAAACCTACAGTTATTTCTTACATGTCTAATAAGTTAATATTCTGGACTTTAATGTGTGTTAAGTTTTTTTTCTTTATGTAAATAGATTAAACTCTGGAGGCCCAGACTCCAGCCATTTCCTGTTTACATCCTGATTATCTGGCACCAGCTTTCACACAGTATAATGTACACAATATAATACTGTAATAATAATAATAATCATAATAATAATAATAATAATAATAATAATAATATATAATATATAATTACAGGTTAATTACTGTTTTTGGTAGCTATAAAGTCAAATGAAATTACTTAATATTAAAAACATTTTATAAAAAGTTTTATTATATATAATGATACAAGCATTTATGATTAATGATAATGTTAGTAAATTTAATAGAATTTTTCCTGATCACACATTCTGATCATAATCAATCTGACCATTTTGATGTATACATGCAGTACCATCTCTTTTGATTGATTTTTCTTTTCTTTCTGTTAAGCTGCTTTGCAACTATGGTCATTATTAAATATTTGAAATAAATAGATAAATAAATTCTATATCTTCAGAGCTTTTATTAATTAATTGCGTACTAGTATTAGACTTTAAAAAAAATTCCTTCATATTCTAATCTAATTTTATGTGTAATAAAAGACACAATACAATTAAGGCTGCATTATCTGTATAAATAAACTTTAAATTTTTCTATTAAATGTTAAGTTAAAGTCAGTAAAGTATAATAATTATCAATAAAAACATCCAAATGGAACAACTTGTGATAATTAAAATATATACTTGTGTCTAAAAATTTAAATATACAATACAAAGGATATTTTATTTGAGCTTTTTCCTGATAAAATTACCCAGATTTCTCTCCACAAATACTTATTTTCAGTTTGTATTTATTTATTTAGGTGACTTGAGCAACTTAAAAAAAATAAAAATTATCACAGAATTTGTGACGCTGTGTTTCCAGTGTAATCATACACTTTATTACAATAATAATAATAATAATAATAATAATAATAATAGCAACATATTTATATTGATTATGCATTTTATTTTCCAAAGAAAATATTATAGAATGTGATTTAATTATTTGCATATACACACACCAATATTTTTTGTTTCATTTTTAACAGCTTGAACTCTTTTAGTACATCATACTAAAATTAAATACAATATATAATTACCAATATACAATTATATAGATGGTGGCACAGCGATGTATTGGTTAGCACCGTCGCCTTGCACCAACATGGTCTGGGTTTGATTCTCGCCTCGGGGTCGGGGTGCATGGAGTTTGCGTGTTCTCCCCATCATTGTTGGGTTTCCTCCGGGTTCTCCGGTTTCCTCCCACAGTCCAAAGACGTGCAGATCCCAAAATGCCTGTAGTGTGTGAATGAGAGTGTGTGTGATTGGTGTACCCCTCCTAGTACCTGAAGTCTCCTGGGATACAATCCAGGCCCTCACGGTCCTGTACAGAATAAGCTCAATAGATAATTAAATAATTAGATTGTGGTTTTTAAGCATAAGAAAATTTATCCATACTTTTATATTCCATACAGCTAATATAATATATATATATATATTTTACTTAAGATAACTATTATATAGCTGTATATATATATGAATAAAATAGCTGTATTTGTACATAACGCCGAGGCTGGTTAGTCACTCGGAAATAGCGGGTGCATTAAGGGGTGGCGCTGTGGCACAGTGGCTTAGTGGTTAGTGCTGTTGGCCTGCACCTTGAGTTCTGGAGGTTTGAATCTTGCTCTGGTGTGTGTGTTTGTGTGTGTGTGGAGTTTGTGTGTTTGCCCTGTAGCTTATGTAAGTGTGTGCGTGTGCCCTGCAATGATTTGGAACCCTGTGACCTCACACAGGATACATTAGATGAAAGATATGTATAAATGTTCTTGACAATTTTATGTCACGTAGACACTTTTTGCTCAGCTTAAACAGAGTGTTTCACTGTGTGAATAAAAGTATTTGTTGATCTGACAGGCTGTAGACGTGTGAGGGTAACAGGACATCATAACTTTGTTAGTTGTTTGAGAGTTTTGCCTGCAAGCTGTTTACAAAAACACTTTTAAGTAAAGTGAGCAAACTGGATTTACAGACTTCATCGTTGGATGTTAATTAGAAAAGCTTGCTGTGTATGATTTAGCATGTTCATGAACTCCTGCTGTTTCCTTACAGAGTCGTTTGTCCAGGATGTCTTTAGAAGCAGAGGTAAGATCATTAAAGATCAGTGAGATTTTTTCTTTTTATTGAACACAGTGTCTGTAAATGTTTATGGTTAAGTTGAACGTGTCATTTCAGGATTTCTCTCTGGTCGCTGATGACGACCCTGCAGTGAAACTTAAATCACTTTATAAAGAAATCGAAAAGCTGAAGGTGCAGCTCTTTCAGAAATCATCTTCATACGCAGTGTAGTTCCATCACCTTAAACACGAGCTCACGTGAACCTGTCCTTAAATCTCCACAGGCAGAACACAGTGCCCTGAAGCAGGACCATCAGATGTATATTGACACCAGAACCAGTAACATCAAGTATACTGCGGAGTTCCTGCAGCGAGGTGATGGTGCGAGAAAGCGTGTGGAGGAGGAGAAGATGAGCCAGGACCAACAAATAAAGAAGGAGCAGGTCAGAAAAAACCTCCACTGAACTCGCAGAAAATATCATCCTTTCAGGATTATGTGAATTTTATTTTACAATAGTGAAGAAAATCCGGGTTAGTGATTTGATTCTTTGTCACTTTTTCAAGTGAATCAAATGTGGAATTTAGATTCATTTGATTCACTAAAAAGAGAATAGCTTCCAATTTTAAAGCATTATGGACTGATGTAATGATGTGTATTAAACTTTAACACCCTTCTAACGTTCCCTCTTCATGTAGGAAAAACTATTAAAGCTAAAAAAGGAGGAGAACAAACTGAGCATGGAGATTCTGAAAATCCAGCAGGAGTTGGAAAGAATGGATGAAACCCACCAGAGCCTGAAACAGCAGACTGAGGTTTGGGAATGCTTCTGAGTTAATAAGAATAAGAGACGTATATTTCTTTTGCCGTAAATCATTTCATGAGGAACGCTCGCTGTTTAGGTGTCCACTGCGGTGCCGGAGAAGAAGGTCGTGTTTAACGGCGAGACGACTGAAGGAGGCGATGCTCTGAGCTTTGACGTGAAACCGCACATCGCGTACCCTATGGAGGGAGGCACGGCATTCATCACCTTTGAGGAGGAAGAAGGTATCGTATGTAGAGGTCACGGCAATAACTATAACAGGATATTAAAACAAAACTCATTAACTGTTGTATTATTTTGTCTTGTTCGGTTTCTCGGTTTTTGTTCCTCAGTTACTGAAAAGATTTTGGCTCTGAAGGAGCACGAGGTGAAGCTCGGGGAATGCAGCATCACCGTGCAGGCCGAGCCGGTGCAGTTCCTCGTCCCGGCCAATGTCGAGGTACATCACAAGACTCACATTCACAAATTCTTCGAATGTAGTCGATCTGTAGATAGTTCTTCTTAACTTTTGTGCTTAATGGAAGTTTATCTACAGAACTCCACAACTTTATCCCTGACCTGTCTGGTGTGTTTCTTGGGTTTCATGATGCTGTTTGTTCAATAATGTTCTCTAACAAACCTCTGAGAGCCTCACGGAACAGCTGTATTTATACTGAGATTAAATTACACACAGATGGACCTCTTCACTAATTAGTGACTTCTGAAGGTGATTAGTTCCACTGGATTTTGGTTAGGCGGATCAGAGTAAAGGGGGTGAATACAAATGCACGGTGAATTTTTCAGATTTTTATTTCTAAACATTTTGAAAAGCATTTATTTTTTTCCTTCCACTTCAAAATGATGTGCCACTTTGTGTTGGTCTTTCACATAAAATCCCACTAATATACATTATTTATTATATGTTACTTTTACGTTTGTGGTTATAACATAACATTTGGAAAAGTTCACTTTTGCAGCACACTGCAAATGACTCTTTATATGAACTTCAAATGAACTACTTCTGTTCTTCATAGAGATCTTCACTGACGCCATGCTGATACTGATTTATGGTTTCAAATGCTCATCAAACTTTTTATCCTTTAGATGGACACTCAGGTCTGTCCTCGCCGCATCCTCGTCTCCAACATCCCCAAGAAGGAGAGCATGGATCGCATCCTGGACAAGCTGGAGATTCATTTCTCCAAGACGAGAAATGGAGGAGGCGAGGTGGAGGATGTAGTCATGCTGGAAGATTCTGGCAATGTGGTCATCACCTTCTTCGACAACAACAGTGTGTAGATTATTTTATTTTAAATTATGTTATCTTATTCAAGCAGTATCACACACGAGAAGGAATGCTGTTGTACTGAATATCAGCACGGCTGTGATGTAGTCATAGGCATGAGGGCACAACCCGAGTAGTGAAGGCATCACAGCTGTGCTTATATTCAGCAGAACAGCATGACCTCCACTGTAATATCGCTTTTATACAGCAGTTCAACAAACACCATTTATTATCAACAGATTATGATTTGTTTCTTTATTTAATCAGTTATTTTGCTCCACCCACAAATATCCTTCCACACCATTAGTGTAATTAACAGGAGGTGAAAGTAGTTTTACATTCTTACTGGTACTCTGTAGCCAAAAGGTGAGGAGAATAAGCCTTGGAGGTGGTGGACAGTCCTGAGAAACTCACCAGATTTACTTTATATTTCCACTTATTACACTTTAGAACATCAGCTCCGTTGATTTATTTTAATTCATACACATTCACATTCCATACAAACTTAAATAATTCTTTCGATTGTGTAAAGCTGCTTTGCGACAATGACAATTGTTAAAAGCGCTATACAAATAAAATTGAATTGAATTGAATTGAATTTCTGGGTTCTGGGGTTGAATCCTAAATAGAGTTAAATGGAAAGTTAGTGCACTATGTAGGGTCTAAAATCCCTTGTTCCTCACACCAAGTAGTGCCCTTGATCAGGAGTTAGAGAGGGATTTGGGATTCAGCCTCATGTTAGAAGCTAGTTAGCTTTGTAGCTAAGCGTTAGCCGTGAACAGAACGACACGGACGGTTCAAAGCCGATTCAGAACGACTTAGAAGTGATTACTGCAGAGACGGCGTGTCGTTTAAGACGACATAACGTTATGTAAAAGTGCTTCTGTGACTGGGTGTGAATGTGGGTTTTGTCAGGCAGCTGCTCTCTCCTCAGTACTGCGGACCGTACAGACCCACTCTCACCCACGCTGTGACATACAGTTAGTGTCATTAACCACTGGACAACACCTGGGACACGCCCACTCATACATACATAGTTACATGTCATACAAGCTGGGATATGCTAAAGAAAAGACTTTCACTTTGCTGTAAAGTTTACCTTCTAACATTAGTTTTGTTATGAATTTTGCTTTGAAGTCAAATAAGCTAACATTAACTTTGGATTTGGTGGACGTTTCTCTTCCCCTTAGTTGCCAAAGGTCTTACAGATAAACAGATCCATGAGGTTGACCTGGACCGAGGAAAGAGATGCAAGATGAAGGTCACGCCCTTTCTCAACGGCGAGATCACGCTTCTCAAGGTGAGAGAAACTCTAAACTGAATGTATGCTACATGATTAATTTAGGGGATCTGCAGCAAACCCCTCCCATTCAAAGATAAATCTATGCATATGGCTGGGAACTATAGACTAATGCTAATGCTTAAGCTGATGCTAACACCAACACAAAATAAGAGAGCAGAGATAACAGTAAAGTAAACTAAACGGAATAAAAAGATGCATGACAAGACCAAACTAAAACTCACTCACTTACTGTCGTCGTCGTCATCTATACCGCTTTTTCCTGTATACAGGGTGGCGGGGGCCTGGAGCCTATCCCAGGAGAACCCAGACCCTGGAGGTGCATGGCGATAGTACTAACCACTAAGCCAACGTGCCACCTCCCCCAAACTAAAACATGGACATTAATTAGACAAACTATAGAGAGAAACAAGGTGAAGCTGAATGTAATCAGCACCATGTGAGTGGTGAAGTGCATGCTGGGAAGTGGGGTCTGGATCCAAATGGCAATGTACTCAATCGATCTTTCGTTGGTCGATTCAATCAGTTTGATTGATAAGTCAGTTTTTGATTTAGAATTGATTCACTTCGGCCTCCGGGTGGCGCAGTGGTAAAGTGCTCGCCCTATCATCCGGAGATCGCTGGTTCGATTCCCGGGTGATGCTGTAACCTCTCG
>JAQMYL010000008.1:1801616-1806616 GCA_030014365.1 Clarias pachynema | reverse complement strand
GTTAATATTAATGCTGCACAATTAATCACAAAGATCGAAATCACAAACCCGTGCAATTATTTAATCACAAAACGCTGTGGTTTATTACAGGATCCACGTATTCGGGAGAGTTTACGTATTTGTAGTTTGTTGAGAATTCAGATACTTTCGAGTTTATAAATAAATAAATACTGGTGAGCATGCACACTTAAGATTGTTTGCACCTTTATTCTGTGTTTGCACTAATGCCATATAATAATAGTGTTTATTTAATATCATAGATTAAATCGCAATATCTTTTTTCCCTATCTAATCATCCAGCCATAGTTTAATGCAAACAACCTGAGACATGTTTCTCATGTCCTCATTTTCTCCTTGGGAAGGTCACGTGAGTTCACGAGCCTCATAATTCTGGGAGTTTTCCAAAAATATCATTAAAATGATTATAAAAATGACCGACTTTAGGATCAGATTACATCAGACCATGAAGACTGAGGTCTCACAGATCAGGTTTTTCAAAACTAACATTAACGTCACAAGGTGGAATGACGCGACAACACACACACACCCAGACACACACACACACACACACACACACAGTTTGTTTTAAGCACAAAATCACACAACTCTCACTTTGGCACGTGCAACTCATTTCCGGAATGTAAAAATGCACACTGCTTAGATCGACTGTAATATTTTATCTGTTTACCTATTAATGTAATTAATTTATTTATTTTGCACGCAGGAGTCTCTCAAGTTTCCGCCTTTTAGGTTTTAAAACTCGCGGGTTTAAACTCCGATCGAGGTCTCGAGCGCGCTTTAAAGCAGAAAGGTTAATTATTGACGCGCGCGAGCCGAGGGGGCGCGCGACACAGATCGAGCAGGTCTGAATGAACTCACCGTCCGCAGCGCCGCCATCACAACACCACAGCACACGCACACACACGCGCGCGAACTCTGACCGGCTGGAAACAAACAACTGCACTCAGCGTTCCGGAGACGTGTGTAGACGTGGTCGGGGGAAAAAAAGGGTGCGTCTCAAATCGCGACAGAGGGAGGGGTCACTCAGTGCTCCCTAGTGATGGGAAGTTTGAATCATTTTAGTGACTCGGTTCTTTGAATCTCGTTCATCAATATGAACGTATCTTTTTTTGAGTCATTTACCTAATTTCGTTCTTTTGATCAGAAATAAAATAAAATGTTGCGTTTTCAATAAAAAGACCCCGAATACGTCTACATACACAAATTTTGGCTATAGTACGAGTAATGAAAATATTACAATGTAACTAAAGACATATTATAATAAACAGAATGAGCAGCTCACCTCTCATATCTTCCAGTCTGAGTCGTTCGTTCTTTTGAATCTGTTGCACCGCATAGCGTCTATGGGAGTCACGTGACAGAAGAACGAACGACTGGGGACCGAAAAAGACTAAAAGGTAACGACTCATTTCTGTTTCCTGTATATAACATATGGAGGTTTTGCGATGCGCCCAATAGAACATGAACGAATCACTGTCCGAGACTACTCGTTCTTCTGAGTCACATTAAAGACTCGTTCAAAATGAATGAATCATTCATGAACGACCCATCACTAGTGCTCCTTTTACTCACAAGTCAATCCACACTCAGGCCTCAGCTCAGAGTAGGAATGTGATAATGCTTTGTAATAACGTATACGTTTCCTACTTTGAAATAAAATTTTGTGTTATACTTATCAATACTTGTTTTGTAAGACCATGATTAAGATTTTAAGGCTAAACTCATCGTCCCATCACCGTCTATACCTGTGCATCATGCATCGTGCATTGTTTATACCTGTGCACTCATTCACACATTACGGGCAATTTAGGAATACCACTTAGCCTAATCTGCATGTTTTTGGACTATGGAAGCCCACAAAGCACGGGGAGAACATGCAGTGTGATGCAACAACATGTAAAATGTGCAGATTATGGAATGCACTTTTATATCTTTATCTTTTTTTAAATATCTTTTTATATCTTGTGTTTTAACTTAACTGTTAAATTGTTTGATAAGTTTAGTCGACGTCCAAATCCAGAGCGGCTTACTAAAGAGTTTCAGAGTCTCAATCAAAAACACATCCTCGTGCTAGTGCACTAGGTCAAGGACTTAGAGAACCATTGTCATAATTTCTGAAAACAAGTTGCTTTATTTTAATGATACAAATTAAGACAAATAAAACTAATATTTCAGTGATGACAAAAGAAATGGTAGTATCAAACAAGGGAATGGGGGCGTGGCCAATCTGAACGCCATAATCAAGTATGCAGAGCTTAATTATTATTATTATTATTATTAACATAACTTTTCAGGGTCGTGGGTGGGCCTGGACTCTATCCCAGGAGACTTAGGGCACAAGGCGGGGTACATCCTGGACAGTACACCAATCCTTCGCACTACAGGCAATTTGGGAATGCCAATTCATCTAACCTGCATGTCTTTGAACAGGGGGAGAAAACCGGAGTAACCGGAGAAAACCCACCAAGTGGTGCACATGCAAACTCTGAGGCGGGAATAGAACCAGAACCCTGGAGGTGTGACGTGACGGTGCTAACCACTACACCACCAAGAAAAGTTTTTCTTTTCAATCTTTACTCGTACACATTCGTGTTAGTTTGTGTCTGTGAGCTTTACCATTTATGGAGTTTTGTGGGTGTGGCTACATGCAAATGGGCTGTAACAGGAACTGGTAATGTTGAGGAAAGATTTTATTTTGTTATTTCTTACATTAATCATACAATGAGACTGATTTTATACATTTTCCTATGTCCATGATCTTCCGCTTTCTCCTCTTTGGTACTTAACTCACAACCGAGGGTACTTCAGAGGGAACTTCAAACCTGAGGCCAAGTCGATGTGGACACGAACTAATCTGATTGGCTAATTGATTAATTAATTTAGACTCCAAAAAAATGTAAAATAAACATTTAAAAAAAGTTTTCTGCTCAAAGCTAGAAAGCACATAACAAGGAGTCGGTTTGAGACACACCCGATGTGTGTATGTGTGTGTGTGTGTATGCACGCGCATAACAAATTGATAAAAATAATAATAATAATAAATAACTTATATGCCTGACGCATACAGTATTCATTGTTTTAAATGTCTGTTTGGTGTATATATTTGTGTTTAACTAAATCTAAAAATCAATAATTAATAAATAATAAAGTAGTGAGTGTGATGTCGGTATTAATATCTGGGAGGTGTGGAGATTTCCTGAGCTCTGATTGGATAAAGCGAGCGACGGTTGGCTCGAGGGAAAGTTCGGTCAAATGAGTTCATCACCGCGTCTTCCGATTGGTCGAGAGCGGGGGGCGGCGGACCTGTGCGCCTCGCTGATTGGACGAGACGAGTTGCGTCAGGCTGCGCTTGATTTACGCAGAGTTTGCGCAGTTGGTTCGCTAAAATTAATCTCGTGAATAAAAAAAAGCAAAAAATAAAAAATAAAAAATAGAGCCTGTGTGCTGCTAAAGTGTTTTTAATGGTTTGTTTAAGATTCAGTGGCAAAATAATGCGTGAGGAAAACTTCCTTCCTTCATAAAAACAGCAAATAAATAAATAAATAATTTTGTTTAGCTATATATTATGTTTAATTGATATTAATTACATTTTAATGATTTCTCATCATGAGCTAATTAAAAATCATAAAGAAATAAATACATAAATAAAAAATACGTTTGAGTTTGATTTTAATGCAGAAAATAAAACTCCCTGTTATCTGGTAAATAGTTAATATTATTTTTAATAAATACTTTAAAAAGATTTTTTATGTATTCATGTATATTATTATAAACCTGTTTTTCCACTAATGTACAATTGTCTAATGTTAAAATATTATTCAAAATAATAATAAAAACATTATAATGAAATTATAACTTTGTAAATTGTATCTCGTAGATTTGTACATTTTACCAAATTTTTTTATATTTAAAATTTTAAATTTTTAAATTGAGCTTTTCTCTTAGTGCAGTTTTTCTGATTGGAGTAAAATCCTTTCTATTCTGTCCTATCGTCCTCTCTTTTCAGGTCATGAACAGTCACATAATCATTTCAGTGCTGTGTATAGTCGTGTATGTGACAAATAAGATTTAAATTTGAAATTATAATAAATTATAATTAAAACTGTTATAAATTCTATTTTGATAATTCTTCTATGTTAGTTACATTACAGAGATTTGTTTATATAATTGTTGTAATTAATATTGTTTAAGAAACATTTAAGCAAATAGATTTTAAATAATCAATTAAAGATCTGGTGTTTTTAATGGCATATGATGATGAGATGATTTTGCTGGAAGAAAAAAACAAACCAGAGTCGGATCACACCAGGTTCGTATTCAAATGCCACCTTTTTTAATAAAACTTAATATCTGAAATAAGGAAAAATTGCAAAAAATCATGAATGTGTAAGAATGTGTTTCTGCATTAGTAAATAACTTTACTGTAATATCAAGTGTATTTAAAAAATCATTAGAAAAACAACTACAAATCAGTCATGTGGTATTACGTGCCGTTCTGATTGAGAGAAAATAATTATAGAATCATTAGTAAAAAAAAAAGTAAACAATCAACTCTTTAAATCTTCAGTCTTGATGTGGGACAGAGACAAGCGCATCTGCTCACACGAGGTAAATGTTTGATTTGTTAAGGAATCTGACTTTTGAAGCCGTAGTTGAGCTCGGCTCCTCCGCTCAGCAGCAGGTCTATTCCGGTGCAGAACGTGGCGTCGGCCGCCAGGAAGAGAGCCATCAGTCCACTTTCCTCCTCGGTGCCCATTCGCCCTAGCAACTACAACACACACACACACACACACACACACACACACACACACACACACACACACACACACACACACACACGCGCTGATTTATATTTTACGAGTGAGAGGCCTGAGACATTCAGAAACACTGTAGCAGCTTTTTGTGTGTGTGTGTGTGTGTGTGTGTGTGTGTGTGTGTGTGTGTCTGTCTGTGTGTGTGTGTGTGTGTGTGTTGTTCAT
>JAQMYL010000008.1:1781832-1792261 GCA_030014365.1 Clarias pachynema | reverse complement strand
AATTATGTGCAGTATGGAGTGCATAAAGTGTCTTAGTGACTATAAAGTGACAGTGTGAAAGTGACAGTGTAGTGTCTGTGAAGACTTATTGCTCAGTGTTCAGCAGTCTGATGGCCTGGTGGAAGAAGCTGCCCCTTAGCCTGCTGGTTCGGGACCGGATACTGCTGTACCTCCTGCCTGATGGAAGTAGTTTGAAAAGGTTGTGACTGAAGTCTTTGATGATCCTCTATTGATATGATATTCTATTCATCTAAATATGTTTTTTTTTCATGAAATAAATCTGATTCACAATAACCTCAATATCTTATAAAATACACACGTTTATAGACACTAAAACCCTCCTATGGAGAACTAAACATGACATAATTATAAATAAATAAATGTGTGAATAAATAAGTACATATAGAAATAAATAAATACATAAATACAATATAACCTGGAAAATTGCTAAATGTTGTAATGGAAAAATCACATTTTAATCATATATTAATTCTGATCTTTGTAGTGAGTGTGCCACGTAGACTATAGACGCTTTAAACCTGTCTGAAACATAGAAACACAAGGCCGAGTACAGAACAGAAACAACCTGATTGTAGTTGTCCCTGAATAAATGATAAGGTATGGACATCGGGTCTGGGGCAGATAAAGAGTCGTGAGTTTGAATGTAGGAACTTCATGTACGGGGTGTTGATTATGTTAGCAGAGATGTTTGTGTATAAAATAGGACAGCTGAGAGAGAGAGAGATCACCTTCCTCCATGCTGCTACTGTTTGCTGTATGAGACTCGTCCTTCTGCAGAAGTTTAAAATAAAACCTTTGTTACTTCGCTCTTATCCAGTGTATGAATTACTTGTCTTTATAATATTTTCAGAATTTCCACCACAATATTCCTACTTTTGTTTATTAACATATTTCAAGATTTATTTATTTATTCATTTATTTATTTTTGTGTTGTCACATTTCTTTATTTATCTATTTTAGATTTTCCACATTTTTACATTTATTTATTTCTGCATTTCTACATTTATTTGTCGCTGTATGCTGATGAGGTGGGCGGTCCCAGCCTTAGTCGAAACCGTGATTGGTTAAATGAAGTGAGATTGTTTTGACTCAACTAGTAATGCCTTGGCTTGTAATGACTGCTGTCTGGCAACTATGGCGTATTTTTTACAAGCTGCCGCTAATGAGTTAAGATCATTAGCAGGTGAAATTGAGAACCTCGCAGCAAATGACTACGTTTTATATCGTGTCGAAAGATTAATGGACGATTTAGTTCAGCTTGATGCTGAGATGGATGTTGACTTTCACCAAAATGTGTTTGAGGGTCTTCAAGAACTTCATATCCTCACGCAGAAAGAGGAAGGGAACACTGGGCGTCTGCGGTGCGTTTTACCTCCGAATATAATTGAGGCTCATCTACCTCTGGGTAAAACACACCGTGGACGCCCAACGTTCCTCTTTCTGCGTGAGGATATGAAGTTCTTGAAGACCCTCAAACACAGTTTGGTTGAGGATCCCGCAGAACGTGTGCTAACGGTCTCTCGTTGGCAGCCATTTGCATAGTTAGTTTCAGATAACTGAAAAGCATCACGCTGATTAGATCGATTGCTTCTGTCTGAGGGGCCCTGCGGCCCAATCACGGTTTCGACTAAGGCTGGGACCTGCCCACCTCATCAGCATACAGCGACAAAGAAATACACGTAGAAATGTGGAAATGCAGAAATAAATTTATGTAAAAATGTGGAAAATCTAAAAACACTAAAATTATGGAGGATTAAACATGACAATTATAAATAAATAAATGTGTGAATAAGTAAGTAAATATAGAAATAAATGAATACATAAATACAATACACCCTGGAAAATTATTTATTTATTTATAATTATGTCATGTTTAGTCCTCCATAGTTTTAGTGTCTATAAAAGTGTATTGATATTGAGGTTAGGGTTATTTATTTATAATTATTTATTTATAATTATGTCATGTTTAGTCCTCCATATAAAACTCTTAAAACTCTTAAATTAGTGATTATGTTCAATAATTTATCTGTATAGATTAAAGGAAGGTTTTGTCTGTACATTGGTCAGAACTTGTTCTTTCAACGATATCTTTATATTTTTACGACATTTTACACATTGGAGGACCCGAAACCTGTCGCAGAAAAATTTCACCATAAATGAAAGCAAAATTCTCAGTAAAAGTGATGTTGTGAGCAGTTATGTTCCAGATTACGTCTCATCTTATACAGTATATAGCACTTTTTTCCAGAAGGTGGCCGTGGCTAGACGTGTTCTTCAACAGAGATTATATATACGTACAGTATATATATAGGAAAGGAAATTTTAAATAAAGGCAAGGCAAGTTTATTTGTATAGCACATTTCATACACAATGGTAATTTAAATTGCTTTACATAAAAAAAAATAAGAACAAATAAAAAAATAGCAGTAAGACTTTTCAAATTATTTACATTTGATTTACAATAGAAAATAAAAACAGTATGCACTTAAAATTTGATTTAGATTCAAAATTAAACAATATAAAATACAGTTCAGTCAGTTCGGAGATAAAGATACAATTGTGAATATAAATAAAAATTTCAGGTTGGCTTATCCACTCCGGTTTCCTCCCACAGACTGTAGGTTGGGTTAATTGGTGTTCTCAAATTGCCCGTAGTGTGTGAATGAGTGTGTGAGTGTGTGTGTGTGTGTGTGTGCCCTGCGATGGATTGGCACCCTGTCCAGGGTGTACCCCACCTTGTGCCCTAAGTCTCCTGGGATAGGCTCCAGGCCCCCGTGACCCTGAATACAGGATAAAGCGGTATAGAAGATGAGTGAGTGAGTGAGTGAGTGAGTGAGTGAGTGAGTGAGGTTGGCTTATCCAGTCACAAACATGAATACAGGCACAGTAAAAGTTGTACTGCAGCCAAGCACTAGAGGGCCTCAGTGACATTTAGGCACTTTAGATCCTCTTACACCATCGACTCATATAGAGGGATCGAGTAAAACTAAAACAGTCATTATTCATAAATTACTGTGGAATTTAGACTTGGTACTTAAGCCTTAATACATCACAATGAATGTCAGCGTCACAGACTGAAAAATTTATGAAACGATAAAAGAGATGTTATCGGTGATCTACAGTATGACTTCACACCAGATGAGTCTATTGAGGACCCCAACCTTTTGGAACCTACAATACACCCAACAAGCATATGGAGAAAATGCAACATACCCAAACATAGACTGTAAGTGAGATCTGAACCCCAACCCTGGAGGTGCAAAGTGACAGTGCTAACTACCATGCCACCTCCCCACCACATGTATCGTGTAAATCATTTACTCATCATCTATACCACTTTATCCTGTATTCATGGTCACAGGGGGCCTGGAGCCTATCCCAGGAGACTTAGGGCACGAGGCGGGGTACACCTTGGATGGAATGCCAATCCATCGCGGTGCCAATCCACACGCATACATTTACTTTTAGGCATTTGGCTGATGCTTTTATCCAGAGTAACTTACAAAACACTCACTCAAAGCGACTTACACACACTCACACGCTCATTCACACACTATGGGCAATTTGGGAACGCCAATTAACCTAATCTGCATGTCTTTGGACTGTGGGAGGAAACCGGAGTACACGGAGAAAACCAACCAAGCACGGGGAGAACACACACAGACCCCAAGGCAGGAATCGAACCCGGACCATGGAGGTGCAAGGCGACAGTGCTAACAACAACAACAAATGTTAGCTAACACTAGGCTAACTATTATATTAGGCTACTCCGTTGAGAGCAAATTTTTCCACTCATGTTGAAAGTACCATATATAACGATTTCTTCTCTTACAAAAATGAAGCAAAACTCAATTCACCTAAGTAGAAAAATACAACAAATAACAAGTGTAAAAGTCATCTGTGCCTCACATCACACTTGTGTTGGTAACTGATTGTAAATTAAGGTGACTTTCTCTACAGTGCCTTGCAAAAGTATTCATACCCCTTGAACGTTTCTACATTTTGTCACTTTACATCTAATTGGTTCCACTGGATTGCACGCCGCACTTTTCAGATATTTATTTATAAAAGAAAAACCGGATACCGTTTATCATTTTCCTTCCACTTCACAATTATGTGCCACTTTGTGTTGGTCCATCTCATAAAATCCCAATAAAATACATTTACACTGGTGGTTGGAACATGACAAAATATGGGAAAGTTTAAGGGGTATGAATACTTTTGCAAGGAACAGCTGACAGCTAGCATAATGACAACTGACAATCTATCTTAGCTCGACTGATTAATACAGAACGTAACTAATGACTGATATCTGAAGTAATAACTTCTTAGCAATAAAAATAAAAGTATAATTTTATTTATAATTATAGTGAAATTTCTAATTAGAATTAAAGTAATATCCTGCCATAAGTCTTCCAGGTTCTGGCTCTGGATACGCCGCGTCTCTGAGGTGTATAAAGTGGTTACTGAAGGTATATTAGTGAATGTATCTCTTTAATTGACATCTTATACAATTCAGTGTCAATGTTGTGCGATATTACTCAAATGTTGTGGTCGTCACAGGATCGCACAGGGTTTGGATGCAAATGTAGGGACAAGCCAAAAGGACACGGCAAGTTCGGAGGCAGACGATCGTCAAACAGGCAAGGATTAAACTCGTGAAATTGAAATATCAATCGGATCTAATGACTCGGGCTAAAGGAATCGTCACTGGATGACGCATGAGACAAGATGAGGCAAGACCTCGCAGTGTACCGATGTTTGTCCTGGAGGTTTGAAGTTTTAACAGATGAAGAGGTAAGTTATGGGGAGGGGCTAAGAAAGAAAGGGGCACATTGGATCATGTGACAAGTCTGTCAGGTGACTGGCTGTGTAGGTTGTCTGCATTGAGGGTCTTGGGGAACTGAGTTGTTGATCTTTTAAGTCCAAAAAAGATCTCAGCATGTCTCACACATTTCCGTCTATTTGGTTTAATTTAAAATAGGTGGCATGGTGGTGTAGCGGTTAACATTGTGACCTCGCATCTCCAGGGTCAGGGGTCGATTCTTGTCTCGCGTTGTTCTTGTTGGGTTTCCTCCACGTACTCTGGTTTCCTCCCATGGAGGCTAATTGTAGTTGAAGTACAAACGCTCACTTCAAACTTCAAGTTACCTACAACGAGCTCCTTTGAGGTCACACAGTGTGTCTGCTGTAAGATTGGACAAAGTGAAATATATATCATATACTGATACACCACCTCAACTAACTTATACCATGGCCAAAAAGTAATCACTGTTAGCTTAGCAATGGTGGTTCCTGAGGAGGAGGAGCTTAGACCTGCATTGATTTTTATTGTATTCTATTCTATCTTAAGAGAATTATTCTCCTATCTTAAGAGATATTATAATGTATTATATGTTGTGTCATATCATATTGTATTCTATTATATTGTATCATATTGCATTGTGTCATACTGCATCACATCGTATTGTATTTTATTGCATCATATAAAATCGTATTGTATTGTTACTTCATATTATATTGTATTATATTTTATCACATCACTACATATCGTATTGTATTTTGTCATGGTATCATATCAAATTCTTTTTTAAACGTCATATTATACCACATCATACTGTATTATATTATGTCATATTGTATGTGTCATGTCGTATTGTATCGTATCGTATAGAATCGTAATCATATCACATTATATTCTATTGTATCACATTGTATTATAGCATATTGTATAATATCGTATTGTATCATATTCTATTATATCACCTTGTATTACCTCATATTGTATTGAATTGTATCATATTATATCACCTTGTATTGTATCATATAAAACAGAACTGTATCAAATAATACACTGAATAACAGTGAATAATGAATACTGGAGATGGCATGATTCAAATGTACGTTAAAAAAAACGTTTCCACGTCCAAAAACACGTTTTTTTCCCCCCAAAACAGTTGCAATCTCAGGTTGGTATGTCCATTAAGTTTTCTTAGATATCAGCTCCATCATTTGTCCCCGGTTTTGGATCGGTGCAGATAGAATAAGAATCAAGATTTATGAAATAGTAACAGCAGAAGGAAGACACAGCAGGAAGAGAAAACTAGTGTGACCTTCTAAATTAGGCCCAGCGTATACGGGGAGCTCGTGGTGATGGAACCTGGATTGAATTTCGACATGACAGCATTCCCGAGTCGAAGGAGCAGCGAGAGACGAGAGACCCGAGAGACTCGAGAGACATGAGAGGTGGTGTCCACTAAACAGCTTCTGAGTGTGCCACTGGGCTGAGGCAGGGAAACAGGACGCCCTCTGTAGGACGGTGACAGACCGATGGACACGGAGGTGCAGGGACACGCGGCTCGCGGTGTTGTGGATGTAGTCAAGAAAACAGAGAGTGTGATTTAGTCTACATCTAATACAGGCGCTAGACTGATACAGTGCCGGGACTCGACCTCTAGACATTGCTTCCTCAAGCTTTTTTTTTTTTCCTTTCTTTTTTTTTAATCAGCTCATTGTGAGTACATTGTGAGTACATCTACGAGAACTCATTCTAACCAAACACACCTGCTCATGGGAAAAGATTTCAACAGCAGTCTGTGTTAAAAAATATATACTTTTAAAACTCCATAAATGGAAACGTGTGTGTGTGTGTGTGTGTGTGTGACCTGTGCACTAACATTTAACATTTGACACTGTTCTGTCAACATGCTTCAGAGGATTATAGTGTTTACAGTTCAAACAGCTGACAGTGTGTGAGTGTGTGTGTGTTTTTGCAAATGACAAGATATGTTTAAATATTAACATTTACGGTTGTATATATTTTTTGTGGAGAGTAATAACGTTCCCGAGAAGCATTTGGCGCTAAATTGCTACCATGATAAAATATGATTTTATCATGATAGATGCTAAAATAACGTGTCATAACACACTTTATTGAAATATTGCGCATATCCTTAATCATTTTTCTCATTCCTGGGCATTATGTTAGTGAATGTTTAATGGTCCCTCCTTTTATGCATATTTTCATTTTATGCAAATTAAAAACTTTGCCCTTCAAAAGACCTTTTACTTTTACAACCTAAAACTTTTGACCAAAATGTCTTTCAGTGTTATATTTTTGATTTATTTCATATTATATTTATTACACAGTTTGGGAATAAGTTGCATATAAGTTTTAAGATTCTTTTTAAATCTAAAGGTCAGACATGTAATTAATATTATATGCAAAGTGTATTAGTGTTTAAAAAAAAAAAACTTTTTAAATTGTTTAATTGTTTAAAATTGTTTCATTTAACGATTTTAACTATCAGCAGTTACACAATATCACCATGTGTGTTTTCTTGTGTTGCTCAACAACTGTGGCATTTGAGTTGCGCTAGCTCATAGTACTGTAGCTGTGCGTTAATAAAATTGTCTTATCATATTTAAAGCATAAAATATAATGCATGTTTTCAAAAAGACATTTATTTTGACAAAAATCACATTTTAAGCCATTTTACTTCATTGGAAACTTTCAGACTTCCTCATACTGTATATCAGCTGTTAAACGTTAAAACCACTGACAGGTGAAGTAAAGAATAATATGAATTATCTGGTTACACTGTCAACTGTAAAGGGGTGTGATATATTAGGCAGCAAATAAAGAGTCAGTTCTCAAAGTTGACGTGTTGGATGCAAGAAAAATGAACAAGCGTAAGGATCTGAGGGACATTAAGAAACATAAGATTGTAACGTCTAGACGGTTGGGTCAGAGGGTCTCTAAAGCAGCAGGGCTTGTGGGAGGTTCCTAGTCTGCACTGGTTGGTATCTACCAATAATGCTCCAAAGAAGGACAACCAGTGAACCCGCGTTGGGTGGCCAATGCTTAATAATGAGCTAGGGGAGTGAAGGCTACTCGTCTCCCGAAAGAGCTACTGAAGAACAAACTACTTTAGAGGCAGTGTGATACTCTGGGCGATGTTCTACAATGTCCTGCCATTCATGCGGGATTTTACTTTGACACGTACCGCCTACCTAAACACTGTTGCAGACCAAGATATACTCCTTCCCTGATCACAAAGAGTTCAAGGTGTTGACTTGACCTCCAAATTTCTCAGATCTCAGATATTCTGACTGAGATGTGTTGGACACACAAGGCCTGGTGATCCAAGGACTTAAAGTATCTGCTAATGTCTTGGTGCCAGATACCATAGCACAGCTTCTGAGGCTGTGTCGTGTCGTGTCGTGTCCAGGGCTGTCCAGGGAGACTCAAGAAAATGTTGACTTCTGAATGTAATGTTCACTTCAAATGTAAAGTCAAAGCAAACTCTAATGCAGGCAGGTACATAGGTATGTTCTAGTCAAAAATAGCCAAAGTAAGCACTTAAGAGTAAGAGTAAGTGAAGTAAGATTTACTATCTGCAGTGTGTGTTTGAGTTTGCCGCATGCTCTGATCGCACACTCTGGGGTTGTCTTGTTTGGCATGAGGCCTGTGAGTATCATGCTCAAGTGACATGATTGCATTTCTGCTCTTGCAGTGAGAAACATCCAGCCTGGACCAACACTGTGAGGCGCTGGTAAAGGAGTTAAGATGGACAGGCATGGAGGAGGAGATGCCAGCAGGACAGCAGAGAATGAGAGCGACAAGAGGAGCAAAGAACAGCGCAACAAGGCTGAAAAGGATGAGAAGGAAAATGAAGGAGGGAAGAAGGACAAGGGAAAGAGAGAGAGTCGGAGGTCAGGAGGATGGGCGCTGAGCGAGCGTCTGGCCATCAATGTCTCAGGGATGAGGTATGAGACGCAACTACGCACATTAGCACAGTTTCCCAACTCACTGCTCGGTGATCCGCAGCGCCGCCTGCGCTATTTTGACCCGCTCCGCAACGAGCTCTTCCTGGACCGCAACCGTTTCTGCTTTGATGCCATCCTGTACTTCTACCAGTCAGGAGGGCGTCTACGCCGGCCTGCCAATGTGCCTCTGGACATCTTCATGGACGAGCTGCGCTTCTACGAGCTCGGTGAAGAGATCATGATGCGCTTCAAGGAAGATGAGGGTTTCCCTAAAGAGGAGCCAAGGCCGCTGCCACAGAATGAGGTCCAGAGGAAGCTGTGGATGCTCTTCGAGCACCCAGAGTCATCAGGTGGTGCCCGCATCATCGCCATCATTAGCGTCATGGTCATTGTGGTGTCCATCGTCATCTTCTGTCTCGAGACACTGCCCGATTTCAGGCTGGAGAAAGAAATGAGAGAGGTGAGGAGAGAGAAGTGTAAGTGATGAATTGTATTTCCTGAACCAGTCAGATTCTATCATACACCATGGAAAGGGGAGGAGCTTGTATACAAGACAGAATTGATGTAGCCATAAATAAAGCTCAAAAGACTTACCGCAGAACTCTCAGTCTTTTGAGCTTTATTTATGGCTACATCAATTCTGTCATGTATACAAGCTACTCCCCCAAAGACTTGAGAGTTCTGCCGTTCCGCAACACTGCTATTGGCTTTTCCAAACATAAAGGCTGATAAGTTGTTTGTTAAAATTAAATTATACAACAGTTAGTCCTGATAGAGTAATCTGATTGGACGAGAGACGCTATTCCCTGAGTGCTGATATTAGACAGTAACAGCACTGTGAGGTGTAACTGTATGTATGAGTGGGCATGTCCCAGGTGTTGTCCAGTGGTTAACGACACTAACTGTGTGTCTCAGCGTGGGTGAGAGTAGGTCTGTACGGTCCGCAGTACTGAGGAGAGAGCAGCTGCCTGACAAAACCCACATTCACAACCAGTCACTGAAGCACTTTCAGTAAGAACACACATCTGATAACATTATGTCGTCTTAAACAACACGCCGTCTCTGCACTAATCACTTCTAAGTCGTTCTGAATCGCCTCTGAACCGTCCATGTCGTTCTGTTCACGGCTAACGCTTAGCTACAAAGCTAACTCGCGGCTAACACAAGGATGAATAACTAATTTCTCTCTAATCCTTGATCAAGGGCACTACTTGGTGTGTGGAACAAGGGATTGTACACACTACATAGTGCACTAGGTTTCTATTTAACACTATTTGGGATTCGACCCCAGAACCTGTACAGTAAGTTAACTGACCTGATATTCTAAAGTGAAATAAGTGAAAATATAAAGTAAATCTCATAAGTTTCTCAGGACTGTCCACCACCTCCATGGTTTATTCTTCTCACCTTTTGGCTACATGATTACACTGTTGATTATGCTAACTTTCGGTAACTATCAGTTGCCAGCTCCACCAGTCGTGGTAAGTTAGTTCTGCCAGGCACAGAAGAATATGTGTGGGTGGAGCAAAATAACTGGTTAAATAAAGAAACAAATCATAATTTGTTGATAATAAATGGTGTTTGTGGGACTGTTGTATAAAAGCGATATCACACTCGAGGTCGTGCTGTTGTACTGAAT
>JAQMYL010000008.1:1700552-1711510 GCA_030014365.1 Clarias pachynema | reverse complement strand
ACAGTGTATCTCATTAAACTATGGGGGTCTTTTTGCGGTTTGCGTCTTTGTCTGTGTACAAAGACAAGCATATCACATAAATTATCCAAACAAGTTTCACAATATAAGAGTCAGTTAAGTAGTAAATTTGATAAATAGCTATGAATATTTCACTTCAGTACTAAAAGCAAAATGAACCAGGACTGTATAATCCAACAAGTGATTGATTATCATTCATCAAGAAGCTTTTTGTGAATATAGAGTAACACTTGATTTTGTACTTATTATCAGTACTGAAATGTTGTAAATGTCCATAAGATCATTTCAGGATATGCCACTTTAAACATGGTAATTTTAAAAATGAATTTTTTTCCACTATAAATATATTTACACTACAAACTAAAGATGCAACTTATGGACAACAGATATGTCTTGGATAAGTGCGTTAATGTGTGTTTTCTCCTGAGAAGAAGCAGCTTTGGTGTTGACAGGACAATCAGACAAACAGAAACTAGGAAACCTCGTCACGATTCAAGTTTTTTTTCTTCAATGAGTTGAAATGTTGGCTGATTAACGTTACACCCACAGGCAGCAGATGTTGTTCCTCTGTTTTCCCTCTCATGTATTTCTTGTCTTCTTCTTCTTCATGCCCCCCTTCTCTTGAAACCAGCCCCCTTCTGGGTCTTGTCCTATATGAAAGCTTCAGAAATCCCTCACCTTTCCGTACGGACACTCCTGGGAGACTCTTTGGCGCGTGTTGAGAGAAATCTCTTCTCCGTAGTTCGATCGGAAATCGGTTGTTTTCAGTCAGACTTTCGTTCGTATGTAACATCTGGACAGGTTTTTATACTTTAACAAGAAGCGTTAAGCTGCTAAAAAATAAAGCGGCAGCGGTGAAGCTATCGCACGGGCGAAACTGCGCGCACACAGACGTCTCGTGCGAGGCGAGCGGCGCGTGATGTCTCTGTCTCTCACACGAGCTGAGGAATTTGAATATTTAAAAAAAAAAGAACCTCGGGATTATTAACGGAATCTAACGGAATCTGCGTGGAATTTTCCAGAAAGCGAAGCGAAGATGAACCGAAGCGTGGATATTTTACCATTAATTAAAAATAACAAATAAACCTCACGATTTTGAGGTGATCTTCGACTTTGACGCTTTCTCAGAAGTGGAAACTAGCTCGTGGGAATCAATGCGGTTTCAGTCGAAAGGACGTGCGGTCCGAAACTCACCTCAACGGTAAGCTAATGAGGTAATGCAGTAAGCAGGCTAATTGTTTTATTTGTATTTTCGTGACTGAAGCTGAATGAAAAATAAAGGTTTCCACATGATCTGTTTGCTTGGATAAAAAGATACAAGTCCTCAAAAGTCCTAATGCCACGTTTGGATTTGGGATTGTTGTGATTGTTGTTATTGGTTTTTGTTTTGTTTTATATATATATATTTTTTCCAGGTACACCAAGCTTGACAGGCTTCCAAACATTGCAGCCTAATTATGTAATTTGACTGTAAGTAGCAGAACCCGTTTGGTGTTTTTAGTCAGCTCCTGTGCGTTGACGGGTTGAAGAAGGATAAGGTGAAGTCTGTAGGACACCTGAGAATATCTAAAGTTTGTATTTCTTCACCATAACCCAAATCCTTAATACTGAATAATCACACACACACTGTGCTGAATTAGCACCTAGGGCTAAACCATCTAAGTGCTGAAAGATCAAATGGAGTGTTAAATGCAGTCCGAACACTGTAGGTTATAATTAAAGAAGCTGTAAGGCTTATTTGAACATTTTGGTTTAGCTTTGGAAATTTTCCTGTGTTAATATTTGGTTAGCTTTGCTTTATTCTAAATCTCAGTTGCAGGCTTAAACAAGTCATGAGTCTGCTGGCCAGATTTATGCCATGGCTTCCTGTTATCAAATTCAACCATCTACATGCAAAAATAATAATAAAACGTTCACGTGTGTTACTTCTCAAATGTGTTATTTACTTTCTCCGGATGTAGTGTCCTATTTGGCCACGACTGAATGAGAGTTTTAGCTTCAGACGGGTGTCTCTTTTCACAAATCATGCCCTAAGTCTAAGCCTTTGTGTGTTGTTGATTTTTCTAAATTCTTTGCTGGATGGATTTTTTGTTTCTCTGCAGAATGAGTAAAGTCTTTTTGTTTTGCACTTATTTTCCAGCTGCTTGTAGATTCCAGAAAAGGAAGAGACAGAGTGAGGGGGAGAAAGCGAGAAAAACGAGAGATTGAGGAAGAAAAAGAGAGAAAGGCTTTGGGTCAAAGGCCTGAACATGATGACAAACGTGTTGGCGCAAACGTCTAAATTTTCTATCTTTTGGATGGATTTTATTATTTACATTATTTCGCCGCAGTCAGCAAGTGTTTGTTTACCATCAGCCCAATCACAACACATTAGTTTACAGGGCATTTATTACATTAACACACACTCCTACTGTACATATAGAAACATATTTAAAGTTTACAATGTACTGTAATTGGACCTGTTCAGGGGCAAAACAGAGGCTCACTGGCATGAGGCTCATAGGCCTAAAAGTTAATGGAGGTTCCTGTAGATGTATATAAATAACACTCTCAAGTTTACAATACAAAATGATTAAATACTGCTCTAAGCATTACAGAGTTTGTTCAGGGGTCAAAAGGCATGCTGGGATTTGACCTCACAACCTTCTGGTCACTAGTGCCAAGCCATACAAATTGTAAAAATATATACTGTATACATCTAAAGTCATTGCGCATTGGTGGTTCAGCTGTAGGTTTCTTGCTTGCTGTGCTGCAATTGCCAGTGGGAGGGTTGCACCGTGAAAGGCGTCCGACGTAAAACCTGTGCCAAGTTGTGTGCCAAGATTGGACTGACTAACGACAACAAATATACTAACTAATTTAATGGCAAAGGTTGACACAATTAAGCATGGTTATATAAAGTCCTAGGCGTTTGTTGAAAGAATAAAGTGAGGTTTCTTTAGCACTTGACCTCAAATCTATTAGGTGACAAAATTAGAATTGTAATGTTTAGACATTTATACATCTACCCAATATAATGATCAGGAAATACAGAAGTATTATAAAAGTTTGTTTAAGATTGTGAAAGAGTTTTATCATAAATACTAAAAGATAATGGAAGATTGTTTTTAGAGCTGCACAGATGCTTTGCAAGGATTTGACCTTACAACCTTGTGGTCACTTTTGCAAAGACTTAGTGTGTATTTGACTTCTGTAAATATAACAGGTTTATAATATAAGTTCAACTAAGTCCAGTCTGAAGTGTTAATGTATTTAGTCAAAGGCCCAGGATAGACGTACTAGGATGTGACCTCATACCCTGAAGGTGACTAAGACAGAGTTTTAAACATTGAGCTATAAGTAGCCTACATTCTGTAAAAATGCAGCTGCATGCCTGTAAATGACTAAGCAAATCAATGAGACTCTTTCAGTCTGTCAGGCGCTACAGATTGTCAGGACATGCTAGGCTATGAACTAGACTTATCCTTCCAATTTCAGCAAATATAGGGAGGAGCCTTCAATGATAAATCTTTCTTTTTTCCTCTCAAGTTTACCATTCAATCACTCGTTGCATTTGGTGAAAGTACAGATGTAGAAATCGCCATCGTGGACGAAGCAGTTGTATTTAAGATTTATGTATAACAGTGCACATGTTATGGAAAAAACAGATATACAGGGAGGTGGCACCGGACAAATGTATCTCCAGGGCGTAGCTGCCAGAGCTGAGGATCGGCTACTGAAGGAGCACATAACGTAAAACAGACACACACACACACACACACACACATACACAGGCAGCTGTTTGGTCTGTCCTAACCTGTGCAACTGCTGCAGCAAGGAATAAAAATCTAATGTTACATGTGTGCCATTTCCTAACCTTATACTGTATCACATATCAGGTGTAAAAAAGGTTGTAAAAGTAGACGAGGATGAAGGCTTGAGAAAGAAGGCCAGGAATGGGAAGTGTACTCCTTCACCTCACTGTCAGTGTTATCCAGAGCAGGTCTCAGCACTGGGTCTGGACATTCTCTGCCTTTCAACAGGAGAAGGCAAAAGAGAGGTGGAGAGAGAAAGAGAGAGAGAGAGCAGGGCCACCCAAACCTGTAAGAGCTACATGACGACTCCTTATAGTGCTTTACAAGGTGGCTCTGGCACTTGATCTGAAAATCCAGACTATTAGAAACACGTGCGCTGAGTTGCAACAACATTCCTGCCCTGATTGTGAATCGATAAGCTCCTGCAACCAATTTTCTTTTTTCTTTGCTGTTTAATTTCCCCATCTTGCTCAGAATGTTGAACTTGGTCTTTTTCCACGGGGTGTGTTGATGACTGGGATGCTGTGACTGACACTAAACAAGGGGTCAGTGTTTAATCAGGGCTTTGTTTAATCATGACCTTGTTACATTGTATTTCCCAGGTTGTATTTGCAAATTTGCATCTTGCAACGTCAAGCTAAATTTATGCTAATGATCAGACGTGTTGTAGAAGAGAGACAACACACACTGGACCCCCTTGATCGAGCCGGATATTAAGAAATTTATTCACAAAACGATCACACATTAGTTGGAGCTTTTTCCATGAGAAATGAGGAGCTCATGAAGATTAGTTGGAAAAACATTTGTGGCTCATGCTTCACTACTGAGTTCAGAAAAAGGATACTTGCTAATCGTTTAATCTGCTTCAAATTTGATTTTATATACACGCTAAGCTGTTTGAAGTTTTAATAGCCCTTTTATTTGAATTACACACCAATTTAATTTTATTTAATTTTACACACCAAGTTTGTGACGCTCAGATGTTTTGTATAAACGATTTGCCAGAAAGCCATCTTTAGTCATCGTTGCTTTCAGCTTGCTGTGAACTTTTTATGCGGTTTTGTGGGCATCGCTGCACATATCAACATACTGTACAAACAATGTAAAACATATTTGGATCGGTATGATCATTAAAAGATTTACGCATAACCACCAGTACTCCAGCATTATAAGGATACCAGCCTTGATACTAGGAATCTTTTCCACATTCCTGAAGTGTGCGGAACTCTGCTGAATTTAAAATCTTGATTGTTCTTGGTCTCTTGACTCTGTGAAATCACATTAACTTACATCCAAATTGGATACACAATATATACACAGTGTTAGGGATCCAGGGGAGGAGTAGGTCATTGGTTAAGGCTTTGGACTAGTAAACGGAAGGTTCCAGGTTCAAACACCACCACTACCAAGTTGCCACTATTGGACCTTTGAGCAAGGCTCTTAACTGCTCAGATGTATAAAGAGATGAAAATGTACAGTAAGTTGCGCCGGATAAGGGCATCTTTAATATGCCAAAATAACTTTTTAGGGTTTTAGGATATATTTATGAATCACCCAGGACTCCGCTACAAAATCTTGGTGAACTGTCAAGAACTGTCACAATTCCCCAAAACCGTAGTTACCACTAACTAACAGGAACCTACAACACCTAACGATTTCTCACCTGGTAACAGCCACCTATCAACAATCTACAAACTCTCTATTAGAGGGTACTGTTTTAGTACTTAAGTGCACAGTATCTAATAGAGCACACTATTTAGTAGTTTTGTGCAGGGTCGATTTAGACTAACCTTAGAATAACTTATGAACTGTATTTTAGTCAGTAACTACATTTTGGAACTGAAATTTTAGACATTAAGGATTTCTCCAAAACCACAACACACTGTAACACACACAAATCTTTTATTGCAACATCGAGATCACACCGGTTTGTGATCAAATTCATGAAGTGTTAAAGCCCCCTTACAGTTCACTCATTACAGTCAGCAAAATCCAATCAGCCGTAACCTCATGATCACTGACAGGTGAAGTGAATGGCAAAACGATCTGATTATTTCGTTGCAGTGGTATCTGGAAGTGGGTGGGATATATACTGCCTGGACAAAAACGGCATCATAAAAAGAAAACAACTAAGGAGATTTTAAATTACTAAAACTGGGTTAGGAACCCTTCAACACATTATTAATACCTGGAAGGGTGGTGCTGAAAGAGTGGTTCTGCAAGTATAGGGCATCATTTTCACACATGAACTGGATACCACATTGTTTGCTATAAACCAGATTAACATTATAAATTAACAGAAACTATCTAAGGCCTATACAGAAAAAGACAACATAAAGTGCACGTGCAAGTGTGCACTTTGTCTCACATAGATAGGTTGTTGGAAATGGAGGCAAGATTTTTAGTGCTTTTGTGGCGATTTCAGGATATTCTACCTTGATTCTAACCAAGCCATTCTTCAAACACTCTGCCACATTAATTATACAGTATGCACTTGAAACATGTGAGTGGACATGTAGCGATGTGTACCTGTTGACCTACGTTCTACACCAAAGAGCCTGTGGTGTACAACAGGCACGTGAGCATCAGACCTGGACCATAGAGCAATGCAAGAAGGTGCCCTGGTCCGATGGATCAGGTTTTCTTTTACATCCTGTGGAGCCCTGGGTTTGTGTGCGTTAGTTACCTGGGAAAGACATGGCACCAAGGATGCACTATGGGAAGAAGGCGGTTGAGGTAGTGTACTGTAGCACTCCACCAATCAGGCCTGCATGGTAGAGTGGCAAGACACAAATTCCTCAGTAAAAGGCACATGACAAGTGCCTGGAGTTTGCCAAAACTGCACCTGAACGACTCTCAGACCATGAGAAAAATTTTTTGTTGTTGTTGAAGCACATTCGGCACCAATTACAGCAAATAAGTCTTTTGAGTATGATGCTGCAAGATGGTATTTCTTCTGGAAGGGTCTTCTCTCCACAAAGAAACACTGGAGCTCTTTCAGACTATCCATCAGGTTCTTGGTCACCTCCCTGACTAAGGCCCTTCTCCCCCGAACGCTCACTTTGGCCAGGCGGCCCGCTCTAGGGAGAGTCCTGGTGGTTCCACAATTCTTCCATTTATGGATGATAGAGGCCTCTGTGCTCATCTGGACTTTCAATGCTGCAGAAATTTTTCTGTACCCTTCCCCAGACTGCCTGGACAAAAAAAAAAAAAAAACGCCTTTTCAGAAGGGTCAAATTTTGGGCTGTATCATGCAAAGAATGCTTGTGCCCTGATACAATCCTGTCTGAGAGGTCTACAGACAATTCCTTGGATTTCATGCCTTGGTTTGTGCTCTGAAATGTACTGTTAACTGTGGAACGTTATATATAGACAGGTGTGTGTCTTTCCAAATTATGTCCAATCAACTGAATTTACCACAGGTGGACTCCCATCGAGTAGTAGAAATATCCCAAGGATGAACAGTGGAAACAGGAAGCACCTGAGCTCAATTTTGAGTGTCAATGCATAGGCTGTGAATACTGATGTACATGTGCTTTATTATTTTTATATATATAAAGATTTCAAATAAAGTTCTTTCATGTTGTCAGTATGGGGTCTTGTTTGTAGAATTTTGTGAAAAATAATGAATTTAAACCATTTTGATATAAGGCTGTAACGTAGCAAAATGTGGAAAAAGTGAAGTGCTGTGAATACTTTCCGGATGCACTGTGTATTGTTCAGGAACAGTTTGAGGAACATGACAAAAAGTAATTGGTGATACCTTGGCCTCCAAATTCTCCTGATCTCAATCTAATCGAGTGTCTGTGGGATGTGCTGGGAGTCAGATTCATGGAGGCTCCACATCACAACTTTGGGTTAAAAACTTTGTGTTCATTACCTGTACCAAAAGCGCACCTTGTTACTTAAACTGAGATTTTATTCTATTTTTGTTAGGAGTGTTAAATACAGACTGGAGTTTTTTTTTCTTGTAGAAGGTCAGATGAGCCGCATGCTTAACAGGTGGCAGCGAGTCGAGTGTGATTTGTGTAATTGGAAAATGAGTCGTCGCTGTGGCTGACATACCTGATTTATGTTTGTTGTTAACCGCAGAAAAGTGTTATCTTTGAAAGTGAAATTGATGACTATGTGTAAACATGTGTATGTCTTTGTGTGTGTGTGCGCACTTCTTGGCCACACGTGTAGGTGAAGGATTGGGAGGAGGTCAGTGACAAACAGTAGCACTTTATCTCCATAACGCTCCATTTGCTGCGATAATCTGCTTGACTGGGTCTGCTAGCCAGGCACAACAAAACAGCTTGACTCTGTGTGCTTTATACTCAAACACACACACACACACACACACACACAGAGAGTCCATTACTTTTAAACCCTGCACACCCGCATGCATGCACACATAAACAAGCTCTCTTTTGTGTCCTATCTCACCACTAGCCTTTTAACACGAATGTGAAATCGACACTCAGAATCTATCTATCTCCCCCTCTATCTATCTATCTGAGCCAGCTAATACTGTCACCATAACATCCACAAGTTTACAGATGAATGCCCCACGTTACAAACACAAGGTCTACCACAGATCCTCAAGGTCCTCCACGTGAGATTAAACAAGCGCCCAGCTCTCAGCCTCCAGACTCTACCATAACTGTTTATAACACGAACGGAATTTCGTGCAAGAGAATCATTTGAGCGTGATCCTCATCTTGTTTGATCAGTGAGCGAGCATGACATTTGCAAAAAGTAAACACGACTCTATTAATTGTCGACCTAACAAACCCACAGGACTCCTCGCAACTCCAGGAAGGGCATTTAGGAACGATGGAGCGACGCTAAAATTTGATGAGCAGTAAAAAAAAAATCTATATATTTTTTGAAGAGCTGATGACAAGTGAACAGAAGTGTATTAATTATAAAACCTTTTGGATATTTGACTTTGTATTCGTATTATACTGCACATTGTGTTATATTGAGAATGTGTAGGATACGGTATTACAGAATGTACTGTAAGAGTAATTCAGTTGTAACCTGTTTTCAAGTATTTACACTACATTGCCAGTAGATTAATGACACATGGTCTGTGTGCTGATGTTTATTTATTTATTTTTTGGCTTTAAGGAGTCCCTTCCTGTTTACATTTGCTGCATTTAGATAAAAGATTAGGAATGGAGGTCTGGGACAGTTTAGGATTTTTAAAAGGCAGGTTAGGTTAGGGTTGCAAGGGTTGTAGTGATGGGGGATATGACCTCAAATCAATCAATATTAATTTTATCTAAATTAATATTACTGAACTGAAATTTATTTATTTACTCTATTCTGAGTATTTGGCCAAACCTGAAATGACACTGTATCCAAATACATACACTTCAATATGGAGTCCCCCTTTTAGATAGATAGATAGATAGATAGATCTATAACAGCTTCCACTCTTCTTGAAAGGCTCAACAAGATATTGGAGTGTTTCTGTCGGAATTTGTCCCCATTCATTCTGTAGAGCGTTCCAGTTCATCCCAAAGGTGCTTGATGGGGTTGAGGTCAGGGCTCTGTTTTCGGGCCGGTCAAGTTCTTCCACACCAAACTCATCAAATCATGACTTTATAGTCCTTGCTTTGTGCTCAGTCAAGTTGGAATAGAAAAGGCTCTTCCCCAAACTGTTGCCACAAAGTTGGAAGCATAGCATTGTCCAAGATGTCTCGGTATACTGAAGCATAAAGATTCTCCTTCACTATGGATAAGTCGCCTATTTGATTGAAAGACCCGAGTTCAACCATTTACAGACATAGTCTATTTTTGTTTGTTTGTCCAGAGTTCACTGACAATGCTTGAACTGTAAATATGCTCAAATGTCAAAACAGACTAGATGCAAGGAAAGTATTAACATTATTTTAGAAAAGAGAAATATATGACACAGGCAAGATAACATTGATTAGAGGTTCTGAATGTCAGTTTTGATTGTGTCCTAGTTGCAGTTATATCTACTGAGGTTAGGTTTAAATATTAAGGATGGGAAATGTATCTACTGTAAATGAATTATTATCATGATACAGAAACAGTAGGGGTACAGTAAGAATTAATTGATCTTGTGATATGTATCATCGTCTCCTTAAATCTGCAACTCTTTATTTTACACTTTATAACATGCATGAGTGTTTAGTTTTAAATAGTTATGCACAGAATACGATTTTATCACCAGCTCTGAATTTTTCATGCTTAACTTTCTTAAACCAATTTTAGTAGGTCTCAACAATCTCCTTAGTTGTTTTCTTTGCTTGATGCAGGTCAATAATTTGACCCTTCTAAAACAGAGTAACATCTTTGCCACAACTATGAGCTTTGTCTTCTGACATGGTTGTTTAAGAAATGAGAAGCTAAATAACTTATTCACTTTTTCATAAATAATAAATTAATAACTAATAAATAAATAACTTCTTGCAGCTCAACCATATTAATCACTCCAGTAATTATCCAATGGAAGAGTCTTAACTATTAGTTAATTAGTTAATTACATCGAGGTGGTGACTTTTTCTGGCCAGGCAGTGTAACCACAGTATATATTTTGCCATATTCTGACTGAATCAGTCACCTAATCAAAGTTCATAGAAGAGCCAATGGTTTAATAGCAGGTTGTGGTATTGATATTGTTTTTGGAGTTCTGCTCTTCAGCAATAACACAGAGCTTGTAGTTTGAGGTCGTATTTAAGTGGGGAAAGTTATGCCTGACTAAATTTGGGTTTTTTTGCAGCTGCTTAAGCTGAGTTTCTGGCCTCCCTGTACAGATTATTAAAACCACCTGTGCATATTGATCACACTACTGAAACTGCCAGATATGTCGTTGAGTAAACGCATCCAAAAGATGACCTTTCATTAGCTTTCTAGACCTCCAGCTTTCAGCACAAGCTCCCACCTTTAAACCAGAGACCAACTGCAGTGTTCTTGGACGATTCTGCTTTCTGAATTCCGAGCTGTCAATGCAGATTTTCTTTCTTTCTAAGAAGAGCATGCACAAACATTATTGTAACTTAAATTCTTTTTTTTTTATATTATTATTATTATTTAATTTTTTTTGGATTTCTTTCCCAATTTTCTCCCTAATTTAGTCGTGTCCAATTCCTCCCCGTCACTAGGGGGCTCCACATTAAGGCTACTACT
>JAQMYL010000008.1:1628992-1640865 GCA_030014365.1 Clarias pachynema | reverse complement strand
TCTACATCATCGAATTTTTTCATCTTCTGCAGTTTAATCCTGAGCTTCATTCATTTCTCTCAATAAGAGATCGATCGGAAGGTTAGGATAATAAACAGACGACCTGAAACGGCAGCCAGCTCAATTCTTCATTCTTAACCTCCTTGTAGATACACTATGACCAAAAGTATGTGCACCCCTGGTCCATCGTACCCATACAC
Source organism: Clarias pachynema (assembly GCA_030014365.1). NCBI lineage: Eukaryota > Metazoa > Chordata > Actinopteri > Siluriformes > Clariidae > Clarias > Clarias pachynema. The sequence goes on along the minus strand of JAQMYL010000008.1, from coordinate 1,640,665 downwards.
CCCGTTCCAGATGTGTTCCCCTTTCCTTATCCTCTGCCAAGGCTGTACACTGGATGTTGGAGTGTGACTGAGCGTGTGGATTTATGTTCATTCACACACTCTGGAAGTGTTCTTCAAAAATTCCGAGAAGAACCATATATGGGTGTGACGGTCACATGGGCACATACTTTTGCTGCTCTGTAGAGTGTACCAAGTGGAGAAACTCCAGCCAGCATATTGATAGATTTCATTGGTATCACACACACACACACACACACACTGGTGTACCTGAGGCAAGGCGATGGACAGCTGTCTCTGGAGCGAGTCTTTCTCGTGTCCCAGCTCCCGGAGGCGGAGCTGTGCCGTGCCCAGACTCTCCTGCGTCTCTCTCAGGCTCTCCAGCAGCCGCTCTCGCTCCGTCAGCATGTTCACCATCAGAGACTCCAAGTTGCCCGTGCTGCCACCCTCATAGCCACCCCCGATGCCCCCCATGCCCCCTCCCATGCCACTCCCGCCCCCGGCGGGCGAGGACGGCCCGCCCCCTCCTCCACCACGGCCGTCCTCCGATATAGTGGGCATCACCTCGCACATCATCCTGAGGCCGGGACGTGTGGGAGTGTGTTATGTGATTGTGTGTGTGTGTGTGTGTGTGTGTGTAACCTTTGGAGTGCAGTGTAAAGTGTAGAGCTGTGTACTTTTTAAAAGATGCTTTACATAAACAGGAAGTATATATAAATATGTCTATATTTATATCAGCGAGCGTCCACTCTTCTCCGGCCGAAAAAAAAAAGTCCTCCTTCAGTCCACACTTTTTTTCGTCTCCTCTAAATACAGACGCTCACGAGTAGCTTGCGTCCTCCCGTTTTCTTCATATCATCCATTTTGTTTGGTAGCCGTTTCTGGTTAATTGGTCGGCTTCCCGAACGCCCCTGAGCTCGACGGCTTGGGTGAAGTTATGGGGTGGAGAAAGCGGGCGTGTTGGAGGACGGTTGGGTTGTGGGGGAGGGGCAGGAGAGGTGGGCGGGGCATAAACCAAGGCCGTCGGACCCTCTAGGAATGATCAGCTACAAGAGAGCTGTGGAGAAGAGAAAGAAAGAGAACGAGTTAGAGAATGAAGCTAGATAGTAATAGATGGTCATTTAGAAAGAGGCGTGGTCACTGTGGGCCGGATACAGTGATGTGGGCGTGGCTTCTCATGCCTCACATCACTGTGGACAGCCAGATGTTTGAAATAACAATAAACACCTCACAGCGTTAAGAAAGAATATAAACAAGCTAGGAGTTTAGCATCTAGCTAGTGCGCTGATACACAACATATCCTGATACTGTGGATATAAAAGTCCACGTAACTAAACAGGAGAAAAAGTATGCACCCCCCCCCCCCCCTTTATTAATCCTTATTTAAAGCATCTGTTTGTTTGTAATAGAATACCTGGTTTTTAATTCCAAAAAAATCAACAAAGATCCAAAGATGTTCCTTTGTAGACTTGGATTTGGATTGGAACGCCTGATAATTGAGATTAGGTGGATAACTTGTAGAAGAGACGCATCTGACTATAAGAAATGTACACACACTCATTCACCAACACCACTTGCACATTATAGGAACTCGGCTGGGAGTTATTGCCACATGATCTGATCTCGCTCCAAGCCATTTCTACATGTTTGGGCCATTAAAGGAATTCCTGGGAGGCCGGAGTTTCAGATCTGAATCAGACAGACAGTCCGGCGTACTGAGAAAACGTTCTACCTTGATGGTGTCCATGCACTAGTGAAACACTGGGATAAGTGCATTAGTGTATCAGAAGATTATTTGGAGAAATAAAGAGAGTTTTTACTCTCAGGACTGTGGTCTGTACAATCAAAAGTCCCAGTTTGACTCGAACTCCCTTCATAGAATCGTATGTGAGTGGTCAATGATCATTCATATTGACTAGAGCCCCAGTCCCAGCAGAAGATTAGCAGGACAGTGGCACAATGCTGCCACCACCATGCTTCACCATGACTGTGGTGCTTAGATAAAACCAAGCTGATGTCAAGAAAATCACAGAGAAACTGATAAACTTTATTTGGGGTTAATTGGAATGGCTTCATTGATGACGTTTGACGAGTTGTGTGATAATTACTATTGAACATGAGACTTGAATGTGATTGGTCAATTCTGAGCAGTCACATGACCTGTTATAAAAAAAAAAAGGGGTGTAGTACAGACGTACTCAACCAGATTAATCTTTTAATTGTTTTGTCCACTAAAACCATTCAATTAACATTTTTCACTTAAATTGTCTTGGTTGCTGCGTCACATTTAAACATTTTAGCATGATGAACCTGCCAGGGTGTGAATACTGTACGTTTTTAAATCAACTGCGGATGTACTGTAGTATCATCACTAGAGCTCATTCCATCATTACACAGCAAAAACATGTATTGACATGCACTTAATAATGTTGACATCATCCCGCAGCACACTCGAGTTAATCTTAAACTCAAACTATGAGGCATGAAACCCAGATTCAGCTTCACAAAAGCTGAGAAAAATCATCAACGGTTTAATCATCAGTATATGTCTGTGCACGAGTATATAATAAACCTATAACCTTCATCATATTCCTCACTTCATCACACAAACAGCTAGTGAGCGAGGTTTCGCAGTTAGCTCGGGGTGTAACGTCTTTCCTAATCCAGTGAAAAACCAAAGTCAAAGTGTTGTTCAATTGTTTCGTATTACTGCTTGACTTAAATGGATGGAAAATTACACCATTTATTATGTCATTTATAGTCATCTTGGGCTACAAACTGGGAAAAAAAAACATGGACACCTCCTTGAAACCTTGTCAGTCTTGTGGGTTTCATCGTATTTATCGCTTACTGAAATGAATATCATGAACAAAAAACAAAACCAGAGATGTTGCATTATTTACTATTGGACATGACGTCCTTCCTGATGTTCCCAGTAGGAATTCCTGAGACAGAGGGGTGGAGCTTTTGTGTTGTAGGTCAAAAGTATTATGTATGATTTCCATTTATATCGCAAAACACTGAAACAATTCAAACTTGTTGTCTTACTGTATATTACTTACTTCCTATATTACCCATAATGCTGTTCGACTTCCTGCTAATAGCTGTGCAGAGGTTTTGCCCTATGTTCATATTTCTATCCAAAGAGAGCGATGTGGCGGCGCTTTAGCCCTTCAGTCTGTCCACCTCTCTCACCTCCTCATACATACACCACAAACGTTCTTCATAAAAGCTGCTAATAACGTAGCCATGTGAGATCAGAGCAGTACGTAATCGTTGATGAAGAAAATACAGCACTAGCCATCAAATTAGCACCAGAATCGCTAAACACTCCAGGTCTCACTATAAACAGATTTAATGTGTTCTAAAGCGAAACAGTTTCAACATCTGCGGCTGATCAATAAACACGACCCGACACCAAAAGGGACCCTGACGTGCAGTAAAGCACCGGACGTTCCTCTCGTCCTCTCATGTTAACCGTTATTTTGAAAAAAAAAAAAAAAAAACGCAGAAATGAGCAAATTAAAATGGAGTGTGCTTTTTCAATCAACTGTTTATGATAACCTTTTAACTTTGTGATTTTGATCTTGTTTTAATCTTTTCATCTTCACAATCTGAAAGGTTAAAAAGCATTAATGTTTATTGATGGTAATTTGGGAAAGAAAAAAAATCAATGTAGCTTAAAAAACAGCAACAACGAAAGAACAATTTTCAATTGCAAAAAAAACCTGATTGAAAATTTGCTCCAATAATAATAATAATAATAATAATAATAGAGACCTGACCCCACCCATAATTTGAAATCGGAGACTCCTTCTAGGAATGCTAATAAACAGTCAGTTATTAATGTAGAATATAGTACAACGAGCACATTAATAAACACCTCTGATTTAATTTACAGCCAGGACTACTCCTCGAGCTGCTGTGAGTGAAAATGAATCCACACCTTCAGATTCGAGAAACTGCATATCATGACATGGAGCAGAACTCTGTGTTACTGGCGAACACTCGCGTCCTGATTTACGCGTCATGATAAGCAGCACTGAGTCCAGTTTATGGGCGTATTGACGAGCCGGACGCAGCCATCAGAGCATCTGACCATCTGTGGTCCGGCACGATCCGGCGATAAACACACTCACTCAACTGAAGAGGTGTGCAGAGAGTCAGATCAGCAGTCTGACCAGAACCAAACACAAGTAAAACCTGTTCACGCGGGTCACATGTGATGTTTGTGTCACATGATTATCTGATTATTATACAATCACGTAGCACTATTATACATGCTATGTGTTAAACGTTCACTAAATCAGTCGAGAAAACACACACGATATCACAGAAACCGTGTGTAACGTGCGGGAATATACAAGGAAATCACAATTTTCCACATAAAATGTGGAAAATCACGCGTGAGAACCCATACGTAGTGAAAAAGTCAGTCAAAAATGTAAAAAATCTAAAGTAGCACACATATAAGAAAAATAAATCAAAGAAAGTCACAAGTGAAAATAAAAGACACAAAACTTCACATGAAACATTAATGAATCATGAATGAAATCAAACAAAAAAATAAACGATTGGTGTGAAAAATGGGTTTTGAGCAGGCTCAGAAATCAAACGGAATCATGTAAAAAAAATCAATCAGCTGAGAAATCACAGGATCACAAATAATGAGACGTGTAAGAAATCACTCCACACCAAAGAAGAATCGTGTAAAAAAAATGTTTCATGTGAGGAATCGTGAAAATAAAAGAATCATGAGGGAAAAAATTTATCCTGGGAAAAGTCACATTGTAAAAATAGAATTATATTAAAAAATAAATGAATCATGAAAGTGAATCATGTTACGACTCACATGTGAAAATGTTAATAACTAAATAAATGAATAAAATCAATGACAAACCAGGTGAAGAAAGAATTTTGTGACAAAATGAATCTTCGGAAAACTCTCATGTTAAAAAAGAATCACATAAAAATCATATGAAAATCAAGCATGTATGAAATCATATAAAATTTAAAGAATCTTGAAAAAATTATTCTCAAAATAAAGAACTCATTGAAAAAAAATCATGTAAAAAATGTAAAAAGAAAATGAAAATCAATCAAGTGAGAAATCACACAATAAAAAAATAAAAAGGTCACCATGTATAATGAAAAAAATTGTGTGAAATTACATGTAAAATTAAAAAATTTTGTAAAAGAATCACGAGATGAGAGATCACATGTAAGGAAATCACAGGAAAATAAAAGAATCATGTGAAATTCATAAGTTCAGATAGACTCTTTTGAAAATTTATGTGTAAAATCACGTGTGAAAAGATCTCAGGGATAACTAATAATGTAAGAAATCACATGTTGGAAAAGAAGAATCATGTGGCAGAAATTGATTAATGTTATGAATCAAATGTAAAAATTAAAGAATTGTGTAAAAAAAGATCATATGAGAAACCAATTGCAAAAAAAATGTATCTTATAAAAATAAAGTTTATATTAGGACTATTATGAAATATAATCATGTTTTTAAAAAAGTGATTATAGAAAATCATTAATCATGTGAGAAATTACATGTGGAAAAAAACAAGAATTGTGTAAAAGAAGCTTTCAAAAAATGTGGAATGTGAGGAATCAGGTTTAAAAAAATCATGTGGGAAAAGCATGAATCAATATAAGAAACCATTTGAGAAGTTATGTGAAAAGTAAAAATCATATAAAATATAAAATAAAAAAAATGAATCTTGTGAAAACTCATGTTAAAATAGAATTGTGTAAAACATTATATGAAAATCAGTCACTTGTTTAAAAAAAATAAAGTGTTGATTTTGCAGCAGAACAATCATGAATTTTGAAAATAATCATGAATTATAAACTAAAAATAAAAATTTTAATAATAATAATAATAATAATAGTAAAAAAAAATGCAATAATAAATAATAAAAAATATTTTAAAAAATTTACAAATGAAAAAGATTTTGCAGTAGAAGAATGAGGAATTAATTAATGAATCTTGAAAATAATCATAAATTTAAATAAATAAGCTCATGTTAACATAGAATCATGTAATGATGAAAATCAGTCACATGTTTAAAAATGTTTTAGATTTTGCAGTAGAAGAATGATGTGTGGAATCATGTGAAAAATCATCAATCAAGAAAGAATCAAGAATAAAGGAATGATGCAAATGAATCATATAAGAAAAAGAAAAATCCAGGACAATAATAATTATGATTATTATTATGACTAATATTATTATTATTATAAAAAACAGATGAAATGCATGTGGAAAATATGTGAAACCTACATGCATGGGAGTTAAAATGGAAAAAGCACACATTAGAGAGAGAGAGAGAGAGAGAGAGAGAGAGAGAATATTGTGTGAGAGATAAAGACCACACTTACAGTTGATCAGGATGCTTGAGGGAGATTTAGGCCTCTCTCTCTCTCTCTCTCTCTCTCACTGATCTGTAAGCAGGCCGCAGTCGAGTCGAGGCGGAGGCGATAAAACATCCTCATCACCCAGAACCCGAACCCCTGGCTATTTTGGTCTCTCTCTGTCTATCACACACACACACACACACCTCTGCTCTAATGTCAAATCATTTCCGAAGATTCCAAAATATTTTCCCTCGTTTCAATCAGCGCGCGCTTTGTTTTGCGGTTATAATAATAATAATAATAATAATAATAATGTGCACCAGCACCAGCGCGCGCGGAGACGCACATCAGACGCGTAATGGAGGCGAGATGCGAGGATGCGCGCGTGTGCGTGTGCGTGCGTGTGTGCGCGCGCAGACAGACGGACAGACAGGCGCACAAACAGGAATACAGACAGACAGACAGACAGACAGGGAGGAGATGGTCACACGCATGCAAGGATTTTATTTTGATTATTTCAGTTATTATTATTATTGTTATTATTGTTATTATTGTTATTATTATTCTGTACAGTTTTTAAAGCTCACACTCCAAAATGGCGTGGAAAGGCGAGTTACGCACACACGCGCGCGCGCGCGTCTCCTCTCCGTCTCAGCATCACCAGGGAGGAGCTCCGAGGCGCGAGCTCCGGAGGAGGCAGACGGACGGACGGATGCTGTGGCGTCTCCTCCTCCAGCAGCGGTGCAGCACGCGCGCACGGCGAGACGCAAAAAAACAGGCAGGAAGACACTCAGCACCGGACCGACTGGACCGAGGAGACGGAGACCGACTTAAACCCACGACGTCGCAGCCATTGCATCACTCCTCCATCCTCCCTGTTATCCCCCCCCCCTCCTCCTCCATCTCATCATCATCCTCACAGCTGGCCCATCACACACACACACACACACACACACAGATATGGAGTGGAGGAAAATAACACACACACACACGGTCGCGCGCTCCGTCACCCGCCGGTCGGTTCTCACCCTGGTCATGACCGGTGCGCGCTCAGTCTCAGTCTCAGGCTCAGGCTTAGTCTCGAGCTCAGGATCATCCGCTCCGAATCCATCCGAGAGGTTTTTAATCCCAGGGTTTAATTCCCTCCAGCCTTACACATGTAAGGACACAGCGACCACAGACAATCCCAGTCTCTCTCTCTCTCTCCCTCTCTCTCCCTATCAGTCGAGAGAGCGCGCGCACACACACACACACACACACACACACACACTCGCTCCATCAGTGGTTGCCAGATTGGGCCGCATCTCAATCCTGGTTTAAACCTCCACTCGAGTGCCCGGATTATCCAAACCTTAGAAATAATCTACTCACACTCAGGCTGTGGACCTGTTCAACTAGAGACACCTTTGAGACAAAGTTTGGGGTCACTTGCGAATTTCCACAATACTGGAGATTTCAGAACTATGAAATAACACGCATGGTATTAGTTAATTAACCAACAACATCATCAGTCAGGTGTTATTTTAATACATGAAGGCCAGAAAAGTATTGTAAGTCAAGAACAGTATTATAATCGAGTGCGTTTGTGAAACCCATCAAGCTCCATCATGAAACTGTCTCTCATGAAGACCATCACAGGAAAGAAAGACCAAAACTGACCTCTGCTGCAGAGGAGACGTTCATTTAGAGTCACCAGCCTCAGAAATAATAATAATAATAATAATAATTTTTTATTTATATAGTGCCTTTCCAGAGCTGGGAGCCAATGGAGATCGTACAAGATTGGGGTTATATGAGCAGAGCGTTTGGTATGAGTGAGTATCACCAATTCTCACCAGTTAACAACCAGCACCTCAGATTAGAGCCGTTATGAAGCTTTACAGAGCAGAAGTAGCAGATATACATCTCAATATCAACTGTTCAAAGGAGATTATTGTGTGTTTAGAAAGAAATAAACATCAGGAATGACCATGGAGTTAGAAGGGGTGTACAAACTTTTGACTGGTAGTGTATATATATACACAGGGTGGGTGAAAAGTAACTAGGCATTAAAATTTGTAATAAAGTCCATATTTCTAATATAAATTTAAATGTGTTGAAACAAATTGTACATGCACTTTATTACATAAGAAAATAAAAGCAAATCTTTACATTTCATTGTAGATGCCCATATATGGACACACACATATAGGCCTACAGTATATGATCATTGCCCATTTCCAGATGAAAAATTCCAAATGAAACCATAATTGGGACCATTCCTCCCAATTAATTATCACTTATAACCAGTGTTTCTGATGATGAACCAATGATCACTATCGTTCCTGACGAATCCATAACTGATCACTCACTGATTTTTCAATTCTTCCCAACGAGCAATCACAGTTTGCCATGTTATTCCTGCTTGTGCATATTTAAAGTCAGAAAAGTGAGATCCATCCATTTTCTCTAAGTCTGTTTCCCAACTCCTCACAACCGCACTTTCATTTTGTCTAGAAAGAAATGATAGAAACACACAAATCATTGTTCTATGGAAGCTGTTATAGCTATAAGAAATAAAGTTTCATTTATTATTTCATAATAAATGCTAAATCTGACAATTATAAAGATATTCCTATCATAAAGACGTGATGCTGTTTTACTGCTGATGCCGAGAGTGGCCATGTTGAGCTGACACCACTGGATTGTTGAAGGTTTAGGCAACCGTGTAGGAATTAAAACCACTTAAAATCAAGGTTTATATCCTAGAATGCTTAAGAGTGTTTCTGTTGTTGCTAGTTTTCTAATGCAGTGCTTGATTTCACTCCCCAAGTAAAGTAAAAAAAAAAAAAGAAAAGAAGAAAATGTCCCACTTTGGACCGTGGAGGCCAGTGGTGACCTCTGTATTTGTTCCCATTTTTCTGACTGTCATCACTATGGGCAAATTGGGAACACCAATTAGATCAATCTGCATGTCTTTAGACTATGGGGGGAACCCGGAGGAAACCCACCAAGCATGGTAAGGACATGCCAACTCCATACACACACACACTCACAGACTCCGGGGCGGGAATCAAACCCGGACCCTGAAGGTGCAAGGCGACAGTGCTAACCATTACACAGAACTGAACTCACCACGTCACCTTTAGATCAATCAACACACATTAATATTTATTATTTGTGTATTTAAAAGGACGTCTCCCTGATTCAAGTCACACTCCCTGATTCCTGATTAAACTGAACCCTGAGCTTTAACTGAGAGTTACATTTGAGAGGTAAAATCCTCACTCTGGCAACCCTCACTCATGTCTCCCCCTAGCGACGTTCAATGGTATTACAATTCCTTACACTACATTCTCTCTCTCTCTCTCTCTCTCTCTCTCACACACACACACACACTTGTTTAGTGTCAAGCATTTTTCTTTTTTCCCCTATTTATACTATTTTATACACACACACACACACACACACCTCTAGTCTTGCATTAAATGTGATGCTGTATCTCTGATACTGTGTCTGTATTTCTGTATGTGTGTGTGTGTTCGTCTTTGTGCATGATGATGAAAATGGTGCTGTGAGCATCATGTGTGTGTGTGTGTGTGTGTGTGTGTGTTCAAGCATCCCAGAGAGCACCAGACCAATAACACAAAGACACCAGCGGATTCTCTCCGCCAATCAGAGGCCAGGCGAGGCGGGTCCTCACACTGATGCGAGCCAATCAGGCATCGGGGGGAAGGAGGAGGAGGAGGTGGATGAGGAGGAGGAGGAGGAGGAAAAGGAATGGGGTGAGAGGGAGCAGGGTGGGGTAGGGGAGGAGGCTCCCTGAAGGGATGACGTAATGGGTTTTTTAGAGGATGATGTCATCCCTAGTGCACAGGGGAAGGATTTAAAGCCACAGAGATCGTCTCACTCTCGCGCTCACTCGCTCTCATCCTTCGTCTCCTCATTCTCGTGGAGTGTTTATAATTATCAGTAAAAAGGGTTTTTCATCGTCATCTTTATTACAGTAGATGTAAAGGTGTCAGGTGTCACATCGACACATCCCCCCCACCCCCCCACCACACACACAGACTTACAAAAAACAATATTGAGACGCCGCATCGTTGCTCTCGTGCATTTTCCTTTTTTTTTCTTCTCCTGGCGTTTACCATCAGTTCTGAATCTGATGCTGTTCTGGGAAATTCAGGTTGCGTCCACACACACACACACACACGCATTTATTTCCTGTGTGCGTTCAATAAGGTCACACCGATACGATACTTTACGATACCGAGCGTCGCCGCCGGCGATATCGATCCGACACCCTGGACATCCCATCAGTGAAAACTGCTAAAGAACAGACACACACACACACACACACACACACACACATCGTAAACCCTAAAGATAAACCGCTCACCGTCCACCCAGCAGCGCCGGCTTTCGGTTGCCATGGCAACAGAGGCAGCACAGCCGGCACGTTTGTCTGGAGCTTGCGGCATCGCCGGCGTCCGGCAGCAGCTGAAGCAGCAGATGACAGGGGAAGCCCTCCGAGAGAACGTCCACGCTTGGCAACGTCCTACTCTCCTTATACGGGTCAGGGAAAGGACAGGGGTCAGAGGTCACGGCCAGCGGCTGTTACACAGCTCGCGGATCGTAAAGAAATAAAACAGAGATCAATGTTTTTTTAATCACGGCGCCGCTCTGTCGTGTCTCATCATTTAATAATGATAATGTGATTAATTAATCGATAAAATATTTACATAATTTTATATAATTATTATTTTAAAAAAGAAGATGGTATAGTAAAAGGCTCTGGGCTCCATTTAGAAAATTAATAAATAATATTTATTTAATAATTAATAATTTACATTTATTTTATGTATATATATATATATATATATATATGTGTGTGTGTGTGTGTGTGTGTGTGCGTGTAAAATTATGGAGCACCTGAACAAAGCTTGAAAAAACAAAGAAGATAGTGAGCATGCAATATCACACAATAGCGAGTGCTGTTGTGCTAGATATCAGCACGGCTTTGATGCAGTTGTAGGCAGGAGAGTTCAGCCATAAACACCACAAACACCTTTTATTATCAACAGATGAGGATTTGTTTCTTTATTTAAAAAGCCATTTTGCTCCACCCACACATATCCTTCCGTGACTGGTGGAGCTGACGACTGACAGTTAGCGAGCGACAGTTAGTGTGATTAACAGGAGGTGCGTGTGGTGTTAAACTCTTAGCGGTACTCTGTAGCCACCAGGTGAGGAGAATAAACCATGGAGGTGGTGGACAGTCCTGAGAAACTCACCAGATTTACTTTATATTTACACTTTAGAATATCA
>JAQMYL010000008.1:1612660-1624910 GCA_030014365.1 Clarias pachynema | reverse complement strand
TAAACAGCATCCACAGGAATCACACACTGTGTGTGTGTGTGTGTGTGTGTGTGTGTGTGTGTGTGTGTGTGTGTGTGAAATGTATATGATTGCTGGTACACGTCTTTACAAATCTAATTTCTTCAGCATAACAGGGTGAAACGGCTAAAAATCCATAAATAACACACAAAAAACCTAAATAATATAAAGTACATACCTTAGTTTATTTACTCTTATTTATTTAATTAATTTGTAAAACATCAGTGTTTGGGGCATTTAAAGAAGAATTTTGATTATCATCATCATCATCACTTTCAACTGTACAAATGTTCTCACAATTCACCTTTAGGGGGTGTGGCTTAATAATATAGAGGCGGAGTCATACATCATACTAAATTGCACTGAAGATTAACGCTGCGTTTGAAAAAAGTCAGAACTCAGAATTTCTGGTTTACGACAAGGAACAAAATAATAAGCAAAAACACGTGAGCAGGAAGTGACATCATACTGAACCGGGCGCTCGGGGGTGGGGGGGGGTGGGGGCCTGCGATTGTGAACGTCCAAGATGGCCGACGTCACGAGTGTGACATCACTAAAGATCACTTCAGGTAAAGTCTTAGCAATATTCGACTTGTAGCGCGCACACACACACACACACACACACACACACACACACACACACACACACACACACACACACACCTCAGCTAAGCGAATATATATTTGAAATTACCACATATTCAAAAAAACAAAAAAAAAAACAACAACCAAATTCCAACACAGTAAACTGTTCAGGATCAACTCGACCCTAAACAACCTCTAACACACTTACATTAAAAGAGTGTACAAGATAACCAGAGATCACCCAGAATGCACTGCGGCGCCGGGAGGCCGGACTCGGCTAGTCAGAGCGCGGCGACCGTCGTTAGCGTGAGAGATCGGCGTCGGGGGAGGAGGAGGAGGAGGAGGAGGAGTTCACTTTAGATCGAGCGAGAAATAAAACGGCTGATAGACAAACTGTGCAAAAAAAAAAAAAAAGGTGATTGTAATTAGAGGTTACGATGAGGAGAGTGTTTAGCAGCAGTGTGTGTGTGTGTGTGTGTGTGTGTGTGTGTGTGTGTGTGTGTGTGTGTTAGATGTGTTTATGGTGTGTGTTGAGGAAAGTTCTGTGGTGGTTCAGCAGGTGGGCCTCTCTGGACGTCTCCGTTCTGATCAACAGGAACCTTTTCAACTGGAACCTTTTCAACTGGAACACACACACACACACATACACACACACACACACACACACAATTAATTAATTAGACTAAGTAGCATTTAGTGCATTGATCTCTTACGATCCCCATCAACATGGCCACGCCTCCCAACACTATAGCAGACAGGCTCAGGCCACGCCTCCCGACACTATAGCAGACAGGCTCAGGCCACGCCTCCCGACACTATAGCAGACAGGCTCAGGCCACGCCTCCCGACACTCTTCTCACCTCCATCATGTTCTTGAACCAGGTTCTGAGGGTCCGGCTGGAACCGCAGTTCTCCGTTCGGGCCTGATGGGGGCGGCTGGCGCGCTGCCTGCTGGGATTTCTGCCTCTGCGACATCTCCATCACCGCCTTTTATACGCACACACACACACACACACACACACACACACACACACACACACACACACACACACACACACACAAAAAGTAAAATAATAATAATAATAATGGAAACGTGTTGCACCTGATGTTTTGTGGTACTACCGTTACCATGGCGACCCCTCACCTGCTGGTACTCTTTCTTTTGGGCCTCCAGCGCTTTGCCTCTCTCTTTCAGAATCTCCTGCTCTTGTCTCAGAGTCTCCGCCCTCCGGCTGAGCTCCACCTGTTTATCCCAAAGCTCCGCCTCAAAGCGCTGAAGCTCCTCCTCCGTGTACACGGGCTTCTGGTCATCCAGTGTCTATTTAAAACACGTTCGAAATGGTTATTCCTGCGGGCTTATTAATGCCGCGGGTGATAAATTAACATTACGTGTCCTTCTTTATTCGAAATAATCAAAGGGCTTGTCGTAGGGGGCGTGGCCTTGAGTAATCGTTAGCAGGTCACATGACCACCCCATGGCGGTAACCTGTACCCGTGCGATAAGGAGTCGAAACCCTATCTAGGGGTCGTCTCGTACCTCCCACTCCTTCGGGCTGTTGAAGTCTTTCTTCTCTGTGGATTTGAGGAACTCGTCCAGGCTGACCATGCGGTCGTGATTCAGGTCGACCTGCACAGAGGAAGCGGAAACAAAAATCACTCGGTGTGTGTTTATATAAACAAAACACAATATTTCACTCTTTTATCAGATTATTTATTTAATAAACAGTTAAATAAAATTGATCAAATTAAATAAGTAGTGAGATCAATAAAGGCTGAGACAGACAGACAGACAGACAGACAGATAAACCGAATTTAATAGACACACAGACAGATGTGTAGATTCACTAAACTAGACGACTAAAAATAGAGAGAGAGAGAGACATGACAGACAAAAAGATGAGAGACATCCAGAGAAACAGAGGTATAGAAAAGATAAACAGATGCATAGATTAAAGTAAATGGAAAGATGGACAGAGACAAAATTTAATTAAATAGACAGAAATAAATACATCGACAGAAGGAAAAAGGTAGACAGACTTGAATACATAATGACTGAGACTGATAAATGAAAAGAGAGACAGAAATAGAAAGACATAAATAAGCAGATAAATTGGATGGACAGAATAAAGAGACAGACAGAATTATTAAGACAGACAGAAAAATACGTACAGTATACAGACAGACATTTAAATAGATAGAAAAACATCTACAGAGAGACAGAGAGAGACAGACAGAGACAGAGAGTGAAGGAGCAGATAAAGGAGTGTGGTTGAGAAAAGCAGATAAAACAGTAGAGATCAGGGGAAGGGAAGAGGGGAATAAAAAACGTAAAAAATAAGATAAAATAATTAATAAAAAAATTAGATTCAGTGATGAACCATGATTCTTTTCTGTCGCCTCAATCACACGGGTACAACACGGTACAGGTGCTAAAAAATGTAAGTGAATTTTCAGGTAAGATCAAATAAACACCATTTTTCATAACACTTAATGCTTCTTATCTCCCGATCCACGCTTCGTTTGTCGTGTATATACATACACATTTATATTTTAATCAGATAAAAAGAAAGACGTTTCATGCCCTTTCATGAGTTAGTGTCCGTAACGTTTTACAATTCAAATCTTTAAACGATCTTAAATGTCATTGAGATGAAACTTGGCCGATTTACATTTAACATGAAAAGATATAAATCTGATAAAGTGTATTATTATAAAATGCATTGCAACATGAATTTTTACATGGTTACGGACACTACAGATCTTTTACTTTTTAACCAATTTAAGCAACAATTTTTACAAGTCATATTCCTCTAGAAGCTTACACCACGATTTTAGTTTACTAATTTATATAATACTGAAAGAAATATGAATAAGTAGCATTTTAAATGATTATTGTTTGAAGCGAGACAGTATAACGCTGAAACATGGCAGTTTTTGGGGCCACATATAAAATCATCTCTCCAAAAAGTTAGCAAATTTTGCTTAAAACTTAAAAAAAGGGGAAGCGAGATCGCTCACTCCCATACTGCATAAAATTCAGAAGTAGCTTCTGTGGCACACACATGTTCTGTATTATATGTATAACATAAAAAAATCAATAAAATCAGCACCAATACTGTGGCCGATTGAAAATTTAATTTTTTTTAACTTAATTAAAAATTTATATATAGATTATTGTTTGCATTTGAGGTGTTAAAATGTTGCAGTTCCTCTATCGTCCTAAACTGTTCACACTTGGCAGGGAGTTTGTTAAAAATTCTAACATTTTTATATTTGTAAAAATTAATACGGAATCAGGAAATTTCACAGTTTGGATCAAATCAGCATCGTGATATCGTATCGGGTCAAACCTGGTGCCTGCTGTTCCAATAAACCAGGGTCATGGGGTCATATATAACCATCATATAATAAAAAAAATATAATAAAAAAAACGGGGAAAAAAAGAGAAAGAAAGACGAGACGTGTCTGACGTTCTGCATGACGTGTTCCCTCATCCGCAGCCTCTCCTCCTCCATCTCCATCATGTCGTCCTCCTCGTTCTTCGGGTCGTACACCTTCTCCAGCTGACGTCAGGAACAACAAAAATAAATAAATTCACCATAACACAAACTGCCCATTTTTATTTGCTGTTTTTTTTTTTTATTGAAAAAAAAAAACTCAGTAAGAATCTATACGTAAAGTAATAAATATGTCCTTTAAGAACTTTTGCACATTCAACCATGAAGAGACTCCTTATTAACCATGCGCGCTCATGTGTCATCTCTAACGTGATTGGCTGATGGGTGGCGACGTCACTACCTGAACTCATGCACTTCAAGAAAAAGTAGAAGAAGAACGCTAGCTCTTTATTTGCGGATGATAATAGTATTTTTTTCATCACGGCTAGCTTGCAGCGATGCTAAATAATCTGTGTGAAATTAGCATCCATGTGTTGACTAGCCATCTTTCATTTGATTACCTCCTTTGTGAAGAGCGCTTCCAGCTCCTGCTCGTCCAGCAAACCGTCTCCGTTCGTGTCTGAAGGGCAAACAAAACAAAAAAACATTGACCTCAGAATGTTACAAAAGACTCCTCCCACATTAATAGAATCCAGAATTCAACCGCGTATCCAACAAGCTAATTATGCTTTAATCATGAGCTAACACGCTAGCATACTAGCTTGGGATTTCCTCAAGAGACTCCGTACAGGATACAAAAACACAAAACAAAGATACAGAGAGTGAGTCGGGTTTAACAGCGCAGCTATCAGCAAAATAAACATGATTAAGACACGCCCCCTTTAGAGTCATCATAGCGAATCTAAACGGATCAGGTAGCCTGAGTGAAAAAGTTTACGCGCCCTAACCTCTAGTGATGATATAATGCTGTTTACCGTGGAGTTTGAAGAAGGTCTTGGGGTTGAACTCCTGAGGGTCCAGGCCGTCCGTCTCTTCCCACACCTCTCTCAGCTGGTCCACGCTCCCCTACACCGAGGAACATCACCACACTCGTCATCACAGATCGTTCAGTGCAGATGATGAATTATATCTTTATCTACAGTACAGCTGCAGGTCTAAAACATTCCTCACTGCGTTTCACAAAACTCCGCTTCTCATGTTTTATATCGAACACCGTAAAGATTTCTTGTCCAAGATGTCAATAATCTTCTGAGACTCTGAACCCTAGCTGTGTTAGTTACATTAAGGCTGATGTCTAAAATTAGATATGGTCCTTAAGGTCTCGTTTCTAAGAGCAGAACGGAAATGGAGACGTTTCGTCTCTGGTCTGACCGGAGCGTT
Source organism: Clarias pachynema (assembly GCA_030014365.1). Lineage (NCBI taxonomy): Eukaryota > Metazoa > Chordata > Actinopteri > Siluriformes > Clariidae > Clarias > Clarias pachynema. The sequence continues at coordinate 1,619,529 of JAQMYL010000008.1, read as the reverse complement.
GACTTTGGGATGCTGGCGGTGTTTCTCCTTCATCTCCTCCAGCCTCTTCTCCTCCCTCTCCCTCTTCTCCAGGTCCAGGCTCTTCAGGTACTCCCTCCTCTCGTGCTCCTTCAGCATCTCGTAACGCTTGAACTCCTCGTGGCGCTCCACGTCGTAATTCTCCAGGTCTTTAGTAGCCTGTCACAAACAGACACATTCGAGTAAGAGTACAGGTAGTCCCCGACTTACAAACATTCCAGTTATGAATTACCACAGATGCGAACAAATCACAGAAGTAGCTCACGTGTATTGTACAAACAATAGACACTACAGTGCACTAGATTCAAGTATTTATAATTATATTCGATATTTTCAGTGTGTAAGTGAATGTATAAAATGTCTAAAGTCCAGTATATTGTATATATATATGTGTGTGTGTGTGTGTGTGTGTGTGTGTGTGTGTGTGTCCAATACAGTGGAAAACAGCTCTGAGACAACATGGCATCTGGGATTCCCCTCACGATTTAAAGGCGCAGGACAACACTTACATTAGACGTGTGAGATTCATTTCCTTAGGCGTACAAGACAAGTTTGTCGGACTTAAGAACAAATCCGACTTATGAACGTGCTCCCGGAACAGAACTCGTTCATAAATCGGGGACTACATGTATAGTTAAGCTTAATCTATCCTAATCTGAGATGAAGCTATGAAGCTCCTCGTTTGAAGAGATCTCATGTGATGCCAGAGTGCCACTCGTTTTTACATTCATCTCAAGAACGAGAGAAGATCCTGATGGCCCTGAAGGCTGAGAAAACACGATGCAAAATAGGGGAGAAAACTATCTGGTTACTTCAAGACCTGCTTGATTGACAGGTGAACTGAATCTGGAGAAGGATTTCATGCTAGAGGTGATGAAAGCAAAATAAAAAGAAATAAAGAGGAGGAGGATGGAACATAATTTCACAGTAGACTGTTGAGAAAGAAAACAGAAGAGACAGAGAACCTGAAAACAACCGTGGAAGAGTTTAGGGAAAAAGCAGACAAGGAAGAACCAAAGACAAAGGAACAGCTTGAAAAAAAAAAAAAAAGTGCTTTCCTCTAGAGTGGTTCCATAAACTCAACATCGAGATGGAGAACGAGCAAGACAGACCTCGAGAAAAGCGACGACAGAGAAGTGCAGGTGAGAAACGAGGCTGTGGATATGGAGGAGGAAAGGAAGGAACTGGGGAGAAGTTTTCAGGCTGAAGAGCACAGGATGATGAGCTTGTTGAACAGAGGAAGAACATGGAGGAGAAATAAATTTTTAAAAAGCTCTGTGAGAATTCATAGGAAGGAGAAGAGACTTTCAGAACGATAATGAGAGGTTGGTGATGAAGGCAAGGAAGGAGACGGTTGAAACAAAATGCATTGCAGAGGTGACGTCAATGTCGCTGGACAAGAAGGCAGAGGAGATGGAGAACCTGAAAAGAACCGTTAAGGAGCTCAAGGGTAAAGCAGGAGCACAAGACCATTGAGAAACTTGAAGGAGGCTGAAACAGGAAAAGATCCAGGAGAGACAGTGATGGAAGACATGGAGAATGAGAAGACGAGAGAGATAGAGAGATAACAGGATGTAACAGAGCGTTGAAGAGGATGATGGAGGCTGAAGAATCTGTGGAACACCAGTGGATTGAGTCTCGGCGCTACGGGAGGGTTTAAGTTCCTGAGCAGAACAGTTATTGATTAGCGAGCTTTATCAAAGATGAGAATTGAGGAATTATAAATAAATGGAATTTTCTTTAATGTACAGACACGCCCACTTTACAGTTTTATTATATGTGGAGATAAAACCCTGTTTTATACACGAGACATCTTGCGTCGTGTCTCTGCTGCTTTCCGACTCAAGATCTTACAGCAGACACGAAGCCTCAGTCTAGAAGTAGGTCTTGCGTGGAGGTTTAGCGACCCGGGCTAAATAGCGCGCGGCGGCGTGACGGAGCTCACCGTAGCGATGAGCAGCTCCAGGTCTCGGGCCTCGAACGTGTTCTGATTGTGGGGGTCCAGATGCTCGAACTGCTTCAGTAACGACGCGTGATCCATCTGAACACCTGAAACAGAAACAACATGGTGTGTGGACAAAATATTAGAAACACCTACTGTAACACACACACACACACACACACACACACACACACACACACAGCTCTTACTCTGCATGTTGGTGCTGTCCAGTTTGGCCTTGAGCAGCATCCTGAGGCGAGACACTTCCTGTCTCTTCAGCTCGTCCAGCCGAGTACGGACATGGTGACCCACCAGATCCAGCTCCTTACTGAGGCGTCCGTTCTGGCATGACACACACACACACACACACACACACACACACACACACACACACACACACACAAACATAACATCACCATGAACAGCAGCTTCTTTAAATGTTTGCTAAATGCTGATTGGTTGATTGAGGTTGTGTTATTTTAATTTTTTTTAACTCAGTCTTTATTAAAATTTCGATTGAAACCTAGTGTGAAGATTAAGCGCACGACCCATCAGTGCTGAGACCGGCAGATCAGTGTTTAAGACATTGCGTTTGTGAAGACACGCCACAGACGGCACAACTAGGTCAAATCAGGTCAAATGGAAGTGGGTGGGGCTTAATGGGTCAGCGAAATAGCAAAGATGTCATGATTTAGTGACATCATCAAGACGAAAGAGCTCACGGGCTACAAGGAAAAAGAGAAAAAAGGAGAAGAATTGAGACGAACTGAAAAAGGAAAAAAAAAAAGGCAGGAATGAGAAAGAGAAGAGATATAAAGAGGGAGAGAGAGAGAGTGAAACAGAATGAAGGAGAAAAGGGAAAAAAGGAACAAGACATAAGGAAACAGAAAGATACAAGCAAGAGAAAGACTGTGTGTGTGTGTGTGTGTGTGTGTGTGTGTGTGTGTTACTTTAATATCCTCGGAGTTTGAGCTCTGCAGTTTCTCTCTGAAGTGAGGATCCGTCTCCAGAACCTCGATCACCTCCCGCAGGTAACGATCATAATACAGCCCTGTGTCCTACAACACACACACACACACACACACACACACACACACACACACACACACACACCTGGTCAGTTCCAGCATAAGCGACACACCGTGCTAACGCGAGTGCAGATCTGTGTGTGAAACGTTCGTACCAGGTTTTCCTCGGCTTTCGGGTCCTGTGCAGGAGGACCGCCGCGCTCTATGGGCACCGACCACGCCCGCAGACAGACGGACAGGAGCAGCAGCCAGACGCCGACGCCCACCATACTCCTGTAACAACAAGTTTATTTATTTATCTTCAGGAAGAGCCGCCGAGTGAATCCCGAGTGGATCTCTGAACCCAGGACGGTCAGGTCCGACACCGAAACCGTATCGCTGGTTTACACTCGCATCGTTTATTCATCGCTCAATAGGTTTTTCTCTATTGTTATTATTATTATTCATATGAGGATGTGTGTGTCACTGGCTACAATGACAAAGAGAAAAAAAACAAATGGTGCTCAGGAACAATGTAGCTTTGTGCTTAATTTAAAGTCAAATGTTAAACTCTTGTATTTGAAGTCAGTTTGTAGTTTAAATGCGGCGCTTGGATTTTTAAGTGAGAAAACTAATCTTATAAGGAACGAGCTACATTTAATTACTCAGGTTCAATTCAGGTTTGAAGCTGTTGAATAAAGTTAAGATACAAAACTTTTCAGTTATGATTAAACTTTTTCTTTTTTTTTCAAGGTTTAAGATTTTAAAATTGTAATAGAATCAGGGAAAAATATGTAATATTGAATCGGAATATTTATAAAAATATGATACTTACAGACTCGCAATATAATTCGAATCAGCACGAGGTATCATATATGATGTGATATCGAAAGGTGACTGGTGAGTCCTGTCCCTAATAACTATCCATATTCATATACAGTGAATAGAAAAAGTTTACACACCGCTGTTTGAAAAATTGCTGATTTTTTTGTGATGGAATAAAGACATCAAACAAATGAAAAAGTCACCCGAACCCATAATTACACAACACGAAATAAAAAATACATCAGGTTAGACCAAAAAAAGAGCAAACCACCATAAACTTAACAAAAAAAAAAGTTAACACCTGGAATGAACCAAGAAATAAATAATTAATCTCAGAATCACTGCTAGGAATCATGCTCAGATTAATCTTAAAAAAAAAGTTAAAAATCACATTCGTTAGAAGTGACCTAATGAAACCGATGCTATAAGGAACGAGCTACGTATAATTACTAATTATAGTTTTTAAAGTTCTTAAAATTGTGACAAAATCGATTAAATTGTAACATTTATAAAGTCATGACACTTATAGAATCACAGCACGAATCGATTCGGCACGGAGGTGCGGTGATGATCATATCGTATCGGATTCCTATCACTACTCCTAATCAGTCAGGAGACCTGCAGATCTCTCCTACGTTCTGATGGAGGTAGGAGTGGTGTCCTAGTTTAATAATGTTGATAAAGTGCTCTTACTCCTGAGATTAGGATCACTCTGAGAACTCTTCGCCACTTAGGAGTGATTTCCTACTCTGAGACACTTTAGTAAACATGGGCGGCAACAACAACACCACTGAAGCCTCTATAAAGGTTTTCCTCTTTATTCTCACTTGTGGTTTATTATTTATTTATATAAATCCATGTCAGAATTCCTGAGAAACACCAGTTTGATCAGGATCTTAATAATAAACACTGAACCCTGAGTATAAACTCACCTGTGCTGTCAATTCTGTTTCCCCTCTTTTCTAGAATCTCCTCGAAGGTTTCTCCAGACAAACCTGTCAGTCAGAGCAGATATTAAAATAGTAAACACATGACGATATTAACCTACAGCTCCAGACCCTCTGTAACCTCATCCTCTCCCCAAAATAACCACAAACGTCACCGGCAGCTAATGTTACTGTCCACAGCTTTAATACCGTTTTCTGTTTTTAACTCACCCTCAGTGTGCGCGCGCGCGTGCGTGCGTGCGCGTGCGTGTGTTTTACAGAGTTTTAACACACCTTCCTGTCGTCCAGAAACAAACACGCGTCTCTCTGCACTTATTGTTAAAAAACAAATAACGGTCCCACACTGATTGCGTCATCAACACGCGACGCGGCTAATTCCCGTGTTTTTCGTCTATTATTATAAATTTAACATCCATATTTTCACCTAGTCGTAATGATTTACGTTTTAAATTACATTCGGTCATCGGTATATTGTGTAAAGGATTGTGGTTAAAGTTTGATTATCTACAATAATCCGAGGTTCCGGTTAAGAATTAGCATAGCAAGCGTTAGCATGTCGCTAATCACCGCAACAACAAAAAAATTTTTAGTAATAATTTGCACTTAATAATGGCAAAATATATCATCTGAAATGGCTTTGATGCGTCTTAGAAAATATTTTCATTATTTAACTACAAACAAATTATAACTTAATTAATTAATTCAAAACATTTCCGGGGTATCGAGGTAACGGGTTCACACATGGAATACCCGGATGTGGCGGCGGGATCTGATTCGTCCACTTACTGCACTAAGCACTATATATAGTAGTTATTGAGGAACTGTTAGATGAAAAAAAAAGAAAGAAAAGAAAGAAAAATCTTAATTCTATAATTTATTACAAGTTTATTTAATTTGATAAAAATATGATTTTATAGGTTTAGTCTTCACAAAAAGTTAACACAACAATTCATGCACAATAATTAACATTTCCATTTAACTCTGTTTTAACAACAAACCTAAAACTATCTTCATCAAACAATAAAATACAAAATACAGCAGAATGTTAAATAACTTTTTTAATTATTATTTTTTAAAATATACCTTTCACATTTTTTACCCAACATTGTGCTACACAGTGAAAAAACAGATACCAATAAATAATAAATAAAATAAACATACCACACACAATAAATAAATAATAAAGATAATTAATAAATTAACGGTACAATAATATTAGGTAGATAAATTCATGCGAGAAAAATTGCACACGACATTAATAAAAAGAAAATACATCAGGTTAGACCAAAAAAGAGCAAATCACCATAAATACATTTAACAGAAAGTGAACACCTGGAATGAACGAAGAAATAATTAAATAAATAAATAAATAAATAAAATCATAAGAAATGTTTTCATGCAGCATTTAGAAGTTTACATCAGTTTTACTGATGATGAAGAAGAGGAAGAGGAAGACTGCAGACGTGCGCATTGTGATTCTGTTTAGTTTTAAAAGTCTATCTCTCTCAGGTCGGTCGGCGTGCTCGATCTCTCGTCCTCCATCCCTCCGCTCTTCTCGTCCGCCTCGTCCTGCTCGCGGCTGTTCCTCAGTCGTTCCCTGAGAGCGTCGTCGATCAGCTCGCTGTAGCACTGCAGCACGGCCTGAGGAAGGAGACTCCAGTTACAGCCTGATGCTTTCATCTTCTTATTTAGTTTCTTATATTAGCTACCTACTGAAGGTTTGAAAATTACCTTGTTAGGTCAGCTAGCTAGCTAGTCAGGTTTTTTAAAAGTTATCAATTTAATAGAAATTAGATAGGTTTTGTAAAAATGCTCTTTAAATTAAAGAGATGGCTTTGGAAAAAAAAACTCATAAAATGGCTAATAAAAACATTTTACAATAAACTAGTTAAACTAGCTAGTTATGTTTTGCAAATTAGCTTGCTACATTAATTTAACAACCTAACACACAAAACTTCACTAGATAGGAAATTTAACATATTCAGTTTCATTAAATTACAGTAGCTAGCTAGTCAGGATTTTCTAAATTACCACTTTTATAGTTAGTTAAAAGAAATTACTTGCTGAGGATCGCTAATTAAATGTAGAAATCTATGATAGCTTGTTAAATTAGCTAGCTAGATAGGTTTT
>JAQMYL010000008.1:1576067-1589460 GCA_030014365.1 Clarias pachynema | reverse complement strand
TTTCCAAATTATATATATATATATATATATATATATATATATATATATAATTTGGAACCCTTCTATATATATATAATCATATTTTATATAAAATAGAATTTCCAATTTTATATTCCAATGTAGGTTGGAATATAAAATTGTACAAATAAAACATTTAAAAATGAAAGATACCAAAATGTATAAATTACACAGGATTATATACAGTATAAATGTTTACATTGGAACAGAATAGAATACTGTACAGTATATCTTGCGTCTCGCGCCCGTGCGCACGTGTGGCGTTTACCCCCCCCCCCCCGCCCCACATCCCTCCCCCCTCTCCACCACTCCCCCTTTCTCCTCACTGTAAACAGCTGTGCGCATGCGCGTCCGGGGCTCGGGTTGAGAGAGTCTGAGGGACTGTGAGGGAGGAGAACTGAACATTAATACAACACAAAACCCGCAAAACTCATCCGCGCTCCGTGTGTGTGAGTAAATCAGACTCCGTGTCATTATATTATTATTATCATGTTCAAGTAAATATAACGCAGAGTTCAGGGGAATGTACAGGCGCAGCGCTTCTGTTAGCTTAGCATAGACAGCAGGCTAGCTCGCGCTGCCTTGTGTGTTTGTTTGTTTGTTGAATTAAGTCGACTCTTGGTCCTTGTAAAGCGTGTTTATGTGAATAAGTGTTTCTCGGTGTTGTTATGCACGTGACACTGAAATAAACACCAGGTGTTATAAGAGTTTATAACAAACACACTGTGGGGCTCTGAGCAAACACACAGCACACTCACACAGTCTCTCTCTCACTCACTCTGTCTGTCCCTCTGTCTCTGTCTGTCCCTCTGTCTCTGTCTCTCTCTCCCTCTGTCTGTCTCTCCCTCCCTCTGTCTGTCTCTGTCTCTCCCTCTGTCTCTCTGTCTGTCTGTCTCTCCCTCTGTCTCTCTGTCTGTCTGTCTCTCTGTCTGTCTGTCTCTCTCTCTGTCTCTCCCTCTGTCTGTCTCTGTCTGTCTCTCCCTCTGTCTCTCTCCCTCTGTCTGTCTCTGTCTTTCTGTCCCTCCCTCTGTCTCTGTCTTTCTGTCCCTCCCTCTGTCTCTGTCTTTCTGTCCCTCCCTCTGTCTCTCCCTCTGTCCCTGTCTGCCTCTCCCTCTGTCTCTGTCCCCCTGTCTGTCTGCCTCTGTCTGTCTGTCTCTAACTTGCTCTTCCTCTCTCTCTCTCATTCAACTCATGAGCTAGTTGCAAACCGCAGAAGGTGTGTGTGTGTATAATGTATGCAGTGTGTGAGGATTAAAGCAGCATTGATGATCTAAACTTTGATTAATCAGCACATACACACTTGGTGTAAAAGTAAGTCGACCCCCCCCCCCCTATTTGTGTTTTAAATAAAATCTAAAGAAGAGCACATCTAATATCTAACGCACATTCAGGGGGTCAGTGTTTAAAACCGTCCTCATGATGCATTTATATATTGTCTTTATTTATTTATTATTATTATTTCCATGCAGGCAGTTTTATTCTGAAGCCAGGTCTCTCTGTGGGCTGTGATCTCCTCCATGTCGGTGTCACATGATCAGATTAATCAGGAATATTATTCGGAGGTGTGAGATCGACTAAAGCCCTATTCTGATCAGATTAGTTTATCAGGAGGATAAACTAATCCTGGATCAGTGTGTCGTATCGCCAGGAAGTATTTGTTATCTGGAAGAATGTAAAGAGGAGTGTGTGAATTTAAGAAACACTTTATACCGGTAGCTGCCATTGTTCAATCTGGCTATGGGATCTCGATTTTCTTTTCGACTTATATTTTCTCTCCTCCTTTTCCGAGGTAGCGAGCGTGTGAGTAGTCAAGGATTTACTAATTTATTCCAGAAGTTTCTGGAATAAATTTTTTGTGATTGTTTGTTTAATTATTTAGTAACAAGTGCAGAGTAGCAGCTGTGAAAAGAGTTTAAAAAAAAAAGAAAGTATTTATTACTTTGAAAGGCTTCATCAAGGCTTTCAGGATACAAGTCATGAGAATATAAGGATCGTTTGGGTTGTTTATTTTGTATACTTTTATTTTTCCATCCATTCATCCATCCAGCACATGTTTCGTTAATCACTCCAGGCAGCTCGAGCTTGAATGCAGCACAACAACAGAATTTTTTATGTTTAATTACGTTTTTACGTTTAATTTATATGTTTTTGTATTTGATGAGGGGAAAAAATGTTGCAGTTCCTTTAGGATCCTGCAGGTGGTGCCCTAAACCACTCACAGCACAGGATTGTGCTTTTGGTACTTTGGAACTGTAGAAGCGAATGAATGCTTCACCATTATGTCCTAAATGATAAATCAGTGTGGTGAGGTGCGATGGCTTGAGGTCACGAGAAAATATTTTCTATTCATAATATATTTCTAAACACAAATCTCGGAAATAGTAATCTAATAATAATAACTTTTTATAAAAATTATGCTTGGTGACGTCTCATGTTCGCCTGCTCTTGTTTTATTTCCAGGCAGCATCACAAGCGAGCGTCCTCACTCCGTCCTGTCTCTCCCCTCAGCTCCCTGAGACACTAAACCTCCATCACCTATAAGCTCAGACACACACACACACACGCACACACTCCCTAAACACTACACACAGATCACTTCACCGACCTGTTTGATGTGATACGAGCATCTGGCGCATCGTCATGGCCTCCGTCTCCAAAACCTCCGAGCTGGACATCCCAGATAACCACCAGGAGAGCTGGCAGGCCCTGCTCACCGCCGCCGAGGTGTACAGCCAGAAGTCGGGCTGCGACCTGGCCATCCTGACTGCCTGCAAGAAGTTCCTCCCGTCTGGCGCCGAAGCTGACACTGGCAAGAAGAGAGAAGGGGGCGGAGCCTTGCCGGCAGGAAGCAGGAAGTGGGAATACGGCTATCACGTATGGGGTCAGGGGGCGCTCGCCGAGGCGTCGCGCCGATACCTGGATGACATCGGCGTGCTGCACTCCACCACGGTGCTGACGGCGCAGAGACAGGCACGCCTCGCCTCAGGGGAGGGCGGGGCCAAACTGGGTGTGGACATTCCCTCCGAGAGGCCGGTTAGTGGATTGGAAGGAGACGTGACCTCATACTTTAGCTTTGTCTCATTCTCTAACAATTTTATTTTAATTATTTATTTATTTATTTTTTTTATTTAAAAGTCAACATTTCTGCCAGGACTTTAATCATATAAAGTTTTAATGTAACATTAGACTGAACACAACATTTTATTTTCAAGCATTTTTTATTTTATAAATAAACAAATAAATACATAAATAGACAGACTAGTTCGTTAATTAATTCATTATAATAAAATGCTTAAAAATTAAACGGCAATTTCAGCATTTAACATTTTAATTATTTATTAATTAATTACATCATTTGTATTTGATTGCTGATCTTACTCTTTAATTTTATCTTTTAGTATCCTGTCTCTTTAAAAAAATTATACATTTATTTATTTATTTTTAAGAGCAAAAGGATAAAAAACAAATTTTTATTTTATTTAATTGTAATTTGTTTATTTAGGTCATGTTATTAGATTATTATTAAATATATTTCTTCTGATATTAGGCTCATTTTGAACCTTTTAGAAGCGTGTCGCTAAATATTAATTAATTAATTGTTATTAACAAATATATTTAATTTTTTGCTATCAAGCATCTTATCATCTTTTTTTTTTCTCCATCTCTATAAATTTTTTAAATTTAATTAAAAGAAAAAAATTATTGAGTTACATTATTTAATTTTGTATTTGAAATTATTTATTTATATTTAATTGTGTTGCTGATTTAGTTCTTTGGATTAAAAAAAACAAAACATTATGTTAATTGCTGACATTCATCCTGACTTTGCATTTTATATTTATATATAACAAAATATCAATTAGTATCGATCAATAGTATCGGTCTGATGTGGTGCCGTGTTCCCTCCAGGTGCTCTCTCCAGTAGGCTGTAACCCCTGATGATGTCATTCCTTGCCCCCTAACCCCTGGATTATTAAGACTTTATGTTGTTGTTTTTTTGTTGTCCAGACGTCGGTGGGTGACGGAGGTTCGGGCTCGATCAGTCCCGGCCTGAGACTCTACTCTCAGAGCTACCCGTCGATCTACAGCGGGGCGGCGGTCGGCGTCCTCCCATCGGCCCTGCAGGGGAACGGAGGGAAAGAGAGAGACAGAGCTGCTCTGGGGGAGGTGGAGCGGGCGAGGGAGAGGGCTGGCATCGTGGACCTGGAGGAGGAAGAGGAGGAGGACGGAGAGGAGGACGATATGGACGGGCGCAGACGCAATCTCAACGAGTCGACCGGTCTGTCTGTCTGTCTAAGCTTGTTTATCACTCTTTTTACCTGTCTTCATTCTCCCTCTCTCATCCTTTTAAGTTCACATCATACATATTTGTGATGATAAGTAAGAGAAGGGCAGATACAATCTCTCTCTCTCTCTCTCTCTCGCGCTCTCCTCAGGTGTTTTCTCCATGGACGAGGATTCTCTATCTCATGACTGTGAGCCGTTTTTCGAGTCGGATGGCGAGGAGGAGAGCACCGACGGTGAGTACACGTAGCCCCCTACTACTAGTGTAGTAGTAAGGTTTGGCCACTAGAGGTCAGACTTGGACATCTGTTCTGATTACAACGTGGTGATGATTGATTGGTGTGTTTGTGTGTTGAGGTTCCCTGAGTGAGGAAGCTCCTCCTCCTCCTCGAGGCCTGGCCATGGGTCACTCGGCCCTGTCTCGCCTGTCTCACCCCACGGCGCTGGCGCGCTCGCTGCCCGTCTCGGTGCCCGTCTGGGGCTACAGGAACAACCGGTCGGCGCAGGGCGACACTCACAGCGGGGAGCGGGTGAGCTCGGAGTTTAATCACATAGGATTCTGTTAAATACAAAAAATGTATATATTGTGCAATGCGTGTAACGCCCACAAAACTCCATATAAGGTAAAATGAGCAGAGTGCGAAATGAGCAAACGGGGTACGGATTAAAAAGACACGAGGAGGGAAGGAGGAAGTTATTTTGACTCATTACTGTGCCAATAAACATATTGAATAATGTATAGTTATAATAATAATAATAAGAAGAAGAATGTATATATTTTTAAAAAATCTATCTTAAAGATTTATAAAGATTAATATAATAATTTATGGACTTGTGATGTGTCAGCTTACATTCTTTTATGTGATTTAATTAATAGTTTGATTAAATGTTCTGGATGGTGCTCCTCATCTCCGATCTAGTGCACTAACATGTGATTTGAGTTAATGAGACTCATTATGATGTAAATGTGATGCAGATTCCACATTTTCTAGACTTACCGTGACTATCGGGTCCTTTTTGATGGGCGTGGCTTAATATTCTAATATTCTAATGAGCTGGCTTGATTGACAGCCTGGTGACATTCAGATTAGCATTCAAATAATTGAAACCTTGGTTTTATTATATTGTGTGTGTGTGTGTGTGTGTGTGTTTTGCAGGTGGGCTGTGCAGATCTCGATCACATCGCTGCCAGCATGAAGGCTCTTTTAGCTCCTGCAGCCACCGATGGGACGGAGATGTTCGGAGCGCTCCCTCGACCTCGGCTCAACACGGGCGACTTCTCGCTCAAGCACTGATGATGGATGTGTGTGTGCGTGTGTGTATGGTTGGGAAACGAATTATGAAAGACTAGACATATGTGAAAATGAACTGAGATGTAAATACGAGGCGAACCTGTTATTTTTTAGACAGATTTCCACATTTAACACGACAGGAATATTTGGTAATTTTTTTTTTTTAAATGAGGCAGAAGCGGAAAGACCAAGTTTGAGTTCGGAGATTGTTCAGATCCGTATCGAGCTGTTCTGGGATCAGTGTTTTGCCTCTGTGGCGTAATTGAATGTAGCAGTTGCACTGATTCTGGATCAGTGGTGGAAGTTTAGGGAAAAAAAATATGAAAAGAAAAAAAATGGACGTTCACAAGGACGTTTTTGGCGTCAGAGTTCACTTTCGGTAACGTTTAAGCTCTAACGTAAACGACGATTATGATAATACGATATCGATATTGCGATACATTGTTACCATTAAACGATGACTTCTATAAGCGTTGTTAGTATTGTTATGCATCAGCTGTTTTCATAGTTCTCAATAGTTTGATTTATTATTATTTTTTTTTATTTATCTTTTTTTTTCCTTTTTAAAAAGTTATTTTTTTAATAACTATTTTTGTAACACTGCGCTCATTTTGTGTTCATCAAAGAAACAAAAATCTTGATGTGTCAGTGTGATATTTTCGGACATATCGTGCCAACTCTCAACAAAAAAAACCTACATATTGAAAACCCATCAGTTCATTTCATTATAGACTGACTGCGGGCGGAGCTTAAACTCTAGTCTTTGCCCACAACCCAGCCGTCATGCCTCCCCCCCCCCCCCCCCCCATCACCATAACACGTCCTTGTAAACTCGGACATAGGGAACGTGGATCAGACTTGGATGAAAACGTGAGCGCGAATGCAGGTGAGATTTAATTCGTATGTTTTGCGTAACGTAGCAGGCGTTGAGAACTGTCGTCGATTTTAAACAAACATGAGACGACTGTTTGTGTGCGCTTCTAAAAACAAAAAAAAAATGAATACAATCGATATTTTTCTGAAAAAATCGAAAAAAACAAAAAACAAAAACAAAAAAAAAACTGCGGAACAGTCGATGAAAAGCTGCTTCTATTTGAATCTGCTCCTGTTCTCATCGATACAGGAACAGCTAACTGACATGTTCCTTTTGCTAGCTTTAGCCAAAAAAAAAAAGATTAACGGTCATTAGCATAATGCTAGCTGGATGTTTGCTTGCTTCGTTGTCAGCAGTTAAGATTTCAAAAATCAGCCTCGTTCTCTGGCATTAGTTTTAGTCACACAACCTTTCACGCTATCGTACGTGAGCAACACTAAGAAACAGCACGTGTCATGTTTGTGGATGTAATCGATGCTGTATGAAGCTAATTTCCACGCTGATGCTGTTCTTTAGAAATCGATACTATGCTCTGTTCTGTTTTTTTTTTTTTTTTTTTTTTTTTCATAAGCAAAATTGTTTATGCTAAGACGATAACCGTGTAGTGAAACATCTGTGTTATGGCTGATGATGATGATGATGATGATGACATTGTCAGTCTCACACATTTCACACCATGTGTTCAGTGTTTAAACAGTTTTGAATAAAACTCTTCGTTTATTGTTGGAGAAAAATCGCCATTTCTTTAGTCTTCAGTGTTCACAGTCCTCTCGATCACTCCCGATCGGTGGACCCCTTATCTGCTTTGTTTCCGTAGTACCGGATGTATATATGTGTGTATATGTGTGTGTGTGTGTATATATATATATATATATATATACAGAAATATTACTCAAGTAAAAGTAGAGTAATCCATTTACATGTGTACTTGAGTAAAAGTACAAAAGTACAGGGCTTCTATTGGTTCACAGACGTTTTCATAGTGAAAGTCTCTCTGTGTCACACACACTCCCATTGTGAACATGCTGTTTTTGTCACCACCTGCAACCACCTCTGCTTCTGATTTTCAGGCGTGTGTAGAAGTCGCGCAATTCCGCGTAATAGTCAGCAGAGGGCGGAATTCCCGCTTCAAATAGTACACACCAATATGGTGACACAATGCCACGCAGAAATGTGGTTAAATAGAAAGCACGGCTATTTGCTGTACCTTTTAGATCGAAGTAAAAAGTATCCTCTAATCAAACTACTCAGATAATTCATAAAACGTCATATTTGTTGGAAAGTCGCTGTGGTGTGAGCATAATAAAACACATCCTGTTGTAGGAAAATCAGCACCGACACTGGAGACTCCTTCCATTAATGGCAGCATCCCTGAGGAACAGGGTTATTTAGAGTGAGCGTGTTAATTATAATAAATAAAGCTATGATAGTGGTGGAGCTGCCCTACTGTCACAGCTGTTGTTTATAGAAAATGAACAAACACCTTAGGCACCAATCAGAAAACTTGGTAACACTATTTTAATCATAAAAGCAGGCAATTCTTTAGAACATGTGACACACACACACACACAGGAGGAGGTAAGATACTAACTTTGTTATAAATCATTGTATTTTACTCAACAGTGCTTACTGACACTTTGTTCCGCAACAAAATCACACCTCGTCATCGTGGTCAACTTCCACTTTCTCTTTTGTGCTACTCTTTCTTGCGGATCCAGCATAACGATTTATTTCCCATCCAGAACGCGGGCAGGAGCTTTTCCTTGAAGGAGGTTTTGTAGCGGTGCAGGAGCTTGACCTCTCTCGGCTCTTCTTCCACCAGGTAGAAGGCCAAAATGCCGGCCGGTTGGTCCACGTAGACGCCAATGGTTTTGCCTTGGTCACAGTGGATCTCCACGCTCTCTTCGTCATGCCAGGCTTGATAATTGCGTCCGCCCCAGCCCACGGCCCATGAGGCATCGTTCTCTCCCAGGGCACATGCTCCGTCTCCAGTTTTGCGCCCGATGCTGGCGTACACCACCCCGATCACTGCCCAGCCTTCGTAGTCCACCTCCCAGTAACCACGGCAACCCAGAAGCTCCTCCTTACATAATACCTGGATGGGGAAAAAAACATAAACCATATTCCGTTAAAAAAGAAAACAATAAAATAAAAAAAGAATCTTTGCATATCACAGTATAGCTGGAGTCTGAGAAAAAGGTCAGCCATGATACAGTGTCCCTAGTGCAGATAGGGTTAAGGGCCCAACAATGGCAACCTAATGGAGCTGGGGCTCGACCCGCAGACCTTCTGGACGGTAACTCGGTGCCTTAACCCCAACTTTTAACATCCAAGTGAAAGATACAACAAAAATGTCAAATGTCGGGAAAAAAAAACTGATTTGTAAAAGGATCACCACCCTCCTAAAAATGACTAGCTGTACCTGATTAAGTCTAGAAATCACCTCAATGGTACACAAAGCCATTTGACTTTCAACTGTGATCAGCTGTGGTCATTTTGATTAGCATTTCGGTCCCTGGTGGTGCAACTGAAGCAATCAATCAACTACGGGTGGCACCGTCAAAGTTCTCTGTGATAAAGGCACAAAAGTCAGGAAATGGATACAAAAAACAATTCAAAGGCTTTTTCAATGCCTAGAGGCACAGTGAAGTCTATTATTAAGAATCGGAAGGTATTTGGTATTTGTGGACGTCGCTCCAAACTAGATGAACCAGCCAGGAGGAAACTGGTCAGAGAGCCTACAGCAACTCTGAAGCAGTTGCAGGAATTTATGACAATGAGTGGTCATTAATTTGTCTTGCGGAAATCCAATACAGCTCTCCATCCAAATACCACTCCTACAAAAAAGCACAGGGGTGGGAATATGCTGTTATAGGGGTGGTTTCTCTGCAGCAGAGACTGGAGCACTTTTCAGGATAGAAGGAAATTGGGTGGGGCAAAATACCGTCAAATATCTGCTGCCAAAAAGTTGTCAAGGAAGAAGGTTTACCTTCCAACATGACGATGACCCAAAGCACACAGCAAAACTGACCACATAGTGTCTAAAGGAGAAAAGAGTGAATGTTGTTGCATGGCCTAGTCAGAGCCCGGACTTAAACCTTATTGAACATCTGTTTAATGACTTGAATACTGCAGTCCACAAATACTCAACTCAAATTGAACCCAACTTGAGCAGTTCTGCAAAGAAGAGTGGCCAAATATTGCAAAGTCTAGATGTGCTAAGCTTTGTGTGCCTTTCAGAAGGTTATTAGCTTTGCTCGATTGAGTTTACAAGGCATTATTAGAAGAGGGTGCGATCCGAAATTGTTTTTTGTATTTTTTCCTATTTCTTTCTGACATGCTGGTTTTATATCTTTCACACTTGGAGGTTAAAAGTTCCACTGAGTAAATACAGCTGGATAAAACAAAAACTGTCTTCATTTCAGGCTACAAAGCAACAAAATGTGATTCTTTTAAAAGAGAGGTGATGTTTTTCCTCTATATCCGCTGTATAGTTACAGCCCATTTACATGTACAGCTAAAGGATTGTGAGAGTCAGTGTTAAAGCGTTAAGAGGAGTTTACACATTTCTTCGTAACTTACATTATGGTAACTACAAATCGTTATGTTTTTTTTTTTTTTTTTTTTTTTTTTTTTTTAATTTTAAGACAGAGGGAGAAAAATCAAGGTTTGTAGTTACCATAATGTAAGTTTGAATGGGAACAAACTTCTTTCATGAATGTTCCACAATTTCAAAGGCAGCGGAAATGATTGAATGTTGTTCCCACTGTATATATGTACCAGTCAAAAGTTTGGACACAAGTAGATTTATTGTATACATTTTAGAATAATACTTATTTTTAAAACTATGAAATGGTACGTATGACATTAGGTAATTAGGTAACAAAAGTGGTTAATTGTTCTTTTAAGACACGAAGGCCAGCTGTTCCTGGAGCAGTTCTTGCAAGAACAGTATTGTCAAGTCCATTTGCAAAACCAATCAAGCACCATGATGGGACTGGCTTTCATGAAGACCTTCCCAGAAAGTAAGACCAAAACTTACCTCTGCTGCAACAGGGATAACGGTAGCCTTGAGAGGATCGTGAAACGAAGCCCATTTAAGAATTTGGGGGAGATTCATAAAGAGTGAACTGCAGATGGAGTCAGTGCTTCAAGAGCCACCACACACAGGCGTATCCAGGTCACGGGCTACAACTGTCGCATTCCTTGTGTCAAGCCACTCTTGAACCAGAGACAACATCAGAGGTGTCTTATCTGGCTTAAGGACAAAAAGGACTGGACTACTGCAAAGTGGGCCAAAGCAGTATTTTCAGGTGAAAGTAAATTTTGCATTTCCTATGGAAATCAAGGTTCCAGAGTCTGGAGGAAGAGAGGAGAGGCACAAAATCCAAGTTACTTGAGGTCCAGTTTAAAGTTTGCCCAGAGAGTGGTGGTTTGGGCAAGTCTGTGTTTTTATTAGGTTCAAGGTCAGCACAGTCGTGAACCAGGACATTTTAGAGCACTCCATGATTCCCTCTGCTGACCAGCTTTATGGAGATGCTGATTTAATTTTCCAGCAGGACTTGGCACCTGGCCACACTGCCAAAATTACTAATACCTGGTTTAAGTACCGTGGTATCTCTGTGCTTGATGGACCAGCAAACTCACCTGACCCAAGAACACAGAAGAGCTGAAGGCCATTTTCAGAGCAACCTGGGCTTCCATAACACTTCAGCAGTGCCACAGACTGATCGACTCCATTCCAAAGGCCATTGCTGCGGTAATTTATGCAAAGGGAGCCCAGACCAAGAACTGATCTTGGTACTTGGTCGGGTCAGTACTGGTCTGGTCTTAAGTAATATTCTAATTTTGAATCTGTAATATGAGTTTCACTTTTCCAATTGAATTACTGAAATTAATCAACTTTTCGATGATATTGTAATTTGTTGAGATGCGGCTATGTGTGTGTGTGTGTGTGTGTGTGAACATTTATAATATAAATGAATGAATGAAATAAAGAAAGAAAAAAGAAGAGAAGAAAAGTATAAGAGGGAAAAAGGAAACAGAAGAGTATTCGGTGCAAAGGAAATAAGAACAAAAACAGACCTGAGGAGTGACGTCGTATCTTTCGGGTCGGTTAAATACAGGACAGCTATGCTCGGACGCCCGGGTCACTTTAGTCCCACCCTCAGAGAGCCAGAGCAACTTCTGAGCTGTTTTTTCATCCAGAGAGATAGGGATCCAGTCTGAGAGGAACACGTGTGTGTGTGTGCACACAAGAACATTAACAAACATGTCACCAATGTTACTGCCACTGAATCCTAAAATCTTGTGCTGAGTTTAATTCTGCATGTGACAAGAGCTTTAGCTGAAGCAGTATACAGACATGTTCAATTGTTTCACCTGTAACACTGACGCTACACTTTACTGTAAAATAACGTAAAGAAAATCTCCTTTACATTTCATCAGCTCCGCTCTGGTCGTGGGTTCAGGAACATCAGGTTCATACACCGGCGGTACTTCTGTGACCCAAACAAACAAACAAACAAGATACACAATGTAAACCTTCAACAGCTTTATTAACCACAACTTCACATACTTTCATTGATATTTCTTTATCTATCTATCTATCTATCTATCTATCTATTATTGAAATGCTTACATAAATATGGGCGTGGTTATGTAAATTAGAGAGGACCACACAGCTAAATTGAGGCATGTAAATGCACATGACATGTAAATAGGGGTTAGTGGGCAGGGCATGCTTTTACACATTCTGAATCCAAGCATTTGTTTACACACTGATCACACAGCAGTGTGTCCGTGTAGCATCCAGTCCTCTAATCATTCCACTAAATAGTTTTTAATAATATAAACAGACACCAAATGCTTTTTGGGACTATAAGGGTCTGAAATAAATACAGTGTGGACATATAACAGTTATTATTAATATGTTTATTAAAAATTATTAAAGTTTAATTTATGCAAGTTTATAAGAAGCACATAAAACAATCACAATCTGTCTACACTCTCTAATCTTTTGCACTGCTGAAAAGTGAATAATGTGGAAAAGTATGAACTCCATGTTAATTAAAAACTCTTAGTATTTACTTGTCTCTTTCTCCTTGGGTTTCCAACTCTTATATTATAATGAGCCCGAGTCACATGACTAATATTATAGTCATACTTAATATATGGAGGGGGGGGGGGAATGCATATTAAAAAGACTCCATTTTTAATTTAAGTGTGTTTATTTTGGCTAAATTTGTCATGTTATACAAATTGTTTATAAATAAATAACGAATAAATATATGATTAAATAATAATAAATAAATATTTAATCATCATTAAATATTGCGTTTGAGTTACAAATATAAGGAGAAAAGAACCTTAAATCATAAGCCATTTCAGAATTAAATTAATCTGTGGGATTAGATATTAGATATCTGATCATTAGGAGTCTGAGAAAAGTTTTTGGGCAGGTTGTTATGTTTTTAAACAGACTTTATCACAGACATGCCAGAGGAATCAGTGTCAGCTCTCAGACTGTTCCATGCTGCTGTGTGATTATTATTATTATTATTATTATTATTATATAAAATATTATTATTATTATTTCAGTTTGAAGTAGTTACCTGAATGGGCTTCAGTTTTTGCTCCCTTTTTTCCTGTAAACAGGCATTTAATTAATTAAAAGTCATCGGTATCAGCCAGTAATAACACTGACGCACCCATTGTATACTGTTTCCTTTAAAAAAAAAGCTGTGCAACTGGTGCTATTCTGACCAGATGCGATAACGTGTCTGTTATTTTATCATGGACAGAAAGTTAGAACAAAGAATAAACATGAAATTCTGCATGAAGCCTTAATTTATGTCTCACCTTCTGACAAATCAGAATTCAGCACAATGTGTGTATTTTTATTTATCTGTCAGCACTTTATGTG
>JAQMYL010000008.1:1521727-1535020 GCA_030014365.1 Clarias pachynema | reverse complement strand
GATGGATTATTTTAACATAAGATGATATTTCTACGATACACAAACACAATAAACATAATGAACTATAAATATAATACAAAGCAATCAACACTAAACACCAGAACCAGAAGCATTAATCAGACTTACACATCAGATTTACTTATTGAAGTGTTTCTGGACTAATTTAGGGATTCCCATTGTGGTCATGTGACCTTATTGGGTAAGCATGGCCACGCCCCTTACACTAAGCACAATACAGTCAGTTTGTATTTAAATATGATGATGATGATGTGTCTGTGTTTGTTTGTTTCCTCACGCTGGAGCGTTGATCGGTGCCATGACACTGATGGTGGTGTTAAACGCTTCCAGGTCCACGTCGTCCTCGACCTCGGCACCCTGACACGCCCCCGGCACCGTCACTATGGAGACGCCGATGAGGGAGCCGCTGACATCGGTGTGCAGTGTGATGACGTCACTCAGGTGAGACTCCACCAGAGAGCACTGACAGAAGAAACAAGGCACACATAACAATAAATAAATAAATAAATAATCAATTAATCGTTCATTGAATGTTTAAAGGCAGAGATAACCAGGAGTGACGGAATGAAAGATGGGTGAAAAGAATAAAAAAAATTTTTTAAAAAGAGAAAGAAATTGTCCTAAAAACAACAAGAAATCTGTAAAAAGTTTTTAAAATAGATAAATAATAATAAAAAGTAATAATCACCTAAAATCGGGGATAAAAAAATATACATATAATTTCACATGGCTATAGCTTATACATAATAATAATAATAGCAAATAAGTTAATATTATGCACTATTTTGTTATAATGTTTTATAATATTTTTCATTAATCTTTTATGGGGGCGGGGATCAAACTTACAGCTCTGACAAAGGCGCTCAGGTGACCGTCTGTCTGTCTGTCTGACTGCAGAGACACCCGGGGGACTCGGATCCGGTACAGACCGTCTACAGCCGCTACGTCCTGATCACACACAGACACATGTTATGTTTTCAAACACACAAATCATATAAAGAGAAGTCATATATCTTTCCTGAACTGTACAAATGTTTTAAAAATAACGCTATAAGATTTTCAGCGTATGGCTCGGGCCCCGGCGGTGAGGGACGTCTCGGACCTTGAGTAAACGTCTGTCCTTTTCCGAGAGCTCCAGCTGAGACAGAGCCACGCTGTTCTCTCTGCCGGCCTTCAGCTGGATTGAGCCACGAGTCCGGAACCTGGGCACGTCGTCTGACACCACAAACAAAACAACAGGAAAACAAAAAGCATCGATATCAGTGTGAGAGAGCATTTTTACATTTACATTTTTAAACCTGCACAACCCAATATAATTATATATTTATCACACATCTCACCATCCTCTTAATTTTTGGTAACCAAATAACAATCCTCTTAAAAAGAGATCAGACAGCTTTTATTTATTATCTCAAGCCTAAACTCACCGACTTCGAAAGAGTGCTCGAGCGACACGGAGAATCCGGCCAGGTCCGACTCCACGACCTCGGGTCCCTGCACACATTCACACGGAACTTTTAGTTCTTTAATCTCAGCTCATTCACAGGGACTAGAAACTAAATGTTTCATATGAACAGTATCTGATATCCTGAGGATTTATTGAAATACAGAGATATTTAATACTTAACAGAACAGAACAGAACATGACTGAGAACAGGAAGCAACTCGGTACTTGGATGCTAAACGTATAGGATAAAAACAGATGTATATAAAGAATAAACCACATTAGGACATGTGAAACTGCCACCACGTCTTATTTATGCTCATAATTAACATTAAGGCATGATCAGGTCACGTGACCAGGTTAACTCATTCATGTACCGACACACAAACCCATTAAAATCAAGAGTATTACTTAAACAAGACAGTCATTAAAATATCAATGACATATTATAGAACATAATACAATTTTATGCATAAAAATAATAATAATAATAATTTCTTACATAAAAATGACATAAATAGATAGACTAAACAGCTAACGTTAGCCGATTAGCACAGACTGAGACACCGCTGATAAATATCCGGTTAATTTTCTTAAATATATACCTATTTAATCCGCAGGTTATTTCACTAAACACTCACTTACCCGCCTGCCATTGTTACACTCTGCAAATTCTGTATAAAATCCTAAAACTGCAGTTAAAATAATCACTGCAAAGGATAAGCATCCTGTCGGCGCCATATTGACGGTGCGTGCACAGGAAGTTACGTAATGACGCATCGCGGGTGTTCCTGAAGATCCCGGAAGTAGTGTTCCATACGGAAGAGAAATACCGGACAAAATGTTTGTCTTTTGTCTAAACATGAATTAGCCAAGGGAATTGAATAAACACAATACATTCCCTAATGCAGTATCACTCTAAATATTAAAGTTTGTAATTATAATAAAACAAACAAACAACAAAACCAACAAAAGTAATGGATATTTTAATCCCTAATCTGTTAGTTTTATAACTGGGGGATTTCAGTAAGCGAGTTTAGTGAAACGCTTAGTTTTCAGGTTCTAAAAGCCAGTTCACTGCTACAGTTAGCATTTCCACAAAATCTATCCGAAAACTATCCTCAGCCTTCATATCGCTTGTATGGAACATCATGAACATGATCTTAAGTACAGAACTAATTCTTTATGATGCGCTTCTTATTTTGCCCCTCGGCTGATCAGAAAATTAACAAAACCCTGTGAGTTTTGTGTTGTTCCCAAGTCACAGATCTGCTGAGCCCCTAAAGGGACATGGGTGGAATAAAACAGTGGATTAAAAAAATAAATAAATAAAAAATAAAATCACCAATTTTTTTTTTAAAATTCCCTAACGAGGCATAGGTGAAAAATTAGATTTGTTTTTTTTTCAAATGAGAATGTTTGCAATATCCTGCAAAATGTTAGTGAACTTTGAAAAATGACATTTTCTTTTGAAATAAAATGTTTTCTTTTGTTCTAGCTTAATTCCCTCCCTCCAATGCTTATTTTTTTCACCATGTCCCAAGGCCATTTTTCCCCCCTTTCAAGTGATTTTTAATTAAAAAAAAATAATTTTAGGTGTTTTTATTTTTATTTTTATTTTTTTAAACCCCTATCAAGGTCCCTTTTCTCTGAGATGTTTGTACAGTATTTTATTTTAATGCATTTATTTATTTATTGAATATGAGTATGAATAATAGAAAATTCAGTTATGGAGAAGTAAAAAAAAAAAGAAAATAAAAAAAACTTGTTCACATACAAATATTCAACTATAGAGGGCGCTTGTGTTTAAAATCATGCATGGTTGAGTGTTTGAAAAAGAAATCATTGCCTTAATTCTTTTAAGTAACAAACTGCATTTGGCTTCATTAGTATAAGTAACCAGCCAGTTATTACTCGTGATCATAAATTACACTCGGCCTACATAATCATTATTTTTGCTCTTTATTTACTTATGGAATTCATAAAATTAAACTTAGTAACCAGTGTAAGGATCTAACCAATAATAGAAACTTCAAAACACTTTTGTAAATCATTCTGGATAATAGCGTCTGCCAAATGCCTAAATGTTAAATGTAAATGTCATTTATTAAATTAAATTAACAATTTGTATTGAGTCGCACACACAGACACACACACACACACACACACACACACACACACACACACACACACACACACACACACACACACATTTTTACAGGAAACCTTTGTGTTTAATATAAATGCTAACAGTTGAGACATGGAGATGTTCTCATTACTTCTATAAGTGGAAGCTACACATTTATAGAGATGTTAACCGATGCTCAAAGTGTCCGACAAAACTGTTTAAAAATAGAGCCCTTGCAAGAAACCAAGAAATGCTGACTATGCAAAAATGAAACCAAACAGTAATGAGTACTATAAATACAAGGAGAATAGCACAAACAAAACTACAGTGAAATAAAATAAAAACAAAAAAATCAACGTTTAAAACCTTTGTAGTAAAACAATCAACAATGGGGTGGTGTAATGAAGTACTGCTACCAACATGAAGTGGATTAATTTCCTCTAACAGCATGCATTCAAGTGATTTATTCGCCATATACCACAGCAAAATTACCAACAGTTACAATAATGAATTATTGATTAATTATGAGTGGCGTTTAAGTCAAACTGGAACTTTTCTTCTGAATGAAAGCGGAAAATAGACGACTATGGAAACAAATTAGCACTGTAATTATTTGACTTATATCAGCCTTTGAAAAACACATTTTGAAATTGAATCACTATTAAATTGTTAACTTTGAAATGTAAATACTACTGAATTTATTAAACTAAAATGTTTGACATTAAAAAGCAATCTCTCAATTATGATGCCAATTTGCTTCCATGGAGATGCATCTGTCTGTGTGAACTGTACACACAATCATTCACCAACACCACTTGCACATTATAGGAACTTGGCTGGGAGTTATTGCCACATCCCCTGTTCTGTCCTGACCTCGCTCCAAGATATATCCACATGTTTGGGCCTTTAAAGGAATTCCTGGGAGGCCAGTGTTTCCGGCGTCAATCAGACAGGCAGTCCAATTATGGCTTTGGCGTACTGAGAAAACTTTCTACCTTGATGGTGTCCAAGCACTGGTGAAACACTGGGGTAAGTGCATTAGTGTATCAGTGGATTAGATATAGAGATATAAAGGGAGATTTTACTCTAAGAACCGTGTTCTGTTATTCTGCACAATCAAAAGTCCCACTTTGACTTGAACATAATTTAATTTAGTTTAGTTTAAAAAGCTAATTATATGAACATGTAATGGAGTGCCCCGTCTGTATGACAGGTTAGATCCTGTTCTTAGTTTTATTATATACGCTATAACCATATTGTTACACCACCAGCTTCACCTTACATCTCAAAATACTGATACGAGAAGAATTTCCCACTTAAAGATGCGCTGTTATAGGAAAATAATCAACTCTAACAGTAACTCCATCACTCAGTATGTTACGATAACAGTGTGTGTTGTTATTGTCCTGTAATTATTTTAGTGTATTATTTTGTAGAGTACAAACTCACTCAAAGCTACATGATTGATTTTCATCTCCAGCCATCTCATTGATTTTTTTTTTCTTTTTTCGCTTAGGTGAATAAGATATAGATTTTTCCTGACGGTTTTATTGTCTCTGTTGCTCAGTGTAAGTGGTAATAAGAGTGTAGAGTGTTTAGGACAATCAGTCAGCACTGGTGTAACATCTCAGAACATGACCGGTAGGTCATAAGGTGGCTATCTGGGATATTTAAACATTTCCCCCTGGGATCTGAGATCATAGTCACTCCGAAGGTTAAAATACATGAGACTGAACGAATCCAGGGTAATTGTAATGATAAGATTTCAAACCTTGACATAACAGCATAATTAATTTGCATTTCTTTACATACAATGTAATTACACATCAGATCCAAGATGATCTTTGTTCTGCGTATGAACCTCATTCGCGTGCTAGCACTTTCTACTCCCAATAAAGACCAATCCACACATAACTCTAGAATGATTGACAGCTCCATTTCAAGCTTTCTAGAAGCCCCACCCCTTTTCCCTTCTCACTAATAATGCCTCATTTGTGTGTGGCTCTTTTAGTTTCTTGTTATTTATGTGTTTCTTGAGATGACCTTCTCGACTTCATCGTTTTGACAATATGTCGTTATTCATGTCATCCCAAAATCAAAAATCATGAGCAAGGGGGTCACAAAAGGTCATTAGATGATACAGACCATCTTGTTAGGTTTCTCCGGTTCCTAAGAGACCCAACGGTCCTACTGTATGTTCTAAAATGTCCACACCTTTTTCGTCAGCCTGTTGCTGCATCAATTAAAATGCTCCCTCTGTCCTAACCACGCAAGCAGCCCCAGGGTCAGTCCCGGGTCAAGGTCTCAGTCATTACAATAAACCTCCTTCACTTCTTCGTCTCTCTTCTTTCACACCTTCCCTCCACAGACACTTAGGATTATCTGGAGATCTCAAGTGACACTGCACTCTGCTTGTGGCCCTCCCTCGCTCTCTCCCTCTCTCTCCCTCTCTCTCTCTCTTTCATTCCTGCTCTCATCACACACCCTCCTCCATATTGCTTAATATAGCCTATAAATGCATAGACAACCCAAACTGAACACCTCCACTTAGAGGGAAAGAAGGAAAAGAGACAGAGACGCAAGAAACAGGAACATGCCCGAGCCCAAGAAGCCAGGTACGACCATCAAGCTCCTCTAAATCACTAAAATATGTGAAAACATTACAGAACTAGACAGTTTACAGGAGTTTAAAGAATTAGAGTTATTCTTGGTGATGTTGTTAAGGAAACTTGGAGATATGATCCTTAAAACTGCAGGAATTCAGATCATTGACTGGAATTCATTCAACAAAGATTTAGAAAAAAATCTCAAACAATTTTACATCACCTTTCATAGAAATTAATTTCTGCAGCCTTTAATTTTGGGGGAAAGAAGAGGCAACATTAAGCTCAGTCCAGAATGGAGCAACAGTTTTATTTATTTATTTTTATTTTTATTTTTTTTTTAAATATTTGAATATTTATTATATATTTAAAAAAAATCAATTAATTACAGTTATGATACAAATTATCATTATTTAAACCACTACAATATGGTTTTCTTTTAAAAAATAAAATTATTTATATTTAAAACTAAATATTCCTCAAAGGGACAAGAATAGTCCCTAATGTCTGATTACATGCTATAATGAGTTTAAAAGTGTTATACATCATTCTTTACAACAGATGTCATTTATCTTTGTAATTAGATTAATATCTCAATAACATTACAGCTATATTTTCTAAGAAAGAAAACTACACTGTATTACAGTACATTGGTCCATAATGTACAAAATATGTACACGGAGACAATACTGATAGTCACTCCTATATTACAATTATACAGTTTTTCATTTCACAGATTTCATTTCTGGAAGTGTTCATGATGAGTTTATCATATTGCCATAAAAATGCTCATAATTTTGTTTTGCAGTGAAACATAAAAAAAAATAAAAATAAAAAAACCCCACTTGTAGCATAAAATACACATGGCAGTTTTTGATGCACGTGCATTGTTTTCCTGTAGACTTTAAACCCTGATTATCAACACTTTCACCACTTTATGTCATAGAAATTATTATAAGTTTGTTAGTTTGAGATTTTTGTCACAAACTACAAGAATGTAGGCATTATTACTCTCTGCTCAGATAATTCAATTTGATTCAATAAATAATTATTTAATGTTTACTAATAAAACAACAACAACAACAACTAGCTATGCAGTAGATGGCATTAAAAATTTATATTATATATCTTAATCTCCACACCTTTACAAAATATATAATTTTTTTTTTTTTTTTAAATATGTCTCCACAAAGGTACAACATAGTGGTACAACATACTGCATTTAAGTGTACCACAAAGGTACACTTAAATGCAGTATGTTTATCTTAGATTAGGTTATAAAATGTGCTCGATTCACTTTTTGGATGAAATTCACTAACAAAATGGACTTCAGGACGTAACCTTGAGGAACTCCTTTATTACAGAGCTTTCATGTTCATGATGGTTTTTAAAAAATAATTTTCTGTAATATAATCTAAACTAATATAATATGCAATTTACATGTAATATAATACAATGTAACACAATACAATAAATAAACTTTCACACCAGGTTTTCTCTTAGGCTGTCTTACAACTCAGTTTCTAGAGCTAAAATAAAAAATGATTTAGTTAAAAGATTTACCTCATAATACTAGAAAAAATTTTGTGATGTTTTTGTAATTATTTCTCTGAACAATACTGAACTATAGATACATTTTTAAGTTTATTGCACTGATTTAAATGACTATTTAGTAGTTTAGTGTGCAGGGTGGGATTTCGCCATTTTAACCAATTTGCGTTCCAGTAGTAACAGCTCAGAGCTCTCGATGTCAACACTAATCAAGGAATTAGTCCTTTTATTTACTTTTGGACTCTACAATCCTTTATTAAAAGCCACAAACCATCTACAAGTCCATAATCTGCTACAATTCACCTCTGAATAACTTACTTGCTGGTGTAATGTTTTAAAGTCAGCGACTACATTTCTAATTTTATGCATAATTTTCTCTTGAACTATAATGATGAGCCACACTGAACTCTGGCAAACTTCCTGATTATCACTTTTCGATTTCCAACAATCTCAAAATCTAGGTTTAGGATCAAATTCAGGAGTGTGGGAAGTTTAACCGATCTCTAATTATCAACATATTTACTACGTTTCGTCAAATATATATATATTTTTGAAAATTTTGAAGGCCCTTGTAGAACATGTATAAACTTTATAATATGAGGGTGGATTATCTGGAATAAGTGATATTTTATTTGGCTTATGTGTACAGTATGTGACATTCTTTACATGACAAACTTCTGCGAAGCAATAATTTTTCTAATTAGACTTTTGGTTTGTAAACACAGAAAGTCACACCAAAGTCAAATCAAAATATTATTAGTTAAGTATACTGTAGATATTATTTTCCATGTAATGTATTATTTTTATGAATTTTATGAAAATATTATATTCCACATAAGTGCAACAGCTGAATCAGCAGCAAGCTGAATGTTTACAAATCCCTGACATTTTTATTTCTGAGATTTATGGCCAGCGATCTGCAGGGCTGTAAAACATGAGCGGATCTCTTTCAGCAGTCGGGTCACGTCTGCGTGGAGAGTGAAAGCTGAGAGCGACGTCTTTACAGCAGAAACGCTAACACATCTTTAAAGGAGGAAGCAGAGAGAGAGATGGAGAGAAAGAGAGAGAGAGAGAAAGAGAGAGAGAGAGAAGGAGGGAGGGAAGGTCATAAAAATCATAACATTTATGAGCATAGCAGCTTTCTCATATATGATGAGCAGGAAAAATTAGATACAGACCAAATCCAAACAAAAATAGCAGCAATACAGGTTAAATTTTTTGGAAATGTAAAACTATGAGATTATGAGTTATTATGAATTATGAATTATTAATTTTCCCCCCTAGATATTTCATTTCATGCTTTATTTAAAATAAATGTTTTAACATAGCAACATTTGAAATTAAAAATGAAAATCAATGTTATAAATCCATACACATGAATTAAAGATATTTAATTTATAATTATATCATTTATGTTGTAGTTTTTTTCTTCTAAACCTAATTTAAAACATATATGAAACATATCTACTAATTAATCTTATATATATATATATTTTTTTTTTTTTTTTTTTTTATGTAGTAAGAGACAATGTAGTAAAAAAAATAATGCTTGAAATAATAGGTTTTATATTTATATAATTAGGTTTTAATATTAGTTTTATCTTATTAGTGTAATCTTATTCTGATTCCTCTTCGTTATTTTTTTCCTAAATAATGAACAGAATTCAGTATCTAAAAATAATTTGTTTAATTTCATTCATAATGCGAGACATAATAATAAATGATTCTGCTTTTTATTTTTAAAAACATATTTTTTGTGTGAAAGTGTGAAAAAATAATTTAATAAATAAATACATTTAAGAAAATGAGTGTGTGAGTGTGTGTATGTGTGTGTGCCCTGTGATGGATTGGCACCCTGTCCAGGGTGTACCCTGCCTCGTGCCCTAGGCCTCCTGGGATAGGCTCCGCCCCCCGCGACCCTGAATACAGGATAAAGCGGTATAGAAGATGAGTGAGTGAGTGAGTGAGTGAGTAAATTTAAGAAATAAAATATAGTAGTGGGTATTTAATAGTACTACATAAATTGTATTTTGTAAAATATTGTAAAAATTATATTGTTAAAATTATTTTATCATTCCTTATTTCTTTGTATTTTTTATTTTAATTTGATTAATTTCTGCACATGGTAGACAGCTTATTTTTAGTTTTAAATATGTAACCAGCTCTTTTCTGTTGTCTCTATGTGCATGCACTAAACGCTGGCTTTAATTGGACATGCTTATTTTAGTAGCTGGATTATTTGCAGAATGTTCTCTCCATCGTCCCTTCAAACCTTTTCTCCCCTCGTCCACACCCCATCATCATTCTACTGCACACACGACCACGGTTTCGTGCGGTCCTGACATCTCTAATATCAGATCTCTGATGCAGCGGCGCTGCTCGGGCCCACACCCCTTTTCCTCTCCTTCCCCCCTCTCACTTTCTCTTGCTGTCTCGTTCTCTCCTCTCCTCTCTCGTGCTGTGATCTGGCCTCCTGCGGTAGACAAGCTCAGATTACACCTCAGTCATGGATCTCGAGGGCCACCCCGCTGTTCAGAAAGCACGATTCCTTAATAAACAGCCTCCAGAATAGACCTGTGGTTTCGGATGAGATGGAGAGTATGAGTGTGTGTGTATCTGAAAACAAACACACGTTTGTAGAGAGGGTACAATCTTGTCATGTCTTTGTAAGACATTTTAGAAACTGTACAAAATGCTAGGACGCGGATATGGTGTCTTGTAGTTCGTCATTTGATAAAAAAACAATAAGCGAAATCTTTTATTGAGCTGAAAACATTCCAGGAACTTTATTTACTTGAAATCCTACTATCATGTTCCCCTAAACATTCTGGATAACTCTTGATAGGCGGAGCCTGAATGAATTAATATGGCTGCTGACGGTGCGTCCGACTACCACGATTCATTTAACTACAACAGCAGCTGCAACCTCTGAAATAATCAGAACAGAAAACTGCAATGGAACAATCATTTAACTACTTGTAAAAAGTTGTTCTAGAGATGGGCACATAATTTTATCTTCTCCTGTCATTTACACCCTCTTAATAAATGTGTATTGAGATAATGCAAAGAAAATTATACAATAGTTAGTTCGGACCAAGTAATCTGATTGGACGAGAGGCGTTATTCCATGAGTGTACTGAGGAGAGAGCGGCTGCCTGCCAAAATGCACATTCACAACCAGCAAACTCAGCAAAAACACACATCTGATAACATTATGTCATCTATAACAACACTCTGTCTCCTAAGTAATCGCTTCTAAGTCTTTTACCCCTAAGTTGAGCTAACTAGCTTCTATCACGAGGCTGAATCTCAAATCCCTTTCTAACCCCTGGTCAAGGGCACAACTTGGTGTATGGAACAAGTGGATTGTACACCCTAGTGCACTATATTTCCATTTAACACTATTTGGGATTCGACCCCAGAACCCTGGAGTTAATGGAGCTGATATTCTAAAGTGTAATAAGTGGAAATATACAGTAAATCTGGTGAGTTTCTCAGGACTGTCCACCACCTCCATGGTTTATTCTCCTCACCTTTTGGCTACAGAATACCGCTAAGAGTTTAACATCACTCTAACCTCATGTTAATTATACTAACTGTCGCTCACTAACTGTGTCTCGCCAGCTCCGCCAGTCGCGGTTAGTTAGTCCTGGATATGTCTGGGCGGAGCAAAATAATTGGTTAAATAAGGAAACAAATGATGATTTATTTGTTGATAATAAATGGTGTTTGTAGAACTGTTGTATAAAAGCGATATCACACTCGAAGCTGTGATGTTGTACTGAATATCAGCACAGCTGTAGACACTCGTCCTGTGTGATAGTGCTTAAATACAGCTTGGAAGAAAGCTCCAGTTATTTTTAATGATTTTGGTCAGTACTGTTTCTTGTTACTTCAATCAACAACAATCTAATAGAATGAAGTTAATATGAATCTTTGTGTGTGTGAGGAAGGAACGGCGGCGAGGTTGGAGTTGTTCAAACCCATTCTTTCTATTTTAAGACTAATTATCCTGTCTCTGTGAATTGGTCTACTGGTCTATCTACACACACACACACACACACACACACACACACACACACACACATGCATTCTCAGTGTCTTATTGCATTACCTCATGCCTTGGCCATGTTGATGATGTGCGTCTGTCCCGTGATAAATTACACACAGATGGTGAAATGTCATTTAGTTCCGTTCGGATTCTGTCCCATATTTATGATATTTTTACTGTCAGTTATAATTTTTAAAACTTATTTTTATGCATTATTTTTATACATATTTCCTCACACTTTTCAAACTTATTTCCATAATTTTCTTTTTCGATTCTGTGAACCTGCTTTGCGACACTGACTGAATTGAATTAAAAATATATATATATATTATGCGTTAAAAGCAAACTTTTGTGTAGTTCATTGGCAGACAATTTTGCTAGTTTTAGGAATATACTTTTTGAAGGAAGCAAAATTCTCTGCCTCCACTCTGAACAAGAACATGCAATTTTAGTAACATTTGAGTAGAAATAAGCTTAATAAGCTTATATTTGGTTTATTGTAATCTTATATTAAGAAAGTGTAGATAAATGTAATTATATTTAAGACATTGGAAAATATCCTCCACTATCCTCCACTATTTTTAAGGCTTTATTGTGGCTACTGTATATACTGAATAATCTTTCATGCGTTTTAATGCTAAACTGTTAAGAACAATATAACTTACTAATTTTGTAACATAAATATTAATGTAAACTCAGCTAAATTTCCATATAAAATATAATACTGTCTACATTTTTAAGTACTGTAGAGATTTACACTACAGTACTGATACCAAATAAAATACGCGTGAGAAACAGTCCTGAGAAACCAGATTTACTTTATATTTCCACTTATTCTGCTTTAGAATATCAGCTTTGTTAACTTCTGGGTTTTGTGGTCGAATCCCAAATAGCATTAAATGGAAAGCTAGTGCACTATGTAGGGTGTACGATTCTTTACACCACAGTTCCATACACCAAGTAGTGCTCTAGATCGGGGGTTAGAGAGGGATTTGAGATTCAGCCTTGTGTTAGAAGTTAGTTATCTTTGTAGCTTGCGTTAGCCATAAATAAAACAACGCAAAGGCGATTCGGAACGCTTACTAAGAAAAGCGATTATTAAGTAGACAAACTGTTGTTTAAGATGACTTAACATTATCAGATGTGTTTTTCTTAAAGTGCTTCCATGACTGGGTTTGAATGGGCGCGAAGTGATACATATAGTTAAACATCCCATTATCACAACTCGTGTAAAGCCTTTTATCCAGTCAGAATACTCCGGTGTTGTATAATTACTGATAAGTACCTGCTTTAGTTTTATACAGATTACACCTTGAAGCTTCAATGAGCTTATTTGTTCTATTTGCAGATTTATGCACAGAAAATCATATTTGAAAATCATACAGTACAGGCCAAAAGTTTGGACACACCTTCACTCAATGTGTACTTAACAAAAAAAGGTGAAATAACTGAAAACATGTTTTATATTCTAGTTTCTTCAAAATAGCCCCCCTTTGCT
>JAQMYL010000008.1:1423325-1444681 GCA_030014365.1 Clarias pachynema | reverse complement strand
CACCAGTCCACTGTGGTCGTGTCCCAATTCACATCAGCACCAGTCCACTGTGGTCGTGTCCCAAAACACATCAACACCAGTCCACTGTGGTCGTGTCCCAATTCACATCAGCACCAGTCCACTGTGGTCGTGTCCCAAAACACATCAACACTAGTCCACTGTGGTCGTGTCCCAATTCACATCAGCACCAGTCCACTGTGGTCGTGTCTCAAATCACATCAGCACCAGTCCACTGTGGTCGTGTCCCAAATCACATCAACACCAGTCCACTGTGGTCGTGTCCCAAATCACATCAGCACCAGTCCACTGTGGTCGTGTCCCAAAACACATCAACACTAGTCCACTGTGGTCGTGTCCCAAATCTAACCAGCATCAGTCCACTGCAGCCGTATACCAAATCTAATAATTAGTCTATTGTAGGAGTGTCCCAAATCACATAAACATTAGTGCACTGTGGGAGTGTCCCAAATTACATTAACCTCAGTCCATAGTGGGCATGTCCCAAATCACATTAATCAATCAACATTAATCCATTGTGGGCGTCTCCAAAATCTCCTTAATATTAGTCCACTGTGGGCAAGTTTCAAACCACACTGACATCAGTCCCCTGTGGCAGTAGGACAAACCACATCACTATGTAAGGTAACGTAACCACCATCAGAGATCATCAGTACTTTGTGGTTGTGTTTGAGTCAACACCTTTATTATATAGGCCACTGACATCTGTCCATTATTACAGTGTGGACGTGTCCAAAACCATATTCTGTTCACTATCAAGGCCACATAAATGGCATAGAGCATGCTACTCTTCATGTAATTGAAGTGCATTATAGGTATTGTAGAAGATATAATGTAAACATTATTTATAATGCAGTGCATTGTGGGAAAATAGAGCACTACACAGCGAGCAAGATGTCATTTGGAACAGAGCCGGTTATGAATAATCACCCGCAACACTGCAGAGACTGGGAAACCCTGGGTTTAAAAAAAAAAAAAAAAAAGGATGGTCAGCTCCTCCCCTACTCACACTCTCCTGCCTCTTCTTTACACGCAGAAAAATACACTCAGGCATGTGGACGGAAACTGAAGGTGTTGATTACTTCTCCATAACAGCGGCTCTGACAGTAGTGCAGGGTTATATTATTGCTTTCGTTCTGATACATTATTGTTACCATAGTAACAGCTCATTCACAGACACGTGTACAGGGGACGCTCCACATGAATGGAATAAAACAGTCTTTGATACAGTAATGATTTTTGAACACGTATGGAAGGAGTCTCCAGTGTCAGTGATTTAAAACTGTAACTTTAGCAACATCGAGAAAACTGAAACTCTAATGACACAAAGGTCAAAACTGGAGCCAATTTTTAGGCCCTTGAACACCCAGACAGACAGACAGACGGACAGACAGACAGACAGACAGACGGACACATATAGACATGCGGTGGTTAGCTGACCTCGCAGCAGCAGCACTGTACTGTATCATGTGCAATTCTTTGCATAAACTCTCATCAGCCTTGAGCAATCTGGGGCTTGCTGAAGATGGAACTAGAATCTGTGTGTGTGTGTGTGTGTGTGTGTGTGTGTGTTATAGGAGAGCTGAGGACTGCTGGCGCTGTATGCTGTGTTTTCCTCTCTGTGACTCAGGCACTGCAGTGCTACAGAGCAGAAAGAAGCAGACAGCTCGCGGGTTATGAAGGCATTAGAAGCTTCATAGAGAGTGATTTGTACACACACACACACACACACACACACACACACACACACACACACACACACACACACACACCTCTGTGATGTCTCACTTTAAATCTATATACAATTGAACACATTTAAGAAAACTAACAGCACACCATTTAGGGCTCTTTTAGAAGGTTACAGGCCACGCCTCCTTCTCTGAGGCACCAACTTCACTGAAAAACAAAGCCATGATTATATATATATATATATAGCTAAAGAAGCCACACCTCCTTTTCTTAAACACACACAGAAGCCACACCTCCTTTACTAAGACTCAGATAGAAGCCACACCCACTTGATTGGGCTTCACAAAAGCCACACCTTCTTTACTGGGAGTCATACAGAAGACACACCTCCTTTACTGGGTTTCACACATTAAGCCACACCTCCTTTTCTTAAACACACACAGAAGCCACACCTCCTTTGCTGGGACACACTAAAGCCACACCTCCTTTACTGAGATTCACACATTAAGCCACACCCCCTTCACTAATACACAAACAAGCCACAGCTCATTTTCTGGGACACACACAGAAGTAACACCCCCTTTTCTGTAAGACATTAAGCCACACCTCCTTTACTGGGACTTAAACAAAAGCCACACCTTCTTTACTTAGAGTCATAAAGAAGCCACACCCCCTTTTCTGGAACACACACACACACACACACACACACACACACACAGAAGCCACACCTCCTTTACTGAAACATACACATTAAGCCACACCCCTTTTACTGAGGTACACACAGTAGCCACACCTCCTTGAACAGCTGTAATAGAACACACACCATGCCACACAGACCACGCCTTCTTATTTTAAGAAGCATGCAGAAAGGCCACGCCTCTTACACAAGAAGGACAGAGAGAGAGAGAGAGAGAGAGAGAGAGAGAGAGACATGGAAAGAGAGAGAGAGAGAGAGAGATTGTATGATTATATAATTTCTTCCATGATGAATAAACAATATGCAAAATTGTAAAGCGTATGAATAAACACTGCGCGCCTGCTATTGAGTTTTACACGATGTTTATCGCTGTTCCAAATCATTAATATGTAGGTTTGGATTTCTGCACCAGGACAAAATCGGAAAATCATTACACACACACACACACACACACACACCTGCGCATGGAAGATCAGTGCTGTGTTAGTTATGGCTGTGTAAGCTTCATGAATGTCAATGAACTGTGTGTGTGTGTGTGTGTGTGTGTGTGTGTGTGTGTGCATATGTGTGTTACACCTTCAAGAAACATTTTCTGTCCTCACATTTGCATCAGAGACCTGAACACAGCGCTGGTGACCGTCGCAGCCGCAACAGTTGCCAAGGAAACCTCGCCGTGGGAACGAGTGAAAATGCTGGGGCCAGAGCGAGGGTGTGTGTGTGTGTGTGTGTGTGTGTGTGCCTGCCCGTGCCCATGTTTGTGTGTGTTTCAGGTTGAAGGATCTTCAGATACACCAGCAAATGGACCAGCAAAGGCGGCACGTCAGCTTTGATGCGGTTCGGCTCAATTATATCGAAGGCGGGTTGCCATGGAAACGGGATGCTGACACGGTGCAGCGGCTCTTCTCAGCACCGCTAATAGGTGTCGTTCTGAGAACAGGACTCTTTCTGTGCTCTCGTATCATCCCTCTAAACAGCAGCAGCAGCAGCAGCACACATGACACACCACCGGCTCATACAAATAATAATAATAATAATAATAATAATAATAAATAATAATAATAATCAATAAACAAATAAATACAATTAAACAAACACAAGGACTCTGTATGTTTCTCATGTTTCGTGTGCCATATTTCTTTTTAATTCCGCTAAACAGAATATTTCTCAGAATAACGAGTTTGCTAATCATAATAACAATAACAATATTACAATTAAGATAACACTCGATCTTAAAAAAAAAGAAAAAAGAAAAAATGAAACTAGATAAAAACAAATAATGAAAGACACTTATTATCATAATAGGTCTGTTTTCTTTTAAAAGAGCTCTATATTTCTATATTTTCTCAGATATTTGTCCATTTAAAAAAAATCATCTTTCCAGATACTTTTCTCAATCTCTTACCCCCTTTTTTCTCTCCCATAAGAGTCATCAGGCGTTCTTTAAAAGTATCTGTCCGAGTCGACGAGGTTCTAATCCGCTGCAGTAACGTTAACGCCAGAGCCTGGCTTTCTGTTCAGTCACACAAGGGGAAAAAATATATCCAGGCTCCTGGTTGAGGTCGTAGAAAACAGTGTCGAAAAGACGCCTCGATCAGACGCCCTTCCTGTTGTTGTTGTTTTTTTTTTTTTGATGTTTGCTTCAGTTGATTTAGTTTGTTTGTTTGTTTGTTTTTTCCGCTGGGAATAAAATGTAATCCGCTGTGGTGACAATCACGTCTAGCACAATGAAATACAAACATCACCTCTGGATACAAAAGGAACGGAAATTAAACTTCAACAAAAAATAAAAATAAAAAGTAAAAAAAGCTGACATATAGGCATTTTTATAATTAGAATTATTTTATTACGTGTAATAGCCATAAAATTGTATTCATGTCTTTAATATAGAGGGACAAATCATCATAAAAAATTTGCTTTCCCTTCTTTCTCTCTCTCTCTTTATCACTCTCTCTATTATATATATTTATATATAGCTCTCTCTCTCTCTCTCTCTCTCTCTCTCTGTCTGTTTGTGTTTATAGCAGCATTTAGAAAAAAATTCACATTTTGCTTTTAGTTACGTTACCTATTACTGCGTCATGGTTAGCATAGTGTGTCGGTGATTTTATTTCCCCCCGTCAATCCTTACAATTCAATTGAATTCAACATCGTTAACGCTAAAATGTTCAACAGGAATCAGGGATCGATTTCACTCGAAGGATGAACAAAACATGACACGTCACCGAAAAACCCTGTTAGTAAAATTCAACATGAAAAAAATAGGGAAGAGGGACTTCAAGGACTAAAAACGAGTCAAAACAGAAACCCCGGGATCTCCAGAAGAATCCCGATGTTTGGCCGTTTGCGAGCACGCTAAATGTCGGCAAAGTGCAGACGCTCGATCCATCCAAAGACGTGGCTTTCGGTCAAAAACAAAAAAACAAAAACAAAAAAATGTAAAGATTCTTCATAATTTATTTCTCTGAATGAAAAATATATTTATATATCATGTGTCATTTCACAGTTTGTTTGTTTATTTGTTATTTCAAATTTTTAGATAATTGTCTTTTGCCCTTTAGGTTCCTTTGAGAAAAACAAAAGAAACAAAAAAATTGCTCTGTCTTTCCCTTTCTTCCACCTCAAGGTGTTGAAAGGATAGAGAAAGTGAGAATATGGCGGAGTCCATCAGAACGAAGCACAAGCCCTCGACACAGTGCTGGTCTGTCTTATCCGTCCACCCTGAATGCTACTGCAAACCTCTACAGCTAATGAAATAATAATCTTGACCTACTGTACTGTTGTCTTTTCTTGGCACTCCTACGCCGAGGCTACGACGCTTTCGGCTGCTTGTGTAATATATACATATTTAGAACACATCTGTATGTTCGATATACATATATAAAAATTTTGCTCTCAAATTTATAAACGTCTCATTTACTGCATACTGTGTGTGGAGTTATTTTCCTACAGCATCTTCGCATATCTGACTTATTGTTCCGAGCTTTGTAATGCACAAAGATTTGGCTTTGGCACGTATCTGTGAGAGTTTGGCACATAGTTACTGATCGTGTATTAAATCGATACCGTGTGTATTGAGAGTGCTCACTCGGCTGATGGTATCGTTTTGACATTGAACGTAGTCAGCGTTGGTTCGGTAAGCATTAATCTAAATGCTGCGGCATGTGTCTTTCTGGCTTTTTTCTCCCTCCCTCTCTTTGTCTCTGGCGCTGCGGCGTAGTGGTTCACAGCAACGTCTTTTTCTTGTGTAGGTAATATGTCATACAATGCTGGGTCTACCTCGCTCGTTACTCCTGAGAACAACAAAGCCACGGGGGCTGAACAGCCAGTACACTTCATCTGTTTTTGTCTCGCTCATGTCATCGTTTTAGTTTTCCCTCCCTTGCTTTATCTCTCTATTCCCTGTCTCTCACACACTCTCTTTCTCTCTTTCTCTCCCGCTTTCTCAGATCTGGGTCTCTTGGACATTCTCCTTGGAGCCACTCTTAAAGAGTAAAGGCTCAATTTGAGGGTTCTGCCCTTTACCCATTAGGCCTTTGAGTGATCCGTGGATACCTAGGGTAGGCAGGGGCATTGAGGATGGAATAGAGCTCACTGAGACTGGCACCTGGGAACAGGATATCGGCGTGGGCTGGCCCTGTGAACAAGGGTTGTTGTTGTTGTTGAGACCGATTCCAGAGCTTCCAGAGAGCCCCAAACTCATCATGTTGTTGTTGAAGTGGTGGGGCTTATAGTAGTGGTTAAGGTGGTCCGTCCGAGCCAGGTTGGGTAGGTTGACGATCTCTGGATGATGCAGCCTTAAGCTCTGGCTTCCACCACTGGATCCGGCCTGGGGCATAGTGGAACCACCAGAGATTCCACTTCCACGGACGCTAGCGCTGGCACCAATCTCGTCCTCCACGTTGATAATTTCAATTGCTCTCGCTGGTCCGTGGTGCTTGTGCAACTGATGCTGCTTCCTCAGCTTGTAAAAGACTACCAGCATAACAGCTGCCATGAAAGTGATAGCCACAAAGCAGCCAATTATAATCTTAGTAGTCTTCATTACATCATCCAGCCCGCTGGGGTAGCTCGGCTCAGAGACCGGGACAGTAAATGTAGGTTTAGTTGCTCGCGGAGAAGATGACGATCCAAAAACTGATAGAGAGGAAGCTGTTGTTGGGATGCCATCATGCCAGAGACGTCCAGAAGTTGTAGAACCAGGGATGTGAATGATAGTTTCATTGATCAACTGTATGGCAGATTCCTCGTCTACGGGGGATTCTACAGTTTCAACAGTGACGGTAGTGAAATAAGTGTAATTGACACTGGTATCTGCTGCTGTGACGTTCAAGACAGCGGTTGCTGTGGTGTTGCCAGCTGAGTTGGTCACCATGCAGGTGTACTGACCTGTGTCACGCAAGGTGACATTTGTGAAATTTAGAGTTCCATCATGTAGCACAGAGATTCGGACACGGTATGATCCATGGGTCATCAGAGTTCCATTCGGTGTAATCCAGTTTACAGATGTCATGGAGGTTCCGGTGCGGCACTTGAGTTCAGCAGCCATACCTTCGGTCACATTAAGGTCAGTGGGAGGCTCGACAATAACAGGGGCATAACACGTGAAGTGGCTTTGGTCCAGTTCCCCAATGTATTTCCCCTTCAGGTAGGGTGGTGCATGGCAGCGGGCACAGCAAGTTGTATTACTTGGTACAGTTTCTTTCAGCCACCAGCTAAGCCATAACACATCACAATTACATACCCAGGGATTGTGGTTCAGGTGCACTCTCTCCAGCTTCTGCAATGGGGTGAAAAGATCATGGGGAAGTGAGTGCAAGGAATTGTGGGACAGATTCAGCTCTTCTAGGCTCTTGAGGTCATCAAAAGCATTACGCTCAATAACAGACATCTGGGAGTGCATAAGCCAAAGTTTGCGTAAGGACTCCAGGCCTTGGAAGGATCCAGGTCTTATGATTTCCAGCCTGTTTCCAGAAAGCTCCAGCTCCTCCAGCCGGATCAAAGGTGTCAGGTTGGGGATGTCCTTCAGACCGCACATGCCCAGGTTCAAGTAGCGCAGATTAACAAGGCCGACAAAGGCAGCGTCTGAAATGTAGTCCAGCTTTTTGAGCTCGCCCAGATCGAGACGCCGAAGGGAGGGCACACGGTGGAAGGCATAGCCAGGCAACGTCTCGATGGGGTTGTTTCGAAGCCAGAGCTCACGAAGCTTGCTGAGATACTCAAACGCTTGTGATGGCACCAGAGTGAGCCGGTTGTCGAACAGTTCCAACGTGTTGAGATTCGGGAGGCCATTGAACGCACCAACTTCAATCTGACGAATCTGGTTCTTGGAAAGCTGGAGGATCTCCAAGTGTCGCAAGTGCTTGAAGGTGTCAGATCTTATCACCTGGGTGAGAAAAGCTCAGGTTAAGTCCTTTGCTTTTATTAACTGCACAACATTAGTAGTATTTACTGTTTGATGTGACTGCTTAGGTATAATTTGACATAAATATATAAACTGTCAGAAGTTTGATATTACAGGTAATGGAACGCAAGTTAAAATTCAGCTGCATGATTGTAGTTGTGTCTAAGTTTGATTTGCCTGTCCACTTCTCATGAAATATTTAGACAAACAGTGCACTCAAAGATAAAAACATAAAGTACCTTTCATGAATTATTGAGCAGAGAACTAGTGTTTAAAAAAAACAAGTTTCCAGATTCATTTTGTTTGTGCTACAGGGAATTCCAAAAACCTCCAAAAAAGGAGATCTCCTAAAAAAATCCTCTTATAGTAAAATTAAGTCTTTTTAGCTAAATGGTTTTACATTCTTAACGTGTATTCTCCTGTATACACCCATCAGCCATAACATTGAAAAACAACAATATTAAGCCCAATATTCTGTTAGTTTGCCTTTTGCCACCTGGGCAGCTCTGGCCTCTCGGGGAATGACTCCACTCCAAGACCTCTGGTGGTGTGCTGTGGTGTCTGGCACCAGGACATTACAGGCCGAGACTTTGGGTGCTGTGGGATGCAGGGTGAGCGTACATGAATTGGACTTATTTGTCTGGCACACAAATCGAATGTACAACAAATCAACAACCTTGAGCTCTTTGCCTGCAAAGCTCCATACGCGGTAGGAGTATCAGGGCCAGCATTGACTTTTTTTCAGCATCTTGTGCTGCATTGGCTTTTCTGTCGAATCGGACCTGCCATTTGGTCCCCAGAGGCACAGATGAGCCTTGGGTGACCATGATCCTGCCACCGGTTTACTGGCATATAATTGATAATCAATGTTTTTCAATTCACATGGCGGTGATGTTAGTATTGTGGCTGATTGGTGTATATG
This sequence comes from Clarias pachynema, assembly GCA_030014365.1. NCBI lineage: Eukaryota > Metazoa > Chordata > Actinopteri > Siluriformes > Clariidae > Clarias > Clarias pachynema. Next base: position 1,435,954 of record JAQMYL010000008.1, on the reverse strand, counting down.
TTTCCTGATAGCTAGTAAGAATACCTTTGACAAAAGAAGAATATTTTGAAATAATGACTGGATTGGGAAGCTGTCACAACATTTTTATGGAAACATGAATCATACAGGACAAAGTTACCAAGCTTATAACCAAATTCAAAAAGTGTTCTGAAACTGAGAAGCAGGCGTATATCATATTTTTAAAAGCAAACACTCATAAAACATGTCCATGCTCCATCAACTACAACTGTTTGATAGTATCACCTGATAAAAACCCGCACAAACACCTCGCAGCAGCCTGCTGGTGGCACGTGTAAAAGAGATTTATCACGTATGGAGAAATAGCTTTACTAAAACCACTGAGCAGAACCAAGGCGTATCTTGTTAGACGTGTCTGAAATCCCTCACGACACGTGATGAAGGGTGACTGCGTTTCAAGCACCGTCGAAATTTCACACCTTCGGGACTCGGAGAGAACTGCCACATTAGCCGCAGCCTTAGCTACTTCCCTTTGGAAGAGAGCAAAAGGCTTCTCCTGGCTCATCGCCATCTCACTCTCTGTGTGAAGAGCAAGAAGGGAGGGGAGCTAAAGTGAGAGTGTGAAACCCTGTGGGCTGGTGGGATCGGCGGGGGTGGGGGCGGGGGCGGGGTGGGGGTGTTCAAGAGAACTGAGAAAACCTGACAAATCTTTAATCTTTGGGTAACACGGCGACGAAAGGAAAAGAAGCCAAAAGAGAAAATATCTAGGATGCCCTCAGGTGCTGAAACATTTTTAGATTTTTAATCATTTCAAGTGGGGCTCTGGGATACAACAAATCAATCTTTTATGCTAACAGGTAGGCATGATGAATGGCATCATCTTTATTATTATAAGTGTTATTATGTAAAAAAAGAAAAAAAAATGCAGACCAAACCGCAAGGGGATCGCCTCTCCAAATTCTCCAAGCATTTAAAACCTAAAGACTTTGTGTTTGAATTGGGTCGCTTGGCAACACCTGATTCAGCATTGAAACTCAACCGGCTTTGAGGGTGACTGTAATTATTTTTATTTGCTTTCTGTCTCAGCAGTCAAGTGAAAGATGCTTACACGGCCTTCTTCTCACCGTTTAAGCAGCGCTCGGGTTACCGGCTCTCTGTGCTGCAGTAATTAAAACTGTGAAACCGTTGACAGACAAGCAGCAAACACACAATCGAGTGAACAAGTGCTGCAGCTCTGTGAGTAAGCTTTCAAGATCAATATTTATCAGCACAATATTTACCTGTATCGAGTTCTCCTGTAAGTTTAGGTATCGCGTGTTGTTGGATATGTTCTCCGGGACCTCGTCCAGGTTTCGTCTCGTACAGATGACTCGGCTCGCCTGATTGGAGCAGCTGCAAGGTGTCGGGCAGGTCGACGTGGCTCCTGCAATGTCTTGGCCCAGGAGGAGGAGCCAAAACAGCAGCTGGGCCAATAGGAAAAAGTAAGGGGCGGGGTTGAGAAGGCCGGTCACCGTGGTGATCCGCATGGCATCTGGGTCATGACCTTCCCCTATTCCAGGTGTAAAGTTTGTGTATTAAAGGTATTCCAGAAGGTAAATATCCGCGTTATGACTCCACCACCAGGGGCTGGTTTCAGTTTAGATAAACATTGTTTTTCTTGCTTGGTTTTTCCCCTTTCTCGTCTGAATTAATTACTCTTCTCTCTCCTGTTTGTCCTTTATTTGCTTTTGTTGTTTTTTTTTTAAACACAAACAACTCGTGTACACATCTTCTATCTCCTTTGTCTTCGCAGGTCCTCAGCGGATACGAGAAAACCTTTCCGAGTGGAATTACTGTAAAAAAAAAAGAAAGCAGAGGAAAAAATGAGACGTCACGACTTTGCAAGAAGGTCAGAACGCAGCGATAAATCCTGTTTTAAACGCTCTCCTAATGACTATGAAGTGTGCAAAGTGTATTAAGAATAATTACACAGCAACCATGCATGAATCTCCAGAGCAATAATAAAAAAGAACTCTCTCTCTCTCTCTCTCTCTCTCTCTTTGTCGAGCTACTGCAGTCTTGGGCTTTTTTCGAAAGCAATCCCCGGAGAAAAATGTGCCTCCGGAAGGATCGTTTTGTACTCCTGTATAATTTTCCACACCCTTATTATCTTTATAAGTGGCCTTTAAAATAAAAACACTTTACAGGTAAATAAAATTATTCGCTGTCAGTAAGTGTGTCAGAATGTTCAGTTAGGAGTAAAACCCAACAGGCTGGGAGGTTATAGGGTAATTATCAGCAGCGTGGTGTGTCCAGAAAATATCCAGAAAATACTTTGTAACCATTTAGAGATACATTTAATGCTTTGATATGTGTTGCTTCCTGTTCTGCTTGACATCGTAGCAGCTGTCAACAGTCAATCCCCCTCTTTCTGAAGTTAAAAGATCTCTCATTTCCTGAAGATGTTTCAAAACGCAATACTTTTTAAAAAGCGCTGACACTGGAGACTCCTTCCATACATGTTCAACAGCTTTTGTATGCATTGAGGTGGAGCGTTCAGGCTACAAGACCGGTTTTGGATGAGTAGATGAATGATTGAATGTAAAAAATATTTCCGAGCTGCTGTTACAGACAACAACACATCAACACCTCCTGACCAATCAGATTTAAGAACTCAACAGGACTTTGATCTAGAACAATATGGCTGCTAACCCGAAGCTAACAGCACGCCGAGGGCGTAAGACGGCACAGCTTGTTTGCTTTTGATCGATGGCTCGTCCAGTAACGACCCCCGAGAGACGTGACCCCCCCCCCCCCACCCCTACCTCTGCGGGGATATTTTGACCTTCGTGACCTTATATAAGAGCATCTGGTGAAACATAGACTGTTATTAATGACGGCTGTCCACATAATGGACATGACACGCAAACCCTTTTGACACGGGGAGGCGTCGGAGCCCAGCGGAAAACGTGAGGGATAGGTTGCAAGCGATTACGAAACTGATAGATGACTGCACAGCTGCAGGGAGAGGAAGAAATGATCAACGTTAATGGATGATTACTGAAAAAAAGAGAGAGGACAGAAGGTGTGAAAGAGCAAGAGAGGGGAAAAGAGAGAGACAGAGAGAGAGAGAGAGATTACAGGACGAGCGTGAGACCGAGAGAAGAAGGTGGAAAAAAAAAGACATATGGAAAGTGAAAGGACATGAGAGATAGAAGGAGAGACAGAGGCATTAATATTAATAATCTCTCCCAGTGAAAGAGAGGAGAAAGGCTCGAGAGGAGGAGATGAATATGAAACACAGAGATGGAGGGAGGGCAAGCAGAACACGGAGGCGCATATAAAGCAGAGGCTGAGAGGGAGAGAGGGAGCGATGCGGAAGAAAGACAATACAAGGGGAATGAATATAAAGCAGAAAAGACGAGAGGAGAAGAGAAGAGAGAGAAGGTAGTTTGAAAGCTGCATTAGAGACCAATAACCCTGGCTTAGATTGATCAATAATGCGCACATGGTGTGTAATGGCATTACGGCTGACACACACACACACACACACACACACACACACACGATCCAGACTGCAGATTTTGCATGCTACAGTGTGTTAACCCAGATCTGCAATTCCGCCATATCCCAACTGATTCCCGAACCCCACGTGGCAGCCTGTCTGGTTCGGCTGCAGATAATCGCCATAAACCTTCTTATTAAAACATCATGCTCTGAATTAGCGCCACCTTCGTTTTATTTACCCGCGGCGTGTCATCTTCACGCATGATTGACACGAGACACAATTAGCTGAGAGTGTGAAACGCCACGTTAAGTGACTGTGATAGGAGATGACATCTGCTGCCGTTGCCGCTGAGTCAGACCAGACTGAATCAGAATCAGAATCAAATTCAGACTGAATCAGATTCAGAATCAGATGGAGGACACCGCGACGTTCGAATGGGCTACTTGCACAAAAGTCGCACCCTGTACGGAAATGCGTCACGAACTTGAGCACCGTTTTTTAAAATTTTTTTTAGTTTCTCCTCCCTGATGACTGACCCCACCTTAAACCCCACCTACTCTTAAACTACAGCGGTATCTCGGCATACAAATGATTCCGTTCTGGAGGTGAGTTCTTAAGGTGAAACACATTGTCCCATAGGAAATAATATAAATGCAGATAATCCGTTCCAGCCGCTCAAAGATATCACCAATATTACCAATTTCCAACACTATAATCATATTTTTGCATATAAAAACAAACAACACATTTAGAAAAGACATGTACATGAAGTAAAATATAAAATAATTAGACATTAAATGCCACTTAACCTTAATTTAAGATTCCTCTCGGCACCGGCTGCTTTAAAAACCAAACTGAAAGCGGCTCCCTTTTCCTCTTGAATTCTAAAATGGTAGAAAAACACCAAAAAACCCGTAAACTCTGGTATTATTTGCATCGGCTTTCCACTGATCCAAATAAGTTTTGAACGGCTCCCGGACGTACACGCAACCGGAAGTATGCACGGCCGACTAGACTGCTCGAAGGCCGAAAATGCATCATATGTCGAGGCAAATCTCTTTCAAAATCTTAGTTCTTAAGGCAAAAATTCACAGGACGGAGTGTTGCAAAAATAAATAAATAAATAAATAAATAAGAGGAGTTGTCATATGCTACAGCACCCCCTGCTGTTTGTGGTAAATTTGCACCCTCGGTACATGAAGGTCACAGGATACACGTGGCAGCCATATTGTATATAGGTACAGTTAAGAACAAGAACATCTCATATCAAATAATGGTTAAATGTGACAATACCTGGTTGTGGGATACCTGGTTAAGCTCATGTATGTGGAACAGGGTGGATAGCAGTTTGTCACATGTGTGTTACATGAGCGGCAGTTTTAGAAGATTCAGCAGGAAGCACACGTTAGTCTTCACCGCCACTGTCACGTGATAGACGAGAGATGGCTAGTGTGTGGCAATGACCAAAGTATGTACAAAAAAAAGTGTTCAGGTTGGGGGTTGGGCCCATTACCTTGTGTGTGTGGTGTCAGGTTGCATACATTATAAATGGGAGTGGCTATGAATTTAAACCATGTGTATCCATTTAGTATGTCCTTTCCGTTCATCCCTCCATCTTAGGGTCTCTACATTCATCCAATCTCTAACCTTCCGTCCACCCGCCCCAATCCGTCCATCCTTATCCGTGTGTATCCCTCAGGGTTCGGTTAGTGTGTAAATACTGCACTGCCCTTCTCATTTGATGAAAGATTAACCTGCTGCTCTGACACACATTAACCCTTCAGCCTGGACTCTGCATTATTCCCCACCCCACCATCCCCATCTCTCTCGCTCTCTATCTCTTTTCCTCTGCTCTATCCATCACCTCGCCCCTCCCTCACTCTCCTGCTCTCCTCTCTGTCAATTCAGACCTCAGCAAAGAGAGTTGCCATGGTTACCTTTTCACCAAACTCTGCCTTTCTCTCTCTCTCACTCCAGCTGTATCCATCCCATTCCACCATCCCCCTTTCCTTCCTCCATCTTCCTCTCATTAATACGCACAAACACACGCACACGCACACATGTGCTTTTACGATGTCTCACAAAGTAGGCTGCATGATGCGTCATGACCGCAACTGCTGCATAAGCGCTCGACACACACAAACACACACCCACACACACTATTCATGTACGAATCTAGCACATTTCATTCAAAACGTTGGTTTCGTGACACAAGACACAAACGCAGCTAGTCGAATATTTTGTGTGCCCCGTCACTGACGGATGCTCCGGCTCCATATCCGAATACACCCTGGCCAGCCATACCATTAAATTCAACTGCTTCCAACCACAACACAGTATCGGTATATAATATAATACAGAAACTGTGTGTGTCCAAAAAAAGCTACTTCTGAAGTTTATGCAACAGGGAGGTGACCAATCTCGTTTCACTAAAAATTTACTAGTTGCTAAGTTCAGCCGTTTCGAAGAAAGGATTTTATGGCCCCAAAAACGGCCATTTTTCAGTTATACTGTCTCGCTTTAAAACAGTAATCATTTAAAATGCTAATTATTCATATTTCTTTATGACTATTGATACTAAAATTTTTATAAGCTTCTAGAAACATATGACCTGTAAAAATTGTTGATTAAATTAAAGCATTCTGTGCAAAATTAAGGATTTCTTAACCAAAAAACATCTGTAGTGTCCGTAACCATGTCAAATTCATGTTGCAATATCTTAACAATTTTACATTTTAGAATAATACACTTTTTAGGTTTATGTATTTCATGTGAAATCTAAATTGGCCAAGTTTCATCTGAATGACAATTAAGGTCATTGAAAGATTAGAATTCAAAAAAGTTATGGACACTACAGACATAAAAGGGCATGAAATTGTATTTAGCAAATGTGTTTCTTTTTATCAGATAAAAATATAAATGAGTATGCATATTTACTAAAAATGAAGTATATTATGAATATGCTCTGCGATGGATTGACACCCCATTCAGGGTGTACCCCGTCTCATGCCCTAAGTCCCTGTATACAAGATAAAGTGCTATTGATGATGAGTGAGTGAGTGAGGGTGTGATATGATCTTATATGAAAATTCACTTTAACCTAGGTGAGATACTTTTTAGCACCAATACCATGTTTTGGCTGTTAATATTGCGTAGATTCTCTTGGGCCATCATAACAGCTATAAATGACATAAATGACATAAATGCCTGGACTCTACAAGACCTCTGAAGGTGTGCTGTAGCATCTGGCATCAAAACGTCCCCCTCTATGGATCTGAATTCATTTTCCAGAACATCCCAGGATGCAGGATCAGATCGAGATCTGAAGAATTTGGAATCCAAATCAACACCTTAAACTCTTTGTCATGTTCCTCAAACCGTTCCTGAACAATGTTAGCAATATGTCAGGGCGCTTTATCCTGTTGAAAGAGGGGCCATGATGGGGTGTACTCAGGCTGAACAATGTTTAGGTAAGTGGTATGTGTCAAAGAAACATCTGCATGAACACCAGGACCTGAGGTTTCCCAGCAGAACATTGCAGAAAGCATCACACTGCGTCTTCTGGGGTTCAGACCAGACAGATTCTTTCCCCACATGCATCATTTTAGCCTTGAGTGCCCATGACCCTGGATGTGTGTTTAAGAGAGAAATAGAAAGAGAGAGAGAGAGATAGGATGTGAGGTGATTGTCATTCAGAAGGGATGTCTATATCTACTTTATCCTGTACGTCTCCTTGAGCTGAATGGAAGTAGGTGTGGCCTCTGTGCGTATCACTTTAAATGAAGTAGGCATGGCCTTTCATTCTACCAGTCACAGTACAAAAAGGTCTATTAACTAACGTGAAGTATGTTTGTATCTTTGAAGGAGGCGTGGCTGTTATGCCTGTCCGTCACAGCAAAAGAGGCTTTTAAAACAACTGCATAAAGGAATATCTGTAAACACTATTGAAAGTGTAATTAAGACCCGATGGCCCCAAAATGGGCTTGAAACAAATGGAACTATGCAATAGTTTAAGAGTAAATCACAGGATCAGACAGATCAAACACTCCAGGCGAATAAAAATACTTTCTTTTATTCTTTTCATAAATCTAACGGCGTCTGGTACCTGAGCAACATGATTTTACACTTACAGAAATATCTCATTCCAGCAAATCCCACTTGTATAATGCGTCTTTTCACAGCACCGAGCATGATGGAGCTCAGATATGACAGCGCAGATAATACACAAGTAACTTTTTATTACATATCGCCGCTCCGAATGCCATTTAAATATTGCATATCGCCCCTTTAAACTTTACCGTGATGAGATTTTTTACTGACGTTTAATGCTGAAAGCTAAGCAAGCACAAGGTAAGAATATTCAAGAGAAGACCTGATGTGAAAATAGAAATGAAAATCAATTTAACAGGTTTTTATGTCACGCATGTTTAAAGAGTACTTTTTGAACAGGAGGCTGATGAATGATATGATGCAGGGTGTTAAGTAAGGGGTAGGGGTGAGGGGTTAGAAGTAGATTGTAGCGTCAGGTTAAGTTTTGGGCTAGGATGTAGAGGTTAGGAGGTACAGTATGAGGTAAGTGTAAGGGTCGGGTTTAAGGGTAGGCTAATGTTTGGGTTAGAGTGTAGTCGTTAGGGGTTATGTGTAGGGTTGTTAAGATTAAGGGTTGTGTTTACAGTAGGTTATTAATATTCTATGTAGGTTGTAAGGGTAGGTTAAGCTACAGGTAGAGTATATGGGTAGGTTAGGTTTTAGGGTTGGGAGCAAAGGTAAGTTAAGATTTTGCAGAAGTGTGTAAGGGGTAGGTTGTCAGGGATAGGAGTGGTGTTAAGGGTATTAAGTTTAGAGGTAGGGTGTAGGGGAGTGTAGTGTATTACCTCTAGTGGTAGTGTCTAAGGTTAATGTTAAGGTTAGGGTAAAGTGTAGGGGCTAGGAGTAGATTGTAAGGTATTATGGTTATACTGTAGGTAGGGTGATAGGGTTTAAAGGTTGGAGGCACTGTATGGTGTGTGGGACTATGTGTAAGGTGAGTTAGGTTAGGGTTAAGGGTAGAAGAGTGTAGGGTATTAAAGGTAGGGTGGGTTAGGGCTAGATGTATGATGCAGTGGATTGCCTAGGGTACTTAAGATTAAAATTATGATTTAAGGGCTGATTAAGGTTAGCTATAGTGTGTAAGGTAAGGACTAGTGTACGGAGGTAAATTAGGGTTTGGGAAAGAGTATAAGGGTAAGTTATGGATAGGTATATAAGGAAGATGCAGGGTGTAAGTGTGAGATAAGGTAAGCATAGGATTTAGGGCCATAGCATGATGGGATAGGAGTAGGTTGTAGGACTTAGGGGGTATAAATAAAGTGATTATGCTAAAATTGTAGGGATTAGTAGTTATGTGTAAGGTATTAAGACTGTGGTAGTGTAGTGTGTGTAGGTGGGTCAAGGTGTGGAGTCAGGTTGTATGGTTTAAAAATGATGTTTATTTGGCGTGGGATATATTTAAGGTGATAAGGTTATTGGTAGTACAGTAGGTAGGACCTAGGGATTAAGGTTGGGGTAGGGTGTAGGGGATATACAGTCGTATGTAGGGGAATAATGGCTCAGCTGTAAGGTTTATGGCGCAGGGGATATGTGTTGGTGGTAGTGTGTAGGGGTTAGATGTAGGGTGTAGGGGTTAGGGATTAACAGTCAGACATGGAACAGCATCGTCTTTTTGAAGCATGCAATAAATGTAGCATTTATATTCATAAATTATGACTCAGCATTAGTGATGATCATAAATCTTAATCATAAACGGACATGTGCTTTGCACCACTCTATATTTCCCTTTATTATCCATTATCCTTCTACCGCGCAAGCAGATATAAAATATTCACAAGATAAAAAAGACAAAAAGCAGGTAGAGACTGTGGACTACTGAAGTGCAAGAACTGCAGGAGAATAAAAATACGGTGTAAAGTAACAGCATGCTGAAGGATAGGTAGGGGGCCGGTGTGCATGGTGACTTGATTTTGATGTTATCTGTTAAGTCGAGTCTGACTCACTGTGATTTTATGGGACAGTTCTTTCTACTTTGTTTTTTTTTTTTCAGTCTTGTACTGCTTTTCTGTTCTTTCAGCTACATCATGTTTTGACTGATCTTGGATCTGATGGTGTCTAAACCATCAGGTTCTTTGGAAGTTCCTTTGACCATTCCAAGCACTTTCTCCAGTGAGATTGATCATGTTTACATGAATGAAATAAGAAAATGCTATGATTTTCCCTTCCAGAGATACAGTATGTCTGGTTCTTGTATATGTCCTGGTACTTGCTTGTTCTTCACTTTTTCTAACTGTGGAATGTGAAGGAGCTTACTCCAACACCGCTGCTCAAACGTGTTTTCCTCCTGTCTACCTTTTTGCAACCAGAGATACCAATAGGAATAAAACATAAACTAATCTGCATTGTATTTCCATGCTGATGTTCTCATTTTCCATGTTTGATTGATGCTCATCATCGCTGTGTGAAACTGTACTTTATTTCCTGAATTGCTTTCACCTCTTTTATCGATCCGTGATGCAGGAAAGTAAATTCTTGTATGCAGTCAAACTTCTCACCCGTCAGTTGCTCTATTGATATTTCCTTCTCCACAGAGGGCATGATCTTTGTCTTTTTGATGTTGAAGTTCTTCCTTTCTTCTTTGAACCGATGTTTCAGGCTTTATTTCGTTTCTTGACTGGAGGGTTGTATTGAAGATCAGCTTTTGGTAATCGACCAGTGGCGTCTGGTTTGTGTAGAGCGGTTACAACAACTTGGCCAGATACTTTGGCACCTCCAGTCCTTGCAGGATTCTCATGTGGAGAAACAAATCTTTCCGTGATTCATTGTAGATTTGCGATAGGATCACATGTGCCAGAACCCTTTCACAAGCCAGTGTGGACAGGTCAGTGGTGTAGAGCTTAATAATACATCTAATATGAGTTTAATATATTGCCAAACTATTGCTATTGCTGCCATGAAGACTGCGTAGCATCTTATTTCTCAATCAGGAAAGTCCTACAATGTTGCTCATCAAACAAGAGCTCACAGAAACATTAAAAGAAGCTTAGAACTGCTTCTAGACTATTAAGCATTTTTAGAAAAGCCAGTGGACAAATAAACAGATTTTACGCCTCAGTTTTGCTGCAGTCTTTAAACCGATCCCTCATTACTCCACTTTGCATAGCGCCTAGATTTGATAGCGTCAATTACGCCAAAAAGGTCTGAAGAGAGGCTCTTATTTCAGCTCCTTATCTTGTCTAGCAGGGCGTTCCTGCACCTTGGGAGAAATCTCCAAACCTTAAGTGTGCATCAGCGCCAGGCAGAAACCCCGCAGGCATTTTAAACAGCCAAGGCAGAGCCGGGAGCAACGGACTCACGGAGACTCGTAGAGCCGAGGCCTTTATGGCGCTGAATGAGGGCATTGTGCGACGTCATGACACTCAGCCATTTAATTAACGCAGAGAGACGCAGAGTGCGCTGAAACACTGCCTCTTTCTTCAGCAGCCTCTTTGTGCCGCGAGAAACAGGAAGTCGCTTTTCCTCCCGTGTGGGGGCTGAGCTGTGGAGCAGGCCGCACTGCTGAGGAAATTACAGATTGGCGTAATCGCTCTGGAATCCTGTTAGGCCTTGATGACGGTCACTTAGCATAAAAATTATAAATAAACAAATAATATTCTCCTGGGATTGTAGCACATCTGCTAATGAAATGAAACAAAAGCCATGAGTTGGGTTTCTCTGCATGAGACACCGTACAGCGCTCATTTATCATATACATGATACCATACAGCGGTACCTCGGGTGGAGGCGAGTTCTTAAGGTGAAATTTTGTATTGTGAAACGAATTGTCCAATAGGAAACGATGGAGATGCAATCCAAAACAATCAAAACATTTAGAAAAGACATGTAAATGAAGTAAAATATGAAATAAATTAAACCTCACTTAACCTTAATCTATGATTCCTCTCGGCACCGGCTGCTTTAAAGACCAAACTGAAAGTGTCTCCCTTTTCTTCTTGCTACCGTCCTTGATAACATTCTTGGGACCCGCGGTGCTGCGTCTTCACTAAATCCTGCACAAAATGCAAAAAAAATAAAAAATCAACTCGCTTCTCTTGGCTTTCCACTGACGCAAACACGTTTTGAAAGGCTTAGTCGGCGTTTGGTTCGGCTCGGTTCATATGACTCTGCTAATTTCCTCGGTTCTTGAGGCGGAATTCCATATGCTGAGGTTCCCCTGTAAATAATAAACCACACCTACTTTACAGTGATTGACAAAATCAGAGGTCACACCTCCTACTGTACTTTGCTTCAACTGTTAGACACATAAGCCGTCCAGTGAAACTAACTCCTCCTGAGGCCACACCTACTCAAGCACTGAAACCACACCCCTATCCATTTAGACTCAAACACAACGGCCACACCGCCTCCACTATGACGGACACAAATAGAGGCCACACCTCCTTTAATGTAACTGAAAGGCAAAGGCCACACCTCCTATACTGTGACTGAGAGGCTGAGAGGCCACGCCTCCTTCACTGAAACAGCTAAGCACAGAGGCCACACCTACTTCCACTCAAAGAGAAATTTGTGATAACAAATGTATAGTTATAAAATACATCACTTCTGAATGGGAATTGATTTACATACACTCACCACACACACACACACACACACACACACACACGCGCACAGACACAATGTGCTAAGTATCAAGACTAATAGCACACTAATGTGACTGCATTGTGCTGTGAATAGAATGTCTGATTTATGATGGGACTCGAGGCCCCGAGTTCAAACATCCTGCACTAGGTTCCAGGCTCGGTGTCGGTACAGGTAAATCAATGCACCAGCCAATACTTCACCTACAGCTACGCACACACACACACACACACACACTCACACACACACACCAGTGTGCATAAAGAGGTGAATTAGTGGCAATGTATCTTCCTGCGTCTTTAGTCACAGTAAAGCAGGTGTGGGTCTTGAGTCTGTAGGGGGCGTGTCCTTTGGGTCTGTAGTCACAGTAAAGAGGTGTGGTCTCTGGGTCTGTAGGGGGCGTGTCCTTTGGGTCTGTAGTCACAGTAAAGAGGTGTGTCCTCTGGGTCTGTAGGGGGCGTGTCCTTTGGGTCTGTAGTCACAGTAAAGAGGTGTGTCCTCTGGGTCTGTAGGGGGC
>JAQMYL010000008.1:1391625-1418499 GCA_030014365.1 Clarias pachynema | reverse complement strand
GTTCTACATCACCAGTTCCCAATGTTCTACATCACCAGTTCCCAATGTTCCCACAGTTCTATATCACCAGTTCCCAATGTTCTACATCACCAGTTCCCAATGTTCCCACAGTTCTATATCACCAGTTCCCAATGTTCTACATCACCAGTTCCCAATGTTCCCACAGTTTTATATCAGCAGTTTCCAGGCTTCTATATCACCAATTCACAATGTTCCCACAGTTCTATACCACCAGCTCACCAGTTCCCAAGGTTTCAATATTACCAGTTCCCAATGTTCCAATGGACCGATGTCCCCAGGCTCCGATGCATCCTTTTTGTCCCCAGGCTCTATATGCCCAGGGGTTTTGCCCCAGGCACATCAGGTTTTCAGAATTCTGTGTTTCCAGGATCCTATCCTACAGGGTGTCACAATGTTTCTATACATAGGGGAAGTTAACACGATAGCAAAATGCAACTGTATTTACAAAACCTCTACTATACAAATGCCATTTCTGTGAAAACACTCAGTGTCTCATCTCTCACACTCACGATGAACCCGATTTAAAACATCTGGTGTTCTGCATGTAATTCGCACTTTGAATGCATTCCTTTAAAATGGTTCTTTTTCTGCTACACCATGGCCATAAGAATGGATTGGAAACAATATTCTTTTTGTTACAGGCATTATATATATATATATATATGTGTGTGTGTATACACAATAAAAGAGGTGTGGCCCTTAAGTCTTTAGGGGGCGTGTCCTTTGGGTCTGTAGTCACAATAAAGAGGTGTGGTCTCTGGGTCTGTAGGAGGTGTGTCCTCTAGGTCTGTAGGGGGCGTGTCCTGTTCCTGTAATGTGCAAGTGGTGTTGAATGAGTGTGTGTACAGTTCCCACAGACAGATGCGTCTCATTCAGCTAATAATTAACATTAGCGAGCGAGTTCCATACACATCTACGTTACTCTGGTTTGTGGAAGGAAAGGAAAGTGTTGTCTATGATGTTTATTTGTAAACACATTCCTCAGTCAAGCAGACGATTTTGTCCTTCTTGTTTTTTTTTTAAGCCGGCGCTCAGAACGCACTCATGAAGTTCTCACGCAACGCTGTCGTCAAATTCGTCCTGGAATAAGCACTCTCTAAAAGACAGCTTTCTGTAAGGCGGCTTATGAATGGTGCAGACTTTATCTCGAGCGCACACACACTGCGTTAAGAACGCTTCCCCGCCTCCTCCCGAACAGAGCGACAGAACGTGTTCGTCTTTGCCGAGTGCCCGAATAAAAGATGATGGGCACATGCCACGCTGTAACACACACACACACACGGCCCCGGCTTTGACTGGCACGATGAAAACCGCTCACGCTGACGAACGCGACGAGAGCTTGGAGCACGACACACACTGATCTACATCGCTATGGTAACTCACTGACCCACTGTGACTGATGGACATCTCCATGGAAACCTGTCACCGTGGAGACCGACGCTGTGCCTCTCTCTGCACGGTACCATCAATATCAGCGTGGGGGCGTGAGGTGTCTGTGCCTGTGTGTGTGTGTGTGTGTGTGTGTGTAGAGATGGAACAGAAGGGCTGCAGAGAGCACTGACAGCATCCTCCTCTCTGTTTTTTAAAGCTACCTTGCTTTTACATTTCTTTTTCTCTATGTAAATTTAATTAAACACAGTTTAAGATAGTTTAATGGCATAAATTAGACCATCTCTCTCTCTCTCTCTCTCTCTCTCTGTCTCTATGTGTGTGTGTGTGTGTGTGTGTGTGTGTGTGTGTGTGTGTGTGTGTGTGATCCTTTACAGCATTCACGTAAAGCCACAATTTAATCCCTTCCATAGAGTTGTTAGCTTTGAGAAGTGGAAGGCCACGCCCCCTTCAGTTTGAATGACAGGTATCAAGGCCACACCACCTAAAGCCCCGGTCCCTAAAGAGAGTAGTTTTACTCCAGTAGTATACTGTAAGTGCTGACATCCAGCACTTTCTCCAGACAAACACCACATCCAGAGTCTCCTAACACACACACACACACACACACACACACACACACACACACACGTATTCTCCTGGAGCTCGTGTCCACGTTCCTGCTGGAGAACGGACGCAGGGTGCAGTGACCACGAGCCAAATCAAATAATTGTTATAATAGGACGAGTTAGCGCACGGTTGTCCCTGAAGTGCCCGAGGTTAACGAGCCTGAGCTCTAATCGGCTCTAATCGATACCGCACCCGAGGAGGAGCGCAAGGTACAGCACCGCCCACATCACTGCATCATCACAGCATCCTGTATATCTGCACTCATCACACCGAACAAACACCAGCACAGGAGCAGCACAACGCAACCATAGAAGGAGAAGAAAGTGGCTGTGTTCCATTCCACAGTGCACTTCAAAGGGTGCTCTCTACTCCCTGTGCAGGGAATGCTGGGTAAGGGAACTTCCCTGGAGAAAATTCCACCATCGGGAACACCCTAGGACACCTCCAGCACAGACGTCACTTCCTCCGTGCGTTCCCATGGTAACATAAGAACCTCAGATACCCGTCGCTGCTGCTGTGGAAATCTCACACTACAGACATTAAATATCGAATATTTATTCTGGCAAAAATCAATACCACTATAAATCATATACTCTGTGTGTATAACTCGCCAATAAATTATTCGATTCATTTACAAGAGAAATCATTATCGTGCATCAGTTCTTTTTACTGATTACTAGCCTAAATGATGTGGTGGCTCTGGTTTCTCGCCCTCCATGCAGGAGGCCCTGGGTTCAATTCCCACCCAAAACACCACCCACTGGACGCAGTGCCGGTTCCATAGTCTGGAGGGTTGCGTAGGGAAGAGCATCCGGTGTAAAACCTGTGACGAGTTGTGTGTGTTTATCATACTAAGGATGATACTGTAGATTTATTGAGTAAATTAACGTTTTAATGCGTTAATAATAACTTGAGTCATATTAATATAATGTCATCCACTATAATAATGATAATAAATATATCAATTCCTTTTCGCTTCAGCGAGGCACGATGATTGATGGGAAAGTTTTTCATGTCCACTTCCCGTGAAGTGAAGACCCTTAGTGGACTCGTTCCCTACATGGTTCACGGTTCCCTTTGAACTGAGCACTTTCGCCCCCTGTGGTTTGAAATCACACTTAACATGGCGGAACAGCCTGTGCAGCGCAGTGGACTTCGCAGGGAACATCAAGCCTATCGGAACGCAGCCAGGGAGAAAAATAAGACTAACAACAAGTGTAATGGCAAGATGAAAACGAAGAAGAAGAAGTAAAAGTACGACTAATAACAAAAGACAGAGAAAAAGAACAACAACAATCAAAAATTATTCTAATATAAAAATATAAAAAAAATAACAACTAGAAGAAGAAAAAGATGCAACGAGTAAGACAAAATAAGACTAACAGTAAAAAGAATAGAAAAGGAATAAGAGAAATTATACAGACAACTAAAGCTTAAACAGAAAACAGTAAGAATGAAGAAGAACAGCATGATGATGATGATGATGATAGTGGACATGCCAATCACTCTCTTGTTCATTTATTATCTACACCACTTTGTCCTGTATAGAGGGTTGTGGACAGGGACAGAGCGCCAATACATCACAGAGCCCGAACACATTCACATTTACACACTACGGACAATTTAGGAACGGCTATTAGCCTAATCTGCGTGTGATTGGACTGAGGGAGGAAACTGGAGTATGCAGAGGAAACCCACCAAGCACAGAGAGAACATGGACCTTGGAGGTACAAGGCTACAGCACTAACCACTAAGCCATCATGCTGCCGCATCACCATCACCCAAAAACAACAACAACAACAACAACAACAAACCAAAGAACCCCAGTACCCCGGTGTAAGGATCTGTCCAATGATGGAACCTTCAAAACACTTTTGTAAGTCATTCTGGATAGGAGCGTCTGCCAAATGCCTAAATGTAAATGTAAAATGATGATGATGATGATGATGATGATGATCCAAAAGCATTCCCAAACAAACACAAAAGTGCATTATGGGTATTCTGTACATAACACATGACTAAGAGAGCTTTTACACGTAGATACAAAATCACAAGACTTGTAGTGCACTATATAGTGAACAGGGGCTGTTTGGGACGTTCACCAGACATCTGTTCATCCTCACCTTCTTCTTCTTCTTCTTCGTTTTTCATTGCTCCTTCATTATCCCCGGTCTCCAATGCCAATACTACTACCTCTCTCTCTCTCTCTCTCTCTCTCACTCACTCTGTCTCTCTCACACGCTCCCACGCTGTGTGAAATGGAAGAGCGATCTCTAAGAGACCCCGGTTGCCATAGTAACTGCCTCACACTCACCATGTCTTGTGTGTTCTTCGCATTAGCAGGACTTCCTGTTGCGTGTGTGTTCAGACTCGGTGGCTCTGAGACCGGGACGTCTGCATCACTCCACAACACCTGCAACACAAACACAGGACAGAAGAAAGACTTTCTTTCTTTCTTTCTTTCTTTCTTTCTTTCTCAGTTCTTAGTGAGACAGAAAAAAAACACTATTCCACACACTCCACACATGAGCGAACTGTTTCCGACTGTATTTATTCTTAAACATTAGTGTGACACACTGCACTTCCTCTAACTTAGCCACGCCCCTTTTAAAATCAGACTCCACCCACCTCTCACCTATTTACCTCTCAGCGTTTACGGGCCCTCAGGGGCCTCAGTGTGCACTGTCCCTGTCTGGGACAGTCGGGACCCTCACACCCAGTACAGTGTGTCTGGTCGGAGTGCGGTGAGAGGATGAGGACGAGGATGAGGACGAGGATGAGGACGAGGATGAGGACGAGGACGAGGACGAGGACGAGGACGAGGACGAGGATGAGGACGAGGATTAGGATGAGGATGAGGACGAGGACGAGGATGAGGACGAGGACGAGGATGAGGACGAGGACGAGGATGAGGACGAGGATTAGGATGAGGATGAGGACGAGGACGAGGATGAGGACGAGGATGAGGACGAGGATGAGGATGAGGATGAAAGCTAATAAACAGTGTGACTAAGGCGAACAAGTCACGGAGCGGATGCAGAATCTTTATTACAGAGAGTCAAATAAACACACACACACACACACACACACACACACACAATATCAGGAACAGGAAGTGAGCGCTAACACACGAAAGACTAAGACACGCTGCAGAAAAAAAACACACCACCACACATGTGACTCGCAGGGGCTGATGGGTACTGAAGCGAAAGAGAGAGAGAGAGAGAGAGAGAGAGAGAGACAGAGATGGATAGATAGATGAAAGTAAGAAAAAAAACTTTATAAGGAGAGAGAAGGTAAAAAGAGAAACTAGATAGATAGATAGATAGATAGACAGACTGTTAATTGGGGAAAAAAGAAAAACTAGATAGATAGAAACATGATTGCATCAGACAGAGAGAAGCGATATGAATTAAGTGATACCATGACAGCTCTCTCTCTCTCTCTCTCTCTCTCTCTCTCTCTCTCTCTTAGCTTTTTCTTTCTTTCTGAGTCTCTTGTTGAATTTTATATCCAAACGCTGCTTTATTTATATCCCACATTTTCAACAGAAACAAATATAAAATTTGTTCCCCTGGTTCTGTAAACTTTTTCCTTTCCATTCTCTCTCTCTCTCTCTCTCTCTCTCTCTCTCAGGGGATTCGTTTTTTTTCTTCCTTGTTTCTTTCCTATTTTTTACTTGAACTTTCCGCCTATAAAATCCTGTACACGAGTAGAGCGCTGATGTTTCCTGCCTCGAGCAGAAGTATCAAACACACACACACACACTATATTAGCTACTGCTGTTATAAGTCTGGATCTTATTTAACCCCCAAACCCTTAAAAGTCATGAACAGAAACACACACCTGATGGTCACATGACCTGAGCGTTAACGAATCCGGATCGGACCGTACATCATTAGCATATGGCCACACCCTCTTATCACGTGTTCATTCTAGCCCCGCCCACCCTTTGGTTTTACCAATCTGCCCCAGTTTTTTAAAAAAAGAAGAAGAAGAAGAAGAAGAAGAAAAAGTACTACTCTGCAACTTTTCAGTTTTTGCTCCAGAGCCACGATTCCAAAAATAAAACCCAGGCGTTAAACGGAGAAAAAAATAAATCCCTCGCTTCTAATTGCAGATTTCCATCTGGTCTGAGCTCGTTTAGGCTCTCGCTGACCCGAAGTAAACTCAGTGAGGCTCAAATGCAGATGACGGCATGTCCACTTTACACACACACACACACACACACACACACACACTCACTCAGGAGGATGCTGAACCCCTCGCTGCTCTTGTTGCCGAACCAGGAATGTAAATAAACCTGACCGGTGCGTTACCCCGAGTCCAAGCTGCTTCACACACGAGCACAAATGTGTGTGTGTGTGTGTGTGTGTGTCTAAAACAGCTTTCACAACTGTATTATTAAACCCAAATACTTAAATCATAACTATAAGTGAGAATTTTTGCAGTACAACATAAACAAAAAAACAACAACTACATAATGATGACATCATCACTCCACCATTTCCTCCTCTTCACTGAGGGTCTCATGGACGATTAAAACCGACCGGCGAAAATAACCTGCAACATTTATCAATCTGTTATTAAACAAATAATAAATAATAAATAATGTCGATGTTTTCACGGCCAAACTTGTGCTTGCATATTCATGACACGTTTTCATTTAGCCACACCCACAACGCACCACAGCACACCAGTGGACATGCGGACTCGCCCTCAGGCCGTCTACAGGAGATCTTTAAAGCTCAAGGTTCCTTAAAACTGACTTTTTGTAGTCATGTTTAGACATTTAGATCGGTCTCCAGTGCATGTAAACAAACAAACAAACAAAAACAATGCTAATTAGATCCTGAATTTCCCCCAAACAGCTAACCTAGGCTTGTTTTTAAGAATTTTTTTATGTTAATTAATTAATGATAACTTCCTCTTACAGAATTTAACCTGTTTTTATCAATATCAAAATGAAAACTGATACGGAGTTAAACGTCTCGGCCCGGATGTCTCTAAAGCGCTAAAGACGCCTTGTTTAGCCGTTTGCACTTAGCGACAAACTGTTAGCATCAAACTTTGACTTCTTTAACTTTTAGGTTCGTTTTACCTTTGAACATTCTTTTTGAATTAATGGTCTTACATTCTCACACACACACACACACACACACACACACACACACACACACACACACATATTAGATCACTCGCCTCTGAAAAAAAAAGTTTGTGGGGCGGGCGGGGGGGGTCCTGGATGTTCAGAAACTGTTCATTTAAAGCTACAGACATAGAAAGACATGGAGTTTGTTTGGAACAGATATAAAACCGGAGTGCAATATCTGACCGATGTAAACTTGAATAAATAAATAAATAAATAAATATGTCCACATAAAAGGACATATTTCTCCCAGTACTGCAGCTCGGCCACTGCAGCGCGTCAGCTACTTGTAAGGACTCGCCACTTCTTCCTGCTTTTACCTGGTGCTATTACTTTTGCTCAGAACTTTAAATCGAGCTGGAATTATTATGAAAGATTCACGAAACTCACAAGTTGTTGAATTGGTGTGCAACTGGAATAAACGCTTGATTGCGTGATGCGTAGATAAATTCGTTGGAACTCAGAGTGAATTTAATTGTGTGTATGTGTGTGTGTGTGTGTGTGTGTGTGTGTGTGTGTGTGTGTGTGTGTTATTGGTCCAGGAAGCTCGTTTCTCAGCAAAGTTTTATTTCAGTGATTCATTTGTTAAATGTGTGCCTGTGTGTGTGTGTGTGTGTGTGTTTGTGTTTGTGTGTGTGTGTGTGTGTGTAAAGCCTAATGTCCTCCCATTAGACTCATCCTCACGTCGATTTTGCTCCAAACCCCCGAGAACTGGTTCGCAGCTCACGCTTATTATTCCTGCTTGAAGAATGCACACACTTATGCACGAAGAGGAAAAACACTTCCTGATATTGCGAGTTTTTTATTGTATTAAAGTAATAATAGCACAAACTTCGACGTCTTTTCCTCCCTGGAGATACCAGAAGCAGCGTAGAGCGGATTATGAAGCGTTTAGCGTTGCGAGTTTTAACCGGTGAAGCTCGGCCAGATCAGATTAACTTTGTTGCGTTGTTATGTAAATAATGAGATTTTAGCCTATCATACACAAGAGCGATAAATATTTCGGAAGATTCTTCTCAGGCGTCTTTCCATTCTCTGTGTGACAAATTACACCAATCAGTCATAACATTGACACTTTAAAACTAATTATCAATTATATACACGAGTAAACTGGTGACGATCATGGCCACCCAAGACACAAAAACCCCCCAAAAGGCCAAGTCCAATCCAACAGAAAAGCCAATGCAGCACAAACCACAAAAAAAATGTACTGCTGGCCGTGATAGAAGGTGCACCAGAACACCCAATGCATCACAGCCCACTACAGTATGTACAGGGACCCAGCAGGCAAAGAGCCAAAGGCCACCAGCCTGGCCTCCACACGCCCCAGATCTCAATCCGATTGAACACCCACGAGAGACGCTGAACAAACATGTCCAATCCAAAGAGGCTCCACCCTGCAACCCACAGCACCAAAAGGATCATTGGCACATATTTAAGTTCCAGGTTTTCAGTTTGTTCTTGTCTTGCGTTTGTTGTTCTTACGGTGCATTGTTAGCCAGCGTTAATTTTTAGCTTGATTACCAGTTGCTTTCTACGTATCCTCCGATCCTCCAGCACTGCTCGACTGGTCCCACCATTTCTCAGGGATTGAGGGAAGACATGCATTTAGAATGTTTCCTGTTCGGTCTCCTACTGTAGGTGTTGGAATGAACTTCCTCTAGATGTCCATACAGATGAGTCACTGACCATCTTTAAGTGATGACTAAAGACCTTTCTTCGGTACCCTTCGCGACAGTGTTAGACTGATGGTACTAAATGTACTGTATGTTCGCATTCAAATACATTATTTGTCTACTGTTCCCAAATAATGTGGTATAACATGGTCAGCAAACAGAACTTAGTTAGTCAGTGAGAGATGAGACATGGGCCCAAAAGGGGGAACTTGGTGGTCGTGGGATTTGAACCGGGGACCTGCTGAAACATAGTCCAATGCCTTAACCACTGAGTTACCTCTGACCCCCCGAGAGGTAGACACGTGATGGGTTCAAAAAAAACCTTGACTTGTCAGCAACCAATTCCTGTTTACAGCACTAAGAAATATTTCTGTTGTTGTCCTTCTCGCTACTTTAAAGTTCTTTATGGATTATGGATAACTTGGTAACAGCTACATTTTATTTAGTTTAACAGTAGCAATGGATGGTAATCGATATTAACGCTCCAAATAAAGGTTCAAATTTCATTATTTTTCATACGTATGTGCAGCGTTGTATTTGTCAAGTCAAGTCAAGTAGTCAAGTAGGCTTTTATTGTCATTTCAACCATATACAGTTTAGTACACGATGAAACGAAACAACGTTCCTCCAGGAACATACAACATAAAGTCACAACATAAATTAACAAAACTGACTAGCTAACTAACTAAGAAGAGACAAACCAGATTAACATTATACATTTGGATCATTCATTCAAAGTTATCTCAATGCCATTTTTTCAAAGTCATTCTAACTTTTTTTTAAAAAGTCGTCACAATGGCTTAACAACCAAGTTAAAGACATCACATGTTAACGACACGTAAGGTCGCTCTGTTGTGCTGGTTATCAGAACGTCTGTGAAGTGGCCATAGGCATGAGGGCACAACCCAAACACTAAAGAAATCACAGCCGTGCCGATATTCAGCACAACAGCATGACCTTAGATGTGATACTGCTTTTATGCACAAACATTTACTATCAACAGATTATGATTTGTTTCTTTCTTTAACCAATTATTTTGCTCCGCCCACACATATCCTTCTGCGCCTGGCTGAACTAAACAACCGGGACTGGCAGAGCTGGCGAGCGACAATTAGTGTAATTAATTAATTAAGGAGGTGAGAGTAGTTTTGAACTCTTAGCAGTACTGTGTATCCAAAAGGTGAGGAGAATAAACCATGGAGGTGGTGGACGGTCCTGAGAAACTAGATATATTTTTACTTTATAACATCAGCTCCATTAACTTCCGGGTTCCGGGTCGAATCCCAAAAAGTGTTAAATTCAGCCTTGTGTTAGAATCTAGTTAGCTTCGTAGCTCAGGTTAGCTGTGTTGTCGTGAGAGAACAACGCGGTTGGTTCAGAGGTACTGTACTGTAGCTTCTGCTTCGAACTGCATGAACTAGAATCCAGCACAACTACTTACAATGCTACAGTACTTTTTTCTTTTGTTGCAACTATAAAGTAAATGTCGAACATATTTTATTTTAAAAGAATGGATCGTAAATGTGCGTGTTTGGTGCTCAGCTCGAATATTTACTGAGAGAAGTATATTATATCGATGTCAGTGCAAAGGTACAAATTTTGTTTCGAAATGGACATCTTGTTTAAAAAAATGCAAATATATAATAATAATAATAATAATAATAATAATAATAATAACATGCTTTGCAGTTTTCTCTCACACTCATATTGTTACTGTGTTTCTTTTTTTTCAGCACTTGCCCTCGCTGCTCTCTCTTTTTTTTTCTGTCTGGCTAATAATAGTGTGCTTGGCTCTTCTTTTGCATGTGTGTGTGTGTGTATGTGTGTGTGTACGTGTGTGTGCTCTGCGGTTGAGCTCTAAGTGAGCAACCCAGTTTGAGCCACAAAATTTATTTACTGCAGCCTTCATTACTGAAACTCACTTCACACATCGTAATCATCATCAAAATACGAAATTAATCGTTTCTAACAGCTGATCTGGATGAGAATTGCATCTGAAGGCATCATCATCATCATCATCATCGTCCTGTCCTTTTTCCTAGCTTCTAGACCACGCTTACTAGAGCGATTAACTCAGTTAACCACTGAGACTCTGTTAAAACCTGATCCCATCACCTCTTTCCTTACAGCCCACTGACTCCGACATCATAGACCCCCCTCACCCCCACCCCACCCCCACCCCCACCCACACACACGAAGCACATGCTAACCGTGCTAACCCTCTCTCCATACACGCCAATCCTGCCTGGATTATGCCATCCATTTTAATATCACTAACCACGGCCATCTTTTACTGACAATTATTCAATAATTAAAGGGCTGACAGTGTTCATTTATTCCCCAGGAGCTTTGGCTTGGACCGAGCTGCTCAATCAGAGCAGTCAGAGCTAATTAAGCAAAGGGGGGGGGTTCAGAGTGAGAGCCGAGCACCAGCATGAACGGAGGGGTTAGTAGCGTGAGCGTGTTCCAAGCGCTCGGATCTGGACGCGGCCCTGCAGCTCGACGGAGTGATGAAGGCGGTGCGGCGGACGGGCTTTTAGCACGTCTCAGCTCATGGCTGTGATTTATCAGATGCTATTGCTTCGCCTATTTTTTATTTATTTTTTTTAAGCATTTCCAATCGCGATCCTGGCTCCAGCTCCTCTTTAAAGTGGTGAATGCCAATCCAAGTGAAGTTTCTATCCAGTCTCAATCTGTTTAATAATCTCTTCCAGCACATGCACAAGTTAATCATTTACTCTTAATTATTATCATTTTAACATGTGTTAATTAACAACTTTTGTTACCACAGCTATAAACCTGCCTCTCTCTCTCAAAAGCTCTGGCACTGGAGACTCCTTCCATAAGACAGCTGTTGCTATGGAAACTATAACGTATCAGAAACGGGTGCATCATGGTCAGAACTCACTCTTTCAATGATATCTTTATATTTCAAGCATTGGAGGACCAGAAACTAGTCTCAAAAACATGTCTGTCTATCTGTCTGTCTGTCCAGGCGATTTTGTCACAGCATCATGCAAAACTGTCTCGACGGAGTTTAATGAAAATTTGGTCCTTTAATATTTGCCTAAAGTTAAATCTGAGCCAGAAATTAAATCCAATTATTGAGTAGTTTTGTGCCAGATGACCTCACAGCAGCCATTGCTGTTTTTGGGAGGAATACAGGGGTTTTGCCCTCAAAGTGGGTGTGGCTATACACGTCACTCAACAGAGCCAATCAATGCGATAGTTTACCGTAAATACACAGAAACAACCGTAATGCTCCTACAACGTGCCCAAATCTTTACGAAACACAAACAAACGCACAACACAGCACGGCTTACTCCAAAAAAAAAAGGTATCTAACTTTAAAAAAATGAATCCTTAAAGATGAATGGACAGATCAGTTATGTTTATTCTTATTGCAGGAAGTTTAAAATCAGTTTGTCTCAAAGTTCCGAAACCGTGGCACAAAAAAAAAGCAGTGGTGTGAAGCGCCACTATGATATAAACGCGGAGTAGTCCGAGGTGAGGGTGTGTAAAATACCTGAACTGAGAGCCCCGTGTTATGTGCTAAAATCAAAACCTTACAGAATGTGATTTATTTGTATTAATAAGTTAGACAGAGAGTTCTGCTGTACAGAAAGACACACAGACATGTACGTGGACTTCAACCTCAAATAATAATAATAATAATAATAATAATATCACTGATTACATTATTAGATCAGCAGATTATTTTTAGCTTTAAATTTTTTAATTTTCCAAACTCTTTTCCAATGAATGACGCGTACTAACGCTAGTCTGTTATAAATAACGCTGTGATGTGAGTGACGTGCAGGTGAACTACTGTCAAAGCAGCTGTTATAGAGAATTAATCAACACCTTCTGAAACAATCAGAATCCAGACTTAAACATGACTGTGGTGTGAGAATGTACTAATGATTATGTGAACACAGCTGATTTTTTAAAAAACTAAATGCACAAGACAAATTTTAAGAATTTTAAATCAAAAGAACTGCTCTTCGAAATTTAGTGAATTTGTGTACGGTATTTACTGCACTTCAACCTTGCATGTCGTAATATTACTGCACAGATGTGAGTCAAGTTTGGTTCCTGTAACAATTTTGCTTCAAATTGCGTTTAAGGATTAAAATAAAAAACAGCAGTGTAAAGATTAGATTGACTTTAAAATAGTTCATCATTCTTCACAAATTAGCAGTAGGTTCACTCCAGATTTTGGACATGAGCTAGTGATATGGCCAAAAGTATTTCACCAAACCTGTAAATGGTTGAATTCAGGTATTTCAGTCAATCAGGCCCCAGTGAAGGACAATGTTAATGCCTCAGTAGACCAAGACATCTTGGACAATGCTGCGCTTCCAACTTTGTGTACACAGTTTGTTGAAGGTCCTTTTCTATTCCAACATGACTGAGACCCAGGGCACAAAGCAGGGACTATAAAGACATGGTTTGATGAGTTTGTTGTGGAAGAACTTGACTGACCTCAACCCCATCGAGCACCTCTGGGATGAACTGGAACGGAGATTGCGAGACAGACCTTCTCGTCCAACATCAGTGCCTGACCTCATAAACGCTCTACAGAATGAATGGACACGAATTCCCACAGAAACACTCCAACATCTTGTGTACAGCCTTCCAAGAAGAATGGAGGCTGTTATGGCTGCAAAAGGGGGGCCGACTCTATACTGAATTATTTCAATACCATTACAATATCATTGCAGGTTTTGTCCATATAGTGTACATCGATCAGAGGATGCAAAATAATAATCATATCATATCGTTATTGGTATTGTCATATATACGTAGATATCATTCACACTTTAGTAAAATGATTATATACGAAAAAAGAAAAAGATTCTTTATCCGATGGACATTTGAGTCAAACCCGGACTAATGAAATTTCTGGGAAAAGGCGTAAAAGTGATTGACATTTACAGAAGACTTCGAGCACAGTATGGTGATGAGACTCTTAATCGCAGTAAAACATCTGAAAGGTGCAAACGTTTTAAAGAAGGCTGTACGTCCGTGAATGACGATCCCGGCCGAGGCGGCGCGGAGCCCACTGCAGTCGATCCTGCGAACATTCAGCGAGTGGAACCCCTGATCACTGAAAATCTACAGATAACTTGTTATCAACTTGCAGTGACTAAGAGACACATCTGTCTGTGGGAACTGTTCACACAATGTGTGACTTGGATCCTCTTCGTAACTTTTAACTCTTCGTACCTGTAACCTGACCAGCAGTGACGGAGTGACGAGCTCCAGTGATGTAGAACAGTTGAGAGATTGTTGAATTAATCTACTGAATAATGTGGTTTAGTTTAAAGACTGAATAAGCATATGTGCGATCATCATAGTTCGATGCTGCATATGTTTTATTAAGAAACTTGTGAGCAGCGTGATCTCAGATCCTGATCCTCACATAGACACATCTTAAAGACAATGGAATCGAATATAATCTCTACTTACTGTTTCAAATTATTTTTCGTTCTTTCAATAGATTAAAACAGAACGCAGTGCTGGGAGAACAATATTTCTACAATGTTAAGCAACCAACATCGTTCCAGTGTTGATTCACCATTTTTCATTAGGTTACTGTAGGTGCGCTGGTACCAAACCGCTACAACGTTAATACAACGGGAATGTTCTGTCCTGCTTTCTGTAGTGGAAGAGAACATGTTGTATTAACACCTATTTTTCTATTAAGTGTAAACAAACCAGCTGTGCTTTATTAAGAATCCATGTCGAAATCTTTTTATGATTTTTTTTTTTCTTTAAAGCTTTATGTTTTTACACAGGCGGCGAAGCGACGCGACGAAGCATCTGGAAGTCGTTCATTTTTCAATAAGTCGCGATTTACACCGAGAGAAACAGCTAATGTGGCATTTAAAACAGTCATGTACTCACAGTGACACTCGTTTATTTACATCGTACTAGCGCACTTTGTGCAATCATAGACGATGGATTAGCGGGTAATGCTAGATATAATTTCAGAACTGAGTGCTAATCTACAGCCACGTCTGAAGATGTGGAAATGTTAATGATCCTTGAATCTTTCATCTAATTTCCATTGCTAAGTGCGTAAAAATGTATTTCTTCTCCAGTTAACGTTAATTAACGTTGCTATCTGTTCTTTGCTAGTTTAATGGTGTTCCCAAACGTTTCAGTGAGTTGTTGTTTTCTTTCCCACAAAGTCACAACGAATAAACGAACCGAGCCAAACCGAATGCCAGCTAAGTTGCGCGGATGTCCGGGAGCCACAGCACCACGGGGTCCCAAGAATGCTATCAAGGATGGTAGCAAGAAGAAAAGTGAGCCGCTTTTAGCCGGTGCCAGGAGGAATCATAAATTAAGGTTAAGTGAGTTATGTGTTTAATGTCCATTTATTTCATATTTTACTTCATTTACGTGTCTTTTCTAAATGTTTTGATTGTTTTTATATGCAAAAATATTATTATAGTGTTGGAAATTGGTAATATTGATAATATTTCTGGGAGGCTGGAACGGATTATTTGTATTTACATTATTTCCTATTGAACAATGTGTTTCACAATACGACATTTCGCCTAAGTAACTCGCCTCGGGAACGGATTAAATTCGTATGCCGAGGTACCGCTGTACGCTAGTTAGAACATAACATATAATAATTAAAACAGGTTTAAAATGCACCACTGAACTTGTGACTCAGAAGAAAGAGGTCACCCGCGCTAGCCGGACCGATGTAACCATAGCAACGCTGACTAGCAATCAACCTGTAGGGATCGGAGTGACCTGAGGCAGAAAAATAAAAAGCACGAGAGCAGAGTTAATGCTCGTCATACATCCCTGAATGGCTGACAGGCTGCGTTCCAAATCATCAGCCGCCGCCTCGCTAAACGTCCCGGGGGTAATCCAGGAGGAAAGTGAAGAGAAGTGGCAAAGTGCCCTTTTACTTTTATGCTCCAAAGAGCATAAAACTCATGAGCGCTCGGTGTTCAGCAGCTGCTGACTGCAGATTCATAAAAAAGAAAAAAGGAAAAAAGAACAAATAATCATTTGCAATCAAAAAAATTTATAGGATAAAGCAATTTTTTTATCATTATTATGATATAAAATATTTTACATAATTCTTTAAATATTTTTAAGATTATTATTTTTATTTAAAGGTAATTTTTCAGTGACCTATGGAAAAATAAATACACAAACACCTTACTGTATGTAAATGTTATTCTATTTCATTTCTATTTTTTCATTCTGTGCTCTTATTCCTCTTACACTTAAGCGTTATCTTTATTGATGTTTTAAATATATGATTGACTTATTATTAATATTTATCATCTTGTAATGTAATCCGTAATGTAATACATCATATTTAAGCTGTGGTTAAAAATGGATGCTTATAAAATATTTAATTGTATTATTGTTATCACAAGTTAGATTTTTTTCTTTCCACTTCTTGGACCTGCCCTGAGTATAATTTTATTCATGAGCACAAAGCACATTTTTATACACCAGCTTGAGCCTCCGCCAAAGCAGTGTGCAGGTTCACCGACTCGGCTGTGAGATTTATTGGAAGCGGAGAAGCCGAGTCGCGTGTATTAACACCGGAGACGCTTCCTGATGGTGTAATGGCGTCCTGGACGCAGCCCCAGTCTATAGATTTACTCATCCGTCAGACGCTTTTATCCGGAACGATTTACAACTGAAGCGGAACCCGGTCCAAGAGCAGAGCCGAGCCGAGATGCAAACCCATGACCTTCTCTAGTCTGGGAGAAAACTAAAGAAGTTCACACGCTGGACACAACACGGGTCAAATAGATTGAGAATAAATCTGAAAAAAAAGTGTTTTTTGACAAACTATTATTTTAACCCCTGAGACACCACTGCACCTTCATAAAAGTCTAATGAAAAGTGAACAAGCTATACAGTACATTATACAGTTCTGTGCAGTGTGCAGCCCCTTTTCTTATATTAAATGAAATTAAATGATGTAGATTAAATGCAAGAAATGTGAAAAAAAAAAGTTTTACTGCGACTGTGTCTAAACCTACATTTAAAAAATTCACTGTATGTAAAAACCACAGCAGCGACCTCATTTCCCCTCTCGTCTGTTCCAAACACTCAGCGTTCAGCATCAGCAGTATAACTAATCACCGACCCGATCATCCGTCATCACCTCCACCTGGTTCTCACTGGTTCATGCCTTCAGTTATATGTTTTTATGCTTGAATGATTCAGAGGTCACTGTGTCATCTTGCTCTGAAACTGCTCAGGTAAAGGGACTGGACTGAAAATGATGAGAGACAAAAAGTCCTTCAGGAAGCCTGGAGAATTATTGCTCAGAACTACATTAGAAATACACGAAAGTCTGGAGCTTTCAGAAGCAAAATATTTTTAAAAATGGAGGGGGTGGGGGTCATGACTTTTACACCATACTGTACATACATATATATATATATATAGAATATATTATTGGAAAATATGTCATCCTCATGCCACAATGACTTTTTTCATTTTTATATTTTCTTTCAGGAAAAAAAATTCCATGAAAACATAAAAATTTTCTTTTTTTTTTCTTTTTTCAGGAGCTTATTTTTGTTATTATTTTATTGTTTAAAATAATTCTCACTTCTCAAAAAAAAAAGGTTATTTTAATAAATATTAATTAAACACATTATTAAACTGAATTATTAAAATTGTGACGTTTGTATTACGTGTATACCTGTATTTTTTTAATTTATATAATACCATCGAATTTTTCACATTTATCAAAGCTACTTTTAAACATATGTTATTCATGAATTTAAAATTCCAAATTATAATTTTTTTACTTAATTACCGTAATTATTTCTAGGAATAATTTTGCGGGATTAATAATAAAAAGAAATAAGTAATAATTTTTTAATTCACCACTATGTTAAAAAAACAAGAGTAGCATGTATGGGACCAATGAGGATCATTAAATAAATAAATACTAAGAAAAAAAAATAAGAGTGATGCTTATATGCAAATAAAAAGAAAAGAAATACAAAATTAATTTAAAGCAATAATATTTAGTGCAGTATTTACACAAAAAAACATTTCTGAATACAAATTTACAAATTTTTTTTTTTATTAATTACTATATTTTTTCCTAGAAATAATTTTGTGGGTTTAATTTAAAAAAAAGAAGCTAATAATTTTTACATTCATTACAGTATAAAAAACAAACAAACAAGAGTAATGTGTGGGATCAATCAGGATGATCAGGATGTAAAGAAAGAAAGAAAGAAAGAAAAAAAGATTAAGAAGAAGAAGAAAATATAAAGTATTATGCATATGTGTAAATAAAAAGAAAGAAAATCGCAAAACAGTTTAAAGCAATAATAATTATTATATTCTTATGTGTGGTATTTCTTTTTGTTTTCCATTCCATACCCTAATCTTTCTGTTTTATTGCATCAATAAAAAGCAGTAATCATTTGGAGAATAACAAACAACAACCACAATAATTCTGGCCCTGACACAAACCCGTTTCTGTCCCATGATTCCTCAGGGTTGTGAAGCTAACGGCTAAACCGCTCAGCTCAAGACTAATGATGCTTCTGTGTCCAGGACAGAAATATCGTGAGCATCAAACCGTATCGCAGCGCTGATTATCAGCCCGAGTAGGTTTTATTTTGTTGCTCATTCGTGTCAGGTTTCTGTCCTGCGGGAGATGAGTGAAGGTCGGAGACGTCCTGCTGGACTCCTGTCCAAATGTCAAGCTCTGATGCAGGAGTCGGCGTGTACCGAGGAGTGATCGTATTAACAATCTAACGCTTTACCGCACAGCGCTGTGAGCTCTGGATCTGAGTTCTGGGGTTAGGCGTGGTTTAACCAGTGAAAATGTGGGCGTGGCCTGAAAGGTTCTGTTCTAACCGTGGGGGGGGGGTTAAATTATGAACGTGTTCAAACATTCTGAAATAAAAACGTTATTAATTTTTTACCAAACACATGTGAACTGAACATATAACACTCAAAAAAAGATTTTATAGACATTTAATTAAAATGTTGCATTCGGGCTCTTAATTATTTATTACACATTTTTAAAATGAAAATTTTCTGTTTTCTTTTATTTCAAAGTGGATTAAAGAGCTGGCGCATGGGTAAAAATGTATGACCTTTAAAAAAAAAGGGAAAAAAATGAAAACAGTAAACAAACAAACCAAGAGTGTGTATAATGTTTCTTTAATGATATTATTAAATAAATAATAATGAATGTAAACTTCCTGTTTATAATGTAAGTTTTGATCAGCATTTAATCAGAGCTTTCAACTATTAAGAAACTGTATTATTAAGAAATGATGCTGCCTCAGGTAAGACATATCGTGACTTGTCATGATTTATCGCGATACATGTGTCGTATCGTCGTATTGCAGAGCGACTGGAGTGTTTTTAAGAACCACATCCTGTAACTGTGCATGGAACCTGAACAACATCCTAGTGAGCCCCCTCTGCCCCACCCCCCCACCACACACACATGTACCAGATATCATGTGTGAGCTAATAAGAAACTCCTCGTGTACTTAGGAAACGTGAAAGTCGAGCCGGTGTATCGCAGGCGTGTGTTCGGAAACCGAGCGCGAATCTCAGCTCCCTGAGGGATTCAGGACTCGGGATGAGCCTCGTGCCAATCTCCCACAAGGTTACAAGAGATGTCATCATCCTCGGCTCGGCCCGATTCCACACACCGAGCCTGCCTTCACGTCCTCCCGAGTCTCTAATCTGCGTCCACGTTCCGAGCTGAGCGACACGTCGCCGATTTCATGTCACTCACTTTAGGGAGATCTCGCCGCTTAGAGACAGTGATGTGCCTCAGTCCAGGGGTTCAGGTGTGTGTGTGTGTGTGTGTCTATGGACACAGGGCCATGTGCAAAACATTTTAACCTTTTCTCACGTGTGCATTTGTGCACGCACGCTTGTGTGTCTGTGTGTGTGTGTGTATGAGAGTTCATGAGATCATCATACTAATTGTCGTTGCATAAACAAGCCATATTTATAATTAACCATCACTTCAGCCTGATTAGTTCATTAATTAAAACTCGTGCCTATGATTTATTTCCCTGAAAACGCCGGCGTGTCAGAAGCGCCGCTTCCAGCCCGTACACACCCTCCAGCGTCACCCGTCACACACTCACCGGAATCCCTGCCTGTGTGAGCATGCTGAAGATAAGACTTTTCCTTTTTGTTGTTTAATCAGTTACTCACTCACTCATCATCTATACCACTTTATCCTGTATTCAGGGTCATGGGGGGCGGAGCCTATCGCAGGAAACTCCAGGGCACAAAGTGGGGTACACCCTGAGCATGGTGCCAATACAGCACAGAGCACACACACACACTCATTCACACACTACAGACAATTTAGGAACATCAATTAGTCTAATCTGCATGTCTTTGGACTGTGGGAGGAAACCAGAGTACGTGGAGGAAACCCACCAAACATAGGGAGAGCATGCAAACTCCACACACTCAGAGACGGGAATCAAACTCAGACCCTGGAGGTGCAAGGCGACAGTGCTAACTACTACACCACCGCGCCGCCTATAATCAACCAATCTTCTCAAACAGTCTCAGCTCACTGTTACCTCATGAAGGTGTTTTACAGGAAAAATGACACGGCCATGAAAAAAAAAGAAATAATAAAGATCTAAAGTGTGAAACCGCACTAAAAGAGCAAAGATCAACTTTAAAACCTTAGCATCGGACGGATACAGGGACTTTTATTGATTTATAAAGTTATAGGAGGTGTTTAAATATAAAATATGATGGTAACGATTAATCTTGAAATATTTGTCTATAAATATACAGGTTAAAATATTAATAAATAAATAAACAAATGAATGAATGAATATTTTTATTTACATTTTAACACTTACTTTTAAATAGTTTTATTAAAAATAATACTTGAGATAAAAATAAAAATTTTAAACTATGAATTTGATTACATTCTGTTTTTATTGATTTAATATTTTTGTCCCTGTGTTTGTTTGTTACAAATAAATACACCACAGATACAATTT
The DNA here is from genome assembly GCA_030014365.1 of Clarias pachynema. Lineage (NCBI taxonomy): Eukaryota > Metazoa > Chordata > Actinopteri > Siluriformes > Clariidae > Clarias > Clarias pachynema. The sequence goes on along the minus strand of JAQMYL010000008.1, from coordinate 1,397,629 downwards.
TATTTTTAATTTATTTATTATGTTCATTTGTATTCATTATTCTCAATTTGTATATTCAATAATGAGTTATGAGTATTATTACTATTTATTAGTATTATAAATAGTAATAATAATTAGTATTAGTCAATAATAATAAAAGTATTATTATTATTATTATGCTATCAAACATTTTGAGAAAAAAATATAGGGAAATAAAATATTAAAGGAAAATTAAATAAAGTAAAATCAAAAAATTTTATACCCCCGTGGCATTCTTCAGACTCATCAAACAAATAAAAAATATATTAATTAATTAATTAATTAATTAATTTTTATTTGGTTATTCCACATGTTCATTACTTGGATATTCTTTATTTATTTATGTATTCATTTATTCATGATTATTTTTGATGATTTCGTACTTTTATATTATATATTATTTAAAATTTCCCTTTTCATTTTTTCCATTATTAATATAATTAGCATTATTTTTATAGCATTTGCTGTTAGTGAATCTTCTTCGTCTTTCTTCTTTTACTTTTTATTTATTTTACACACATAATGAAATAACTTCCTACTTATAAATGGGGTCATTAGGGCTTCCCAAACTTGCATGCTAATTAGCTAGCTAGCTAAACAAACAAACAAGCCAACAAACAAGTCACTCCCGTCAATCACTGGGGTTCAGCACTGCATCTATGCATCTAAATTGCCTTGAATATGATAATTTTGCTAATGTATCATAAGATTAGACACTTCAACGTGTGTGTGTGTGTGTGTGTGTGTGTGTGTATGCGTGTGTTTGTGGCGAGTTTGCTGACTCTCCTTCTCCCTGATTTCCTCCCACTTACTCGGCCATTTTCATCCATCACTTTGTGGCGTCGCCCCTTTAATCATGATCTGCTTATTTACAGCTCATTTAGGAGAAAACGGAGGGAAACACTGCGCTAGGTGTGGAGTTAGCTGCGATCCTGGTGTCATTGCGTATGCAGACGGTCGTGGGCGGCCGGAGGGGACAGACGGCGAGGAGCAGACAAATAGAGAGCGATGAGGTCATTAACAGAATTATTCATAAATCTCGCTCGCTCCTTCACCTCCGACTGAGCGGCAGATGAAAAGCGACGGCCGGGGAATGCAGCTTTTTTAAAACTCTTCGGTAACATGAATTTTTTTTTTTTTTTTTTTAAAAACAGCCATCAGGCATCTTGAAGTCTTTTTGAAACAGCGTCGCATCTACCCTTGACACTCGCTAATCGCTGCAACACCACCAGAAGGTCATGTGGTGTTTACCAACAACGCTGTCTTTTTCCCTGAGCGTCTCCATAAACCAGTTCAATCTGTTCGTGTGATGTTCCACCGCTTCTGTTGCCAAGGGAACTCGTTCTCGAAGGAGGCAGAACCCGAGGACTTGATTGACACTTGCGCTTGCGTTCCCTTCCTCTGTGCTCTTGACCTAATTACATTCGCAGGACACTCGCATCCAATACACACCAACATCAACATCAACACTAGCATCATGCAGAACCTATGTGGGAGTGTTAGGAACGTTCTTGGACTTTCGTTTTTGGGGTATTTGGTTGATTGCACCTTTGTTTCTTAACTTTCTACTTCAAAGCGAAACTCTTAAAGTGATTGATTGCTTTAGAAAATGTTTTTGCTAGGTTATCAGCTGGTGTCTGATGAAGATTGGTGAAGAACTTTAATGTTTAATGGAGCATGTTTGGTTTGTTTTAAAAACAAACAAACAAACAAAAAAATCACAGGAACCTGTTGGTGTTTGATGGACCAAAATGGAGAATTCTCATATTTATTGAGTGTGTTGGTGCCTGTGGACATTTCATGGAGCATATTGGTACGGTGTGAAAAGTAGGGAACTATTGGGGTTTGGTGGAGCATGTTGATGCATGTTGGTGTTTACTATAGAACGTTGTGTTGGAAATGTTGGAGAATGTTGGCATTTGTTGGCGCATACTCATGTTGTTGTAAAGGAAATCAACCTATCGGTGTTTAATGGACCAATTAGTGAATTTTGCCATGAAAAAATAACCTTCTGGTTTTTGATGGAACAATGGAACATTGGTGAATTTTAGTGCTTAAGAAAGGCATATAGGTTTTGAGGCAGAAATAATAACCTGTTAGTGCTTAATTGGCCAAGTTGGTGAATCTGAATGTTTGAGAAAGGCATGTTGGTTTTGAGGGAAATAAAAACCTGTTGATGTTTGATGTCAAAGAATGTTGGTGTTTGATGTGCAGGTAAGAAGCTTTTGGTTTTTGATGGACAAGGTTGGTGAATTTTAGTGTTGGTTGGTCCTGAAAGTTGGTGCTATTTGAGAAAAATATTGCAGAATATTAGTATTTGGTATAAAAAAGTAAGCATTAGAGAATAAAATTTTTTGTTAGAATCGTTTGGTGTTTATTAGTAGACCAAAGAGTGTGTTTGTGTCCGGTGGAAATTATAAGAACGTATCCGCGATGAACGATTTTCATGTTCACTATGCACTGATGTTTGAGAATCTTATAGGAAAAAAATGAGAATGTGTACTGGAGAGTTTCTGTTTGAAAGAGCATGTTGGTTTTGATGGACGATGCATGAGAATTGTGTCGTTTATTTGCAAAATACGGATGTCACCAGAATGCTTAGTGGAAAAATTGTTTTGAAAATCTAAAAAGATTCTGGTGTTTTTTGAAGAGTTATGCAGAACATTATTTGGATGTATAGTGTGGTATCGGTTGGTTTATTAGAAACATCTATGACTGAAGAAAATGTACTTAAAGTTTGTTTGTTTTTTGCCGGAGAAGTTCTAATTCCTTGATGTTTAATGAAGAATGTTGGTGTTTAGTTGGAAATCTTGGTATTCGATAAAGAACACTAGAGATTCCTAATGATTTCTGAAGAATGTAAGAGGTTGTTTGAGTGACATACAGTATAAACGAGGTTGTTAGAGAAATAAACAAGGTTGTTAGAGAATTTCAGTGTTTCGTGAACATTTTTTGGTGTTCATCATTGCGTGGAGTAGAACATTGGATGGCGTGAAGTGAAAAATGGTTAGTGTTTGATGAACAGAGAATGTTGGATCGTTTTGATGTTTGTTGGAATGTTTCATGTTTATTAGTTGTTTATCATGGAGAATATTGGCATTTGAGGCTCAATGTTAAAAAACAAATGTTGGTGGATGAACAATTTTAGAATTAGTTGTTTAGCATTAGATTGCTACTTGCTTGACAATGTTAATGCTTGGTAGAAAATTTAAGAATTTGTCAAAGAAAAACACAAAAACTTTGCCATTTATGGACAATGATGGTGTCTGATGGAAAGTCAATGACTAAAATGTTGGTGTTTGATGAAGAATGTTGGTGTTTCCAGGGATTTCTGTAGATCTCCACTGTAGTCTCTACTGTCACAGATCATTACCTACACTCTTGCTTTTAATGTAGGATGTTCTTTGGTCTCTGTAAAGCACCCTTAAAGCCTCTATATCTTTTCTTATCAGACATTTTCCATTGAACCCTTAATGATCCACTGAACCCTCGAGGAACCTTTAAAAAACCCCTTTCTCCTCCTAACACTGCCCTAACACTGCATGCATTAAGAGGCGAAGTGGGATTTTTCTTCCGTTTATTTTCTTCACCGGTTCTTGATGCATTCTTATTGTTTTTTAAAAAAGGGTTCTTTCAGGATAATTCACTGGATAATTAAGTGTCGTGAAACAGTGCTGCCTTGACCCCTTAACTACAGTGTCCACCAGAAATAGATCTTTGTACCACTGCAGTAAAAAGACGAAAAGCTGCACAGAGACGAGTTTACGAACAGTACACTGACCTGTAAGAGCGGTCACCTGACTTCCTAATGAAGATACATCACTCTGCAGCGTTCGCATCAAAACACACGTTTCTTTTTCTATATTCGTATCATTTTGTTTCATATTCTTAATTCTCAATTTGAATATTCTTTTTTTTTTTAATTAATTGTACTCGCTAGTGCAATTCATTCTTCCTTTCTTTTTAGGTCATGGGCCGGTCGTATAAGGATTTCACTGCATATCATACACACGTACCGTGCATGTGTGTGACAAATTCAATTTGATCTCCGGAAGGAAAAAAAAATGAAACAGATCTCCACATCTTGGGATGAAAAGCAAAGATCTACAATGCAACATGGCCACCATTCTCAACCTGTTTCTTGGGGGAAAAAACAGTCCCAGATCCACAAAACAGCTGAAATCCGAATCGAATCCATGTTTCTCGTTCTAATGTTTCGGAATTACGTCCAAACAGGCTGGTCATTAGGGTCTCTGCAGCCTTCGATTAACACTTTTCACTCCGAGTGAACAAAAAGTCAACTTAACAAGCCAGAACAACAGGTCAGAATCTAATAATAACGCGTAATAATAATAATATTCATAATAAAATAGATCCTCAGCTTTTCTTTAAACAAGTTGAAGTCTAGACAACAAGGCCAGCCATGGCGCAGCAGTGAGTGTGTGACACACATCACCATGGCATGATGGCACGCACATCTGGAACATCTGCATCCATCAACACGCACTAGGATGCAGAATATGGGATATAAGAGATCTAAAATGAGATATAACAGAATATTACATACTGTAAGACATCCACAAACACAAGCAGTACACACACACAACACACACACTCTTCATTAACCTGCATTTTCTCCGCAACGCTTTATCCACGCGTACGTGCGAGGCGCGCAAATTCCTCCCGCTTCAAAGAGGAAAAAAAAAAAGAATACATTGTATCCGGATGATTCCGTTATTCCTGTGCGTTTGGAGAGAAAAATCAAGAAATCAGCAGTAAATGTCGTGTGTGTGTGTGTGTGTGAGTGTGTGTGTGCGTTATTCAAGCATGTTTACGACGCAAATGCGCAAAATGTTTTTTTTTCTCCCCAGGATTTAAAAAAATAATAATCTCAGATACCGAGCAAAAAATCTTTTTTTTTTAATATAAATAATGATTACGATAATAATATAAATAATAAAAAATATATAATAATAAATCCCCGTGTGCAATTCATGGGCACGTCCACGCGCTGATCCGATCCGATCTGCTTTGATCTGCGCTAAATCAAAGAACAACAACAAAAAAAAAACATCAAAGGAAAAAAAATGCAAAAGAGATGAAGGAAGAAAAAAAAGATAAAGACATGCGCAGCAGCTTACCTTCCTGATCAGCTTCTCAAGAGCAAAAATCCTTCCATCAGAGAGAAAAGGAGAGAGCAACATCCTCCATCCTCACTGTCCTGTTTCTCTCTCTCTCTCTCTCTCTCAGCTCTAAACCCCTCCTCTATCCCTCTCTCTCCCTCTCTCCTCCCATCTCTCTCTCTCTCTCTCTCTTTCTGTACTCTTTTTTTTTTTCCTGCACACTTGCAGGTCATATGGAACACAAATGATCATGATGATGGTGATGATGATGATGATGATCACCAGCTTTGCTCTTCTCTTCCACTAACATATGCACACCTTCACCGAAGAACAGATGCACCGAGTGAGAGCTTAAACTACAGAACCATCCGAAAACATCAAGACATATGGAGCGTGAACATGCGACACCTGATGATTATTTACTTCATAGAACGCGTATGAGCAGGGAATAAGAGGCATTAAAGCGTCGGTAGGGATTTACGAAGCATTAAAGCAGCGGTTAGCGATTCAGGATGGCTGGTTGCGTTGGTGTGATGGAACGGAGGTAGTTTTGTTCTACCTGACATATGCGAAAAACCCAAATGCACAGTTTAAAGTCTGAAGCCTCCACGTGAACACACACCAGCAAGACCATATTAACACATACAGTATATCATCATTGATCTGTGCTGTGTTTCCGTTTTTAAAGGGTTTTAAAATAAAAAAGAAAAGTGTTTTATTCCTCTTAGATCACAGCAGTTTTCCAAACATAAATTTTACATTTAGCAGACGCTCTTATCCAGAACAACTTACATTTTTTTTTTATCTCATTACACATCTGAGCAGTTGAGGGTTAAGGGCCTTGCTCAAGGGCCCAACAGTGG
>JAQMYL010000008.1:1375958-1389229 GCA_030014365.1 Clarias pachynema | reverse complement strand
ATAATTAAAGTAGCTCGTGGAAGGAGAAACTAGCCAGAATTTACGTACAAATAACATAATGAATTTTATGATGAAGGACTAATATGAGCTTCACCTGTTTCAAAAGCTAGCAGCCGCCACTATATATTTATTAAGAGATAGCAACACGGTGGCACAGTGGCTTAGTGATTAGCACTGCGCAGGTCTGTGTGTGTGTGTGTGTGTGTGTGTATGTGTATATGTATATGTGTGTGTGTGTGTGTGTGTGTGTGTGTGTGTGTGTGTGTGGAGTTTGCATGTTCTCCCCATTCTTCTAGGTACTCTGGTTTCCTCCCACAGTCCAAAAACATGCAGATTAGGTTAATTGGTGTTCCCAAATTGCCCGCAGTGTCTAAATGAGTGTGTGCATATGTGCTGTACAATGGACTGGCACCTTGTCCAGGGTGTACCCTGCCTCGTGCCTGAAATTTCCTGGGATAGGCTCGAGCCTCCTGTTTTTTTTTTTCTTCTTTAAAGAGTTTGAACCATTTTGATAGGCGTATAACTAATTTCGATAGGACATTTCCTACAGGGTGTTTCCCCATTTAAGATGAACGTAATACATTAAGAGCTCATACTGTAACTATGTTAAGAAACTTTGGGGAAGCCTTGAGGAGTTAATTAGAGAAAAGTTAATATTCTTAAAAATCTCAAAATCCAAACAATCTGCAGCTTTGTACATTCTCTCTTAAGGGTTCTTTAGATAGTGTTGAGTTTCACACTTTCTAAAATGGTTCTGCTGAATAAGCTGCAGAGTCTTTCTCCAGTTCAAGTTTCAGACAGGAAGCTACAGTAGGTAGGGTGTTTCGGAATAGGCATGATTGATTTGTACCATACTGTACCAAGTAATGATTGATCCCCTGCCCACCGGCCAGCATTCATGTAATTTTTGCTCTCCCTTCAAGGGTACACTTGCATATTTACATTCTCCGATACAGCAGGTGGCAGTATGCACCTACTTGTTTTGTGAGCCACCATTAAACTCACTTGGCAGACGCCCTTATCCAGAATGACTTGCATTTTTATTTCATTATACATCTGATCACTTAAAGGTTGGGACCTGGGACCTTCCGAGCAGCAATCAGTAGTCCAACACCTTAACCACTGAGCTAATCCTGCCACTTTCAGGCTATGTTTAATATTATTGACTTAACAGCAATCCGGTATGATTAGCTGATTCGATCCATGCCGGTGTATATTGTATTGTTCTCAAGACCGATTCTGTTCTCACTGATGACAATGAACCAGACTTTGTGGTCAAGTGTTCCGGGAAACAACCCCAGGGCCCTAATCTGAAAACATCCTAAAAACCTTTAAGTATTAAAGAGTCCATGGAGAATACTTGATGGTTTATTTTCTTTTGAGTTTAAAAACTCAAATAAATGCATTCTCTATGTTCTTAGAGAAAATATTTTCTTCCAGGTTCTTTGCATAACCGTTCTCACTCTGTGAATGAGTTCTTCTTGGGTTCCTTTATTTATCTGATTGTTCATCTTGTTTTAAGAATCGTTGCTAGAACAACATCTGAATCTTGTTTCCTTCCTTAGTTTTATGCAGGACACATTTAGGTAAATCTTTAAATGGTTCAACTTTTTTATTATTATTTTTTTATTTACTCATTTTATTTTGGATTAGAATTCTTAGAACCCTTTATTATCCAGGAGAACTTAAACATGCTTCTTGGTTGCACTGCAGTGGGCCAGATGTTGTTGAATAACTTGCAAGAGCTGAACATCTGTACCGTGTCAATCTGTACAACACACACACACACACACACACACACACACACACACACACTCTGACAGGTCTCAGGTAATCTCAGCATGCTCTCCTGCAAGTTTTCTGATCATATGCTGATGATATACTGTCTCCACAGAATGATAAATGATCTTTTTGGACATTTTGGAGTATTTCTAAGATTAGAACATGGCAACATTTAATCTGTACTTTAACTTCTTCATTCTGTTCTTCCCCAAATGTGATCTTTTTTTGTAGTGTAAATCATTTTTAAAAATTCCACCTTTGTTGTATTCATCGACCTGGCGTCACCGCTGCATTAGCATGTGACTAGAACTCGTTTATTAGCACATATTATTTACATTCACCATTTGCACGTCACCTCAGTGCTCAGTACAGGGCCGGAAACCGGTTTAAACCAGATGATTAAGGGGGATGGGGCAAGATGTAGATAGATAATGGTAGGTGAAGAAAGATAAAGATAGGGATAGTCAGTGAGCTTTCAGTCTGAATCAGTGGACAGAGAAGGAGGACTTTATACAAAGCGAAACATCCAGGAAGATTTCAGCACAAGCAGAGAGTAAAGTTGGACTGAGGACAAGAGAAGAGGTGGAGAGTGTATGAGTCTGAGCTCCGTCTTTGATCCAGTCAAAGATTATTTGAAGGTGTGTCAGAGAAGACACGCCCATTTCTACACCCATGAGTTTAATGACTTTGGCTATGAATAATACAAAGTTGGTAAAAAAAAAAAAAGAATTCCCTTAGAAACAATGTGGAGTGGGGTTCTCTGTAGAACCAATATGGAGTGGGGTTCTCTAAAGTAACACTGTGGAGTAGGGTTCTCTATAGAAACACTGTGGAGTGGGGTTACCTAGAAAACAATATGGAGTTGGGTTCTCTTTAGAAACAATATGGAGTGGGGTTCTCTGTAGAAACAATATGGAGTGGGGTTCTCTAAAGTAACACTGTGGAGTAGGGTTCTCTATAAAACAATATGGAGTGGGGTTCTCTATAAAACAATATGGAGTGGGGTTCTCTGTAGAAACACTGTGGAGTGGGGTTCTCTGTAGAAACAATATGGAGTGGGGTTCTCTATAAAACAATATGGAGTGGGGTTCTCTGTAGAAACACTGTGGAGTTGGGTTCTCTTTAGAAACAATATGGAGTGGGGTTCTCTGTAAAGCAATATGGAGTGGGGTTCTCTATAAAACAATATGGAGTGGGGTTCTCTGTAAAGAGACTTTAGAGTGGGGTTCTCTATAGAACCACTGTGGAGGGTTTTCTCCACTCTGTACAGTGCAGACTCTGATCAGTACAGGCTCAGTGTACAGTATAAACACACTGCTACACTGGATGTAGTACTGTATATGTTGCCCTATATGTTACATATGGAGGCAGTTGAGATTTAGTGTGTGTGTAGTGTAAAGTAGTGTAGTGTAGTGTAGTGTAGTGTGCATGCTCTCTGTGGTTAGGCTGCGTGTTACCTTGGCAACGCTGAAGCTCAGAGACCACTGGTTCTACCTTCCCTCATACACCCCCCCCCCCCCCTACACACACGTCTATATCCTGATTTAAAAGGTGTAAATAGATCATCGTGCTCAATATCCCGTGCCATATCGAATGCCGCCGAGGGTAAACGAGGTGTGTGTTTGGGGTAGGAGTTAATTCAGCAACGATGTAATATGTGTGTGTGTGTGGGGGAGAGAGAGATCTCTCGGAGTGTGACTGATTCCCCAGAGTCTGAATATAGCACGTTATCAGTCCAGCGCTAATCACCCCTCTGATAATCCCTCATATCTGAGCTATGGATCATTCCTTTTTTTTATTCCTCTACACTACCCATAATGCACTGCACTCCACTAATACTACTAATCTGATTTCGACCTGGTCTAGCGGCACTATATAAGGTTTATGTATGGTGTACAGTATAATACAGTGTATCTCGAGTCTACACAGGACGTTTTCACATCAGGGCCCCGAGATCGCTTCCGAGAATACTGGACCTCAAAGTCTGGTTCGTTTTCACCAATGAGAACACGATCGTTCTGCGCAAGTGCCCGAGTCCGTTTGAAGACGTGGTCTCGAGAATGGTACAGGGCACTAATCAAATCAGATATGGAAGCCGATCGTACCTGAAAACGGACGTAGATTGCTGTTTAGATGATGTCATCATGTGGCTCCTCCGAAATCTGTGTGTAGCACGCTCCAATCTCATGCAAGCGTTGTTGCTGCTGACATTTTCCTCAGAAATATCAGGCAAATATTAGGGACAGTGCACAGGTTATCTTCATCATTCTCTTCTTCTCTTGTGTTTAATGACATACTGCCACCTGCTGTATCGGAGAGTGTACTAGGGCTGTGAATATAAATGCGTTAACGCATCTAGAAATTTAAAAACATTTTTTCAGACAAATTAATCATGTGACCAAGTTTGACCCGAATGGCTTCCCATAATCGCGGTTACTCGGATAATGGCACATTTAACATGGATAATTAGATGACTGAGGAAACATCACCAGGTGTGCTGAATGGCAAGTTCCATTATAAAAAGCTTCTAGATGGAAGTTTGGATAAAACCAAAGTTGAGTTTTACAAGAATACATTAACTGTAAGCTGTAGGAGTGGTGACTCAGGTGGCTAAGGCTCTAGGCTGTCGATTTTCAGAGCTGAGGATCTGGGTTCGAGCCCTCCCCATCACCCCCATACTACCCAGCCGCTGCATGCAGTCCTGTTCAAGAGATTTTAAAATTGTGATTAATCTTGGTTAATTTCCTGGATGCAGTACAAATCAATCGTGCCTAATCTGAAAAGGCCCTTAATCATTCATGTACCTAGGGTTAGGGTTAGGCGCTGTGTGCTGTTGGATAACACGCAAATTTAGTTTGTTTAAAGAGCACCACTGACGTCACAGTGTAAAAGATTACTATTAGATTTATTACAGCACTCGGCATGTTCTCATTTACCCCGAACCGGAAAATCCAGTTAATCACCTGCATGTAAGCCGACTCCGAGCATCTGGAAAACACCCTGCCTTGATATAACACCCTGCCTTGATGTAACACCCTGCCTTGATGAGAAAATATTTTACTAGATATATTTTTATATCATTTATATCTCTACAAACCCCAGCCGCTGGATGCAGTGCTGGTCTGAAGCCCGGATAAAATGGTAGGGTTGCGTCAGCAAGGGCATCCAGGGTAAAACCTGTGCCAATTTGTGTGCAGATCGAGAGGGAAGTGTAAAAATTATGTAGACGCCTCCTATTCCCATTATACTCTACCCGGAAGTGCAGTATAACAGAATGATGTGACAAGTTTAACAGCACTTTATTTATACTTTTTGTCCCTTAAAACTGCACTAGATGGAGCATACATTAATTAATGAATTAACCCCCCTGGGTTGGTGGGGACAATGTGTGTGTGTGTGTGTGTGTTGGGAGGGGTGTTACAAAATCAGTATGCTCCTGAAGCACCTCCACGCACTCTTCTTCATCATCTGTCTACAATAAAGCCCTCGCTGTACTGATGACACATCTAAAACATCAGCTTCATCTCTCCTCATCCCCTCCATCCCTCTATCCTCTCCCTCCTCCTCCACCACCCCCTGCTAACGGAGGCCGTATTGTGGAACTCAATAGCGGTGGATGTTTGCCCCCTTATTGCTGCTTTCCTCCTTCCTCTCCCTCCCTCTTTCCCCCTCCCTCCATCGCTCACTTGCTCGCTCGCTATTAAATTTCCAGTCACACAACAGTGCAGTGGATATCCCTCCCTCCTTCTCGCTCTCTCTCTCTCTTTCTCTTTTCTCCTCTGTACAACCCCCTCTTGAACCTTCTGTGTTGAAATCGTTCCGGAAATCTCTCCGTCACCGTCTCTATCCTCGGATAATCTTTTTTTGCCCCAGTTTTTTTTTTTTACTGAACCCCAGAGCCTCCCTGCGCACTTCCGGGGTGGTGTTCCGCAGTGTGTTTGTGTGTGTACACTGGTTGCATGCCATGTTTGAACCCCTCTTCATCCCTCATCCAGTGTGTGTGTGTGTGCGTGTGTGTGTGTGAATGACAGCGTGGAAGCCGCAGGACATTAACCTGGGCCTGGGTGTTTGTGGCTGTTGAAATGGGTGCACTAAGCAGGTTGTAAGGTCAAGTCTCAGGGAGCCATCTATAGGCCTTCAAGCAGGCCTGACCCTGTGTTTACACAAGCGAAAGACAAAGTAAAAGCATTAATTTTCATGCATGCATATTTTCAATGCCAAATTGTAAATTTAACTGGTATTTACAATAAGAAAGAGAACGATCTAGATGATGGACTTGATAATGATTCCTCAAACTGGTCCTGTGGCACGTGGGATCTGTCATTTTTTTCATTTTCTCTGGTTTAATTTTATCCCCGTCATATATGACCTCATTAATAATATAAATGGTCACCATTTTAATCCCTAGTTGGACTACAGAGGTTCATGGATGGATGGGTGGATATGACCTCATTAGGTAAGTCATATAAGCAGCTAGTTTGATATGTTAATAAACATATTCTGAGCACACATCAATAAAAATGTGTTTTTTAATTGTTTTGAGTACAAACTCTACTGTTGTGTGCATTGCAGTTTCTACTGACCGTTTTGTCTTTGTTCGTAGATTATAACTATAAATGTAATCAATGTCGTCAACCAGGAAGAAGTTTGGCAAAAGAATTATACCCAAAAGTCCTCCTATGAGGATGGACAATGAAGTTGGGAGAAAATGTCATGTTCTGAGACATTCGTGTCTCAGGAGGACATAGTAGCTACAGAAGTTTATCTAAAGACCTGCTGACTCGGCCACGCTCACAACCAACAACAAGAGACCAGCTACAGATAACATGAGCAACTTCTGGTCTGCTAGCGTGAATATGGGATTAACATTACCTAGATGTTCAAATTTGAGCAAATCAGTTTTTCCATGACTTGGCTCAGTAGTGTTTCCCGAGTGTTCATTAGTTCATTCTTCTAACTTGCACATAAAGTGTTTCTCTATGACACTATAGTTGGATGTTTGTGGATCATTCAAGACAAAATAATTGCCTAGTCATGGCCATAGCTAACTAAATGAAATAAAAATCCAATTCAAAACAAACAAACCAAACCAAAGAATTGTCTACGGTGATCATGTGACACATTAGTCTCAACCCCAGAGGCTCCGCCCACATGACATAAAGATTCTGAGGTCTTTTGTTTGTCTTTCGCGTGACGCTTTGGGATCTTGCATGCTTGCATCTTCATCAAGAAGAGTTCAGCACTCGTTCCTCTTCATTAAGCGTTTTATCCTTGTCAGGGTTATGGTGGATCCAGAGTCGATCCCAGGATTAGGCAGGAATACGTCCTGGATGGGATTCCAGTTTATCATGAAGTGTCACACAGTTTCTTTACACCTGGGGCAATTTAGAGTCATCGGTCCACCTGTTTGGAGCTTGAGCTTCAGATCAGAGTGTGGAAACTGAAGTGTGAGTTTAAATGTTTCTGCGACTTCAGACGTATCCTCCGTTTTATCGCTGTAAAACGAATGCGTATTAGATGTGATTGCAGGGCTAGTGGTGAAGTATGTGACAACCACATAAAAAAAATTATTAGTTAATTAAAAAAAATATTGTTTTTTTTGTATACTTTGAACACGAAGTTGCCATAGCTACCAGTGTTAGCTAGTTAGCATTGTTAGCAACATCCGGTTCATCTATAGAACAGTGTTTCTGCTAAGTGATGAAACAAAACTTTAATACTTGATTCGTGGTGTTTAAAGCCATTAACTGGTATAAAATGTGGCTTATTCAGCATCCAAGCTAATCCCTTTCACAAGTTATACCTTCTTATATCCATCTCGAAGAAGTGCTAGTGGTGTTTGTTCAGATTTTACTGTGTGTGTAAATGTTGTCAGAAACAGACTGTTTTATTTCACTGGCTGTGAGCTGGACGCTGTAACATGCTTTCCCTTTTTTTGACTAATATAGGGGCGGGGCAAACAGGCATCGGGGCATATCTGTAAAGGGACTGACATAAACAGTGTCATTGTAGAAAACTGCCATTTCTTAAACAATATGAAAAATATGTTTTATTTGCTACGTTACTGCACCTGTAGCTTTAATAGTTTTTTTTTTTTACTGAATTCTGTATTTATTTAAGGCAGAAACACAATACTGATTCTCTTATATGAGAGATAAAACCCTCAGTGTTCCTCATGGTAAAGCGTTCGAGTTTGAGTGCTGCGCTGAGTCTGGCGATGTAAACGAAGCCGACTACAGCATCCCCCACCCCCTACTCCCCCCCAATGGAGGTTTATGGCTGCTCGTGGGAGGTCGAAGCGCTGCAGCGTCTCACACGTCTCAGTTTCTGGCGTTCTAAGAAGCAGTGGTTATAAAACAAGCCTTCTTTGGCACGATGTGCCTCTTTCTCCCTCAAGGGCATTTTGTCTGTTTTTATCCCTTGGAGATCTCCGGAATCATCCCCGATTCCCGTCCATGCTTCTCGTTACCAGTGCTAGTAAAGAAGGCGTGTCCTCTGTCCTTGGCTGAGCTATCTTTAAAAAAAAAAAAGATCATAAACTGACTCAGGTTTTAGAAGCAGGACCAAGCTTCTCTTGTTCTCTTTGTTCGTTTGTTCATTTTGGAACTTGTGCTAAAATTTTCCGGTGAATGAAAGGGTAAAATAGGTGATTGACATTTACAGAAGACTTGTATGGAAGACTTGTATGAGACTCTTAGCCGCAAGTAAAACATTTGAATGGTGCAAACATTTTAAAGAAGGCCGTACGGATGTGAATGACGATCCCGGCCGCGGTGGCTCAGGGCACACTGCAGTCGCTCCCGTGAACATTTAATGAGTGGAACCCCTGATCCTTGAAATTCGATGGATAACTTGAAGAGACGCATCTGTATGTGTGAACTGTACACACACTCATTTATCAACACCACTTGCACATTACAGGAACTCGGCTGGGAGTTATTGCCACATCCCCTGTACAGTCCGGACCTTCAAGACATTTCCACAAGGAGTTCCTGGGAGGCCGGCATTTCATGCAGTCATATTCTGAGTAAACTTTATATAACTTTATCCAAGCACTAGTGAAACACTGGGGTAAGTGCATTAGTGTAGGAGGGGATTATATACAGAAATAAAGAGTTTTTACTCTTAGATCTGTGTTCTGTTATTCTGCACAATCAAAAGTCCCCTGTATATTCACATACTGATCGACGACTCATATAGTGAAGGAACTTTCCACACCACTGCATCCAGTCTCTACCATTCTAACTACAGTTCATCTTTGTGTGTGTGTGTGTGTGTGTGTGTGTGTGTGTGCGTGCACCTTTGCGAATGCCGGTTTAGTTTGCGTCCACCTTTTGACATTTGATCCCACCGAGTCGTGACATTCAAATCCTGAAACCGCAAACCACTGGAGCACATCTGGACCAGGATCAGCATTAAAACCAGGTTGATTTCTAAAGGGCTTTTCAGCTTTCATGCGGTTGGAGGTTCAGACAGCAGGTCGAATCCCCAGACACTGTTACTTTTGTACCTTCCTGTGACATCAACATGAATAGAATCTGACTCCATCCAGAGATTTATTTACTTGTTCTGGTGTACATACGAGTGGTGCCACTGCGGACATTGTGCAGATTACAAGGCGAGCAAGAAGGTGCAGTGAATAGATGGTGAACGAGTGAAGCTACGTACGTGGAGATTCACTTAAAGTCAAGAATGTTTAAAATTAATTATTAGCAAAAATGTTGAAGTTCTCATCCAGGATCCAGATCGATCAAACTGAATACAAACAAATTTATTTAAACAAAGGTGGTTTCAAAGAAGTTTATGAACATCATAAATGTGGGTTTCATCCACATACTCTGGTGTCCTCCTGCAGTCCAGAGACACGTGATGTAGTCTGATTGGTGTTTCCAAATTGCCTGTAGTGTGTGTGAGGGTAGGTGTGTAAGTGTGTGTTGTGCCCTGCGATGTGTTGGCATACCATCCAACGTATACCCTGTCCCCTGAGCTCCCTGGGACGGGCTCCAGAGCCTCAGTGACCCTGTACAGAAAAAACACTTTACATGGATGGAGGAGTACCATGGCTTTCATAAGCTGAATGGTCTTTATATGGACTGTAACAAATCTGCACAAAAATGCAACAAAAGAATAATAATTTCGTAAGGATTTTTGGAGTGCAGAATCTTCTTCCTTTACCCCCATTACATGACCTTTGATCTTTCCTCTTGAAGTCATTGTGTTTCGCACTTCCCAGCATTATTACACTCAAACATCTCTGCTGTCAGCACACACACACACACACACACACACACACACACACACACAGAGACACTCTCACGTTACAGCAAACCTGACGAAATCCTACCCCACCTGCACCGTGGCCTTAAACCTGCGCAGCAGCATGTTTCTTCTTCTTCTTTTTTCAATGAGAGAGCCAAGTCATCTCTTCTATTTCCTGCAGAGAAAAAACTCCAGGAACTGAAATACGACGTGAAATACATATGGGCTGGTTCCTGAAGTAAAAGAAGTTCTGTGCTGGATGTCTAAGAGGTGAACCCTCTTCTAAACTCGGTTATAAGCAAAGCGAGAGACCTTCATGATGCTTCTTTTCTTTAATAAGGGGAAAGTTGTTTCCTTATTAAAAAGTGTCTCTTAAGATAGGATCATACAACACCATTTTTCAAAATACTTAATGCTTCTTATCTCCTGATCCATGCTTTTTTTTCTGTAAATATGCATACACATTTATATTTTTATCAGATTAAATGAAACACATTTGCTAAATACAATTTCATGACCTTTTATGTAGTGTCCGTAACTTCGAATTAAAATTTTTAATGATCATCGTTGTCATTTATATATATATAAATAAAGGTCCTAGCAGGAGGTCTAGAGTGCGCTTTGACTAAGGCTCATTATGTCATTCTGCATTTCACTTTCTGAAAATTAGAAGAAAAATCATTTAATTTTATGTTTTCATTTTTTGCACTCGCATTTGCAAGCTCTATTTTTAATGTATTAAAATTAAGTGCCAGTTTTATTATATACATTGTGTGAAAGAGCTACAGAACAGAACAGCAACGGAACCGTTAAGTTTGTTTGCAATTAGCCGTCTGCTTAGCGATGGTTATCGCAATCGCATCAAAACTCATTCACTCACTCATCGTCTATACCGCTTTATCCTGTATTCAGGGTCACGGGGGACCTGGAGCCCATCCCAGGAGGCTTAGGGCACAAGGCAGGGTACCAATCCATCGCGGGGCATACACACACGTACACTCATTCACACTCTACGGGCAATTTGGGAACACCAATTAGCCTAACCTGCATATCTTTGGTCTGTGGGAGGAAACCGGAGTACCCGGAGGAAACCCACCAAACACGGGGAGAACATGCAAACTCCATGCACACGGAGACAGGAATCGAACCCGGACCCTGGAGGTGCAAGGCGACAATGCACCACCGTGCCGCCCTCGCACCGAAATGATAATAAAACGATAATAAAAAAAGACGGATGTCTCACGTTAATGTTGATTAAAGTGTGTACTAATAGATCTGCCATAAAGTTGATCGTTTTTCATATTCGTCCTCACCTTTAATGTCAGCGACTGACGTTAATGTTGTAATTAGACTTTGAGTAAGTTGCAGGACGATCTGCATTTCTCGACATTCATCAGCTTCCTGTGCTTCTCTCTGCAGCAGCTTAAGACAAATCGTGCATCAGAGATAAATATCACGTGTACAAAAAGAAAAAATACTAAAACAACATTAGGACACCATATCAGTGAAGACAGCTGAAGGACGCAGGATACGAGCGCGGTGGTGAAAAAGGGGAAGAGAAAGAGAAAGAAAGAGCCGGCTTTCACTGGGATGCAGACGTGACCCGGATGGCCAGGAGAACGATGAGCAGCCGTCCCGGGAAAACAGAAGATCCTCTATCTCAGAGAGAGAGAGAGAGAGAGAGAGAGAGAGAGAGAGAGTGTGTGTGTGAGAAAGAGAGAGAAAGTGGGGGATGGAGACCGAGTTCAGAATCCGATCCCAGTGTCAGCGTTTCTTAGCAACAGTCTCTGTTTCCCGGGTGATGGGGACCGACATCACTTCCTGTCTGTGTGAGAGAATGTGACTGCACACAGAGTCGTCTGGACGAAAAAACAGGCACCACACACACACACACACACACACACACACACACACACACACACACACACACACACACACACACACACAAAGAGTCTCCATTAATTAATAATGTATTTAGTAGACTTTAACTAAACACACACACAAAGAGTTTGATTAAGATCTGATGAGCTTTACTGCATCAACTCAGAGCATGTCAAGAACTCCAAGGAGATTCATTTCTTATAGAAGCAACCCTGAGTGTTTTATTCCTTTTACACCACATCAGTCTGCTGAAATATTGCAAATGTTTAATTATTAATTAATTGAATTATTACTTTCTCTTGTTTGACATCAATAAGTTAGTAAAGCTGCACATGAACTTGAGTAACATATAATTCTTAATCCATAGGGGTAATATGATGTTGGCCTCAACCCCTTTGCAGCTATAACAGCTTCAACTCTTCTGTGAAGGCTTTCCACGGGGCTTCGGAGTGTGCTCATGGGTATTTTTGACCATTCTTCCAGAAGCGCATTTGTGAGGTCAAACACGTTGGACGAGAAGGCCTGGCTTACAGTCTCAGCTCTAATTCATCCCAAAGGTGTTCTATCGGGTTGAGATCCGGACTCTGTGAAGGCCAGGTAAGTTCGTCCCCAAACTGTTCGCACAAAGTTGGGAGCATGAAATTGTTCAAAATGTTTTGGTATGCTGAAGCATTAATGGTTCCTTTCACTGGAACTGAGAGGCTGAGCCCAACGCCTGAAAAACCCCACATCATAATCCTCACTCCACCAAACTTTACACGTGGCACAATGCAGTCAGACAAGTACCGTTCTCCTGGTAACTGCCAAACCCAGGCTCGTCCATCGGATTGCCAGACAGAGAAGTGTGATTCGTCACTCCAGAGAACACCTCTCCACTGCTCTAGAGTCCAGTGCCGGTGTGCTTTACACCACTGCATCCAATGCTTTGCATTGCACTTGGTGATGTAAGGCTTGGGTGCAGCTGCTCGGCCATGGAAATCAATTCCATGAAGCTCTCTACGCACTGTTCTTGAGCTAATCTGAAGGCCACATGAAGATTGGAGGTCTGTAACTATTGACTCTGCAGAAAGTTAGCGACCTCTGTGAATTATGCATCTCAGCATCCGCTGACCCCGCTCTGTGATTTTACGAGGCCTACCACTTTGTGGCAGAGTTGCTGTTGTTCCCAATCGCTTCCACTTTGTTGGAATACCAATAACAGTTGACTGTGGAATATTTAGTAATGAGAAAATTCCATGACTGGACTTATTGCACAGGTGGCATCCTATCACGGTCAGAGGTGTCAAGTAACGAAGTACAAATACTTCGTTACCTTACTTAAGTAGAAATTTTGGGTATCTATACTTTAC
>JAQMYL010000008.1:1315302-1329160 GCA_030014365.1 Clarias pachynema | reverse complement strand
TCATAGTTTTGATGCCTTCAGTGAGAATCTACCAACGTAAATGGTCATGAAAATAAAGAAAACACATTGAATGAGTGGAGGTGTGTCCAAACTTTTGGCCTGTACTGTGTGTATATATATATATTTGTACAATATGAAGAAAGTGATGATCTTATGGCTGAGGCAACCAGGAGCATTATGAGAAGAATTCTGGATTTCATCAAAACCACCAACATTCTTTTTTTATTAAGTCAGAATACAAGGGGGTGAAAACTTTTCCACTTCTGGTAATCATTCTTTGTGGAAGGATATGCCCTTTAATGTAAGACTCTGTTGTAATAATAATAATAATAATAATAAGTCTGCCTCACACTTTATGTCTTAACTAAGAGTCAAATGTCTCTGAGGTCCTCTAGTGGCAGGCTGTGTTATAGTTTAATTCTACAGCTCCACAAATAATTTCTAAACGATAATTGATCATTCATTTGAAAGTGAAACCTTTAATTTTCAGCCGGTCGCTGGATTTAACTACTTATCCTTCCACTATGTTGATGCATTTTATTTCCACCAGTAAAATCAATATCTTTGTTAAAATTCCACCGCTAATGTTTAGCATTTTACAGATGAATTAACAATCGTGTAACTTTCAAGTGGGCTCAGTTTCTCCTGGGTTACGGTTGTGGTTGTGTTACTGTCCGGTTGTTTTCATTTCTGTTTGTGTTTCTGTTCGTAAATGGTTTATTTTTTTACGCTTTTCTGTTATTTACGGTAATTTTTTACGGAGCGAGAGGCGGAGCCGTTTACACGCTCGCTGATCTCGGCTAAAGTTTTATCTTCGCACTCACCCTCTTTTTGCTGTTTATCTGTTTGGTTTTCTATCTTTCTATCTTTTTTATTTCTCAAACTCTATTTCTCTTTTCCTTCTCTCTCTTTTTTATCTCCTTGTATGTCTCTCTCTTTTATGTCCTGTATTCTCTCTTCATGTGTCTTTCTGTCTGTTGGTCACTATGTCACTCTTCTCTCTTTCTTTTATGTCTCCTCATATGTCTCTCTTCATCTCTCTATCGCAATCTTTCGTCCATGTCTCCTTTTATGTATCGCTCCATGTGTCTCTCTTTCTGTCTGTCTGTCTCTCTCATCCATGTCTCCATTTACTTTACTCTCTCTCTCTCTCTCTCTCTCTCTCTTTCTCGCACTCCTTATAAATCTCCTGTTATCTCTTTTTTATTTTATATTTTTCTGAACCTGTCTTCCTGTTTGTCTGTTTTTCTTGACTGTTTCTGTACGTCTCTCTCTCTCTCTCTCTCTCTCTCTCTCTCTCTCTATCCTCTCTCTCTCTCTTCATCACTATCTTTGTTTCTCTTCATTTATCATTTTAATTTATATTAATTCCTTAATTTTTGTATCTTTCTATTTCCATTTTCCTTCATCCCTCTCTCTCTCTCTCTCTCTCTCTCTCTCTCTCTCTCACAGCTCACTGAACCGGAGCGTAGTGTCTTTCCGACTAAATGATTTTTTTTTTGCACTCAGGGAATGTTACCATGGAGACTGTAGCAGGCCCAGCCCCTTGTGTGTATGTGTCTACATGTATGGCTTTGTTTGTGTGTTTTTGTGTGTATGTGCGTGTGTGTATGTATATGGAGAGAATGTATGTATGTAGTATGTGTGTGTTAGTATGTTTGTATGTATGTATGTGTGTGTGTGTGTGTGTGTGTGTGTGTGTGTGTGTAAGGTAGTGATAAGTGCCATGTCATCACCTTGGTGCAGTGTGTGCTCTCAGTGTGCCAGTGGGGATGCAGCTGCTCCACACACACACACACACACACACACACACACACACACACACACACACCTCCATTCGAACTTCTCCCCCGTGTCTCTATTCCTCCTCCTCCTCCTCCTGTTTCATCTTCTCCTGAGCTCTTCATCCACCCCGTCATCTATTCTTCCCTTTGAAGACACTCCTCTTTCTATCCTCCTCAGTCTACCTTTATTATAAGAGTTTAAACAGTAGCTGCTATAGTGAAAGTAAAGCACTTTGTTCACAGAAGCATTTAAGAGCAAGTTTTATAAACCGATGCCAGATTGTGTTCTTTGCTCTGCGGGGTGGAACAGGATCAGGTTAGACCCTATGTAGGGCATGAAGAGAGTGTACAGGAAGCCATTCGGGACGCGTCCTAATTTAAAGAGTGGATGTGGAGTCTCACCTAGATGACGGAGAAGGAATTAAAGCAAAATAAGAAGGTTGAGCTGAAAGTGAAATCAAGAGAGTTTTTAAAGAAAGAAAACCATTGAAACAAGAGCCATTAATCCATTTGATTCGTTCAACATTGTGTTCAACCAATCAGTGATCGGCACTGTTTTAGCTCCACCCACATGCCAATACAGAGGTACCTCGGCATGTGAATCATTTTCGGCATTTGAGCGACTGAACTGAGCGAACCGAACACATGTCTGTGTCAGTGGAAAGGCAAGCGAAGCAAGTTTATACATTTTTAGTGAGTTTATTTTGCTTTTTTTTTTTTTTTTTTTTAATCATAAATTAAGGTTAAGCGAGGTTTAATGTCTATTTATTTAAAATATGATAATGGTATTGGACGGTGGTAATATTGGTAATATTTTTGGGCGACTGGAACGGATTTTCTCCATTTACATTATTTCCTATGGGACGAGTTTCACAATACGAAATTACGCCTTAAAAACTCGCCTCTGTAATGGATTACATCCATATGTCGAGGTACTGCTGTACTTGGAGAACCACTTTCAGCAAAAAACATGCAGTTTTTTAGGACTAAAGGTCAACTAAACAGGAAGTGCCTTTGAGTCTTTCTGCATAATTTCCTCTTTTGGCTGTTTTCTAGCACGAGCAGACACACACACACACATTTTGGTACATATCTTTTATTTTGACCATCGTCAAACCAAATCACCATCATCATCATCTTCATGTTATAATTTTTTTTTTTTGCCCTGATATCGTTGCATTTTCTTAAAATCTCATCTTTATATCGAAACTCATAAAAAAGTAAAACATTTCTCAAAGGAAACAGATAGACAAACAGAAACAGAGACTGGAAAGAGAGATAGAGTATACACACCGTTACTCTGCAGCACTTAGTGCCGAGTTCGTTATCGGCTTTGTCTGTTTTTTTTTTTTTTCTTATTCTTTTTCAGCATCAATTGATTTATTTAGTCTCAGTGATCTATCATTGCATCGAGTTTTGACATCATCCATGTTAATATAGGCATGCAAACACCACTGTTCACCCCTCCCCCCTCCCAGGGTCACCCAGACACCCAGAAGGACGAGACAGAGACGAGACGGAGACGAGACTGGGACAAAGAGGTGACGAGGGGATGGTGTGCAGCTCGGGAGTGCGGTGAGGTCAGAATGGAGAGAAGATTAATAACTGCAATCCATCACAGAGAGAGAGAGAGAGGACAATATGAAATAGATAAAGATATGATAAGAAATAAAACAATAAGCAAAGAATAAACAAAAGAATAAGATCAAGATAGAAATTAAGACATTTAGAAAGATAGAGTGAGAGAATATATTAAGATAGATAGATAGATAGATAGATAGATAGATAGATAGATAGATAGATAGATAGATAGATAGATAGATAGAAAATATACAATAAGAGAGAATGAGAGGAAGGAAGAAAATGGGAGTGACAAAAAAAGAGACATAAAATGAGAGATAGACAAAACAAAAGAGAGATTTCAAGTAAGAAAAAAGACAAAGAGACAGAACTGTATGAAATGGGAGAGAGAGAGAAAAACAGAAAGAGAATAAAAGAAGATGAGAGAGATGAGTTATGACATTGCATTTAAATTGAATTAGAGATAGACAGAACAAGAGAGAAAAGGGAAAAAGATGGAAGTGAAGAAAAAAAATAGAAAAGGGAAAAGATGAAAAAATGATAGAGAGAAAGACGGGGATAGAGAGCGATATAGAATTAATCTCGCTAGCTAGAATCCCTAGCGTCTTGTGTCCTAGCGACTCTCCTTTAAAGTTTTAACGATGATCAGAACTCGCTAGAGTGAATTCCTAAAAGATTAAACCTGTGTTTGGTACAGAGCCAGAGAACTGGGTGGAGGGATAGAGAGAGGAGACAGGAACAGAGACAAGGACTGATATATGATCTCTCTCTCTCACACACACACACCCAGCCATGTCTTCTATAAATTGATGGAATTAATTCAAACAAAAGAGAGACAGATAACATTATAATCCTTGTTAGGCTAAAGGTCAAGTCATGCTAGTTTTTTTTTTCTTTAAGAAATCACCTTTTTGTGACAATCTGCAATTAAATGCTATCTATCTATGTATTTATTTAAGAAATAGCTAATGTTGCTAATAGATAAGTCATAGATGATTAAGGCATGTGACATCTCAGAGTCAATTGACCAAGAACCATCAAGACTTTCCATTTTGGTGCTCTCACAAACAGCTCAGGAATGTGAGGAAGGCCACTTAGCCTTAGTTTTGTTATTATATTAGGTACTAATAAACAGCATGCACCTTTTGCGCTTGATGTAACACATGATGTATTATTGCCTATTACATACTATAGCCTACTGGTATGTTATGCTCAATGTTATGCTCAATCTAGTTTTCTATATTTTTTAAAGATATTTTTGTAAATGGAGAAACCAAAGCAAGGTTCTGATAATGTTAAGTCTTGAAAGCTTTATAAACGTCCATTATTTATTAGCAACATCAGTCTCTAGTGAAAAGTGGACATTGATCCGGGTTGCTGACTAATATAGCAGTAATTGTCCTGAACATACAGTATGTGAGTGATGGTGTGCCTCAAGGGAAGTAATATGACCAAGAGAGGTAAAGATGAGAGGTGAAGTCCCATCTGTCTCAATCTCGTGATTGTAATGATTAGAGCTGGACGATAAAAAAAATATAAAAATATTGTAATTTAAATTAACAATTATTTAAGGATAGTGTGTAACATGTGATTCAGTTTATTTCCAAAAACACTGAGAAACTGATTTGTTTATTTAAGGTACATAAACTATGAAAAGCCCCGCCTCCTATATGATACACACACATGCACACACACATGCACACACACACACACACACACACACACACACACACACACACCCCTATTGGTCAATAGTGAAATTACATCCTAATTATATTTACATGGGAAAAGATGATAGGTGATGATTCAGACCTGAGGACAGAGAGAGAGGTGAAGTGAAAGAGATGTAAAAAGAAAAAAGAAAAAAAAAAGAAAAGAAAAACGTAAGAGAGGTCGCAAAAGAGGAATAGAAAAATAATGAGAAGATATTGAGACAGCATGGTGGAGAGCAAAAGAAAGAAGGTGCATGAGAGACAGAAGAAGAGGGAGGAGAAGAGAGTGATAGGGAGTAAAAAATGAAGAGATGACGTAAAAAGGGAAGAGGAGAGAGAAAGAGGGAGACAGGGATAAATACAAATACTGCAATAAAAAAACAGAATAAGTTAGCAGACATGAGAAGGGAGTTAAATATAATATGAAAGAGAGAGAGAAGATAAGGCAAGGAACGATGGATTGAGAGATAGTGTGTAAAAGAGGTCAGAGGTGGAGAAAAGGAAGAAATAGAGAGAAAGAGCTGGGTAAATACAAAAAATAGAGGAAAAAGAGAAAAAAGTAAACGAAAGAGGGAAAGGAATGGCGAGGAGAGGGATAGAACAATAGAGAGATGGGAAGAGAAAGAAAGAAGAGCATGAGGGAAAGGCAAAAGAGAAGGAGGAAGAAATAAAGGAGAAGATAGATAGATAGATAGATAGATAGATAGTCAAATCATTTAAAGAACAATACTAGAGATGATTTGTTTATTAATGATATTATAAGCAGTATGTTTATAAAGCCCCGCCTCCTCTCTGTTTTCATTGGTTGCTGCACTTTTGTTCTGATTGGCTGCCTAAACAAACTGTAGAAAGGTTCTTCTTATATGGATATTACACATAATGAAATGATATCAGAGACAATTGAGACTTATCGCCCAGCTCTACTTACGTAAACAACATTTTTCACAAACAAAACAGCACACTCAGGCAAAAAATAACATAATAACATAACCCTGAATTAAAGGAAAAACAAAACGTAACTGACGTTTCTTTTTTTTTTTTTTTCTTAATCCTTCCTCATAGCCGCCGGCTTCAGACACAAAGAGCACAAAGAAATCGATCCTCTAAGACACAGGACAGAAGACACATTTCGTTTTAACAAGAGCTGCTGTGGGAGGAGCTAGTGCCAGTGGGCAGGGCTACAGGTTCAGGACAGAGTTTCTAGGATTAGAGAGTTAGAGGGATAGAGGTCAGGTGCCAGAACATGTCATACACAGGAGCACGGTGACGGACAGAACAGACGCACAGGAGTACACGCAAGCAGAAAACAAACTCCAAGAAGAAAAACACTCCAACAAACAGGTAGGTCAAAGGATCACGGAAATGCGTGCGTCCCTCCGAGGAAATGCAGGCGTGTCAAAAATGAAGGAATGGTATAAAAATAAAAGACTATGGCAGAATCCTTTCCTTTCCAAAAAAAAGGTACTTGTCCATCACTAAAGTGCGCTCCGTCCCCAGGTTAGGGTCCTCCAATTTATCCAATTTATTGTCTTATTCGCTAGTTTTACCAGAAATTTCCACTTAAAGTTGTCCTGTCTTCATCATCATCATCATCGCTCCAAGCAGTTCTACAAAAAGATTGATGGATCAACGAAACAGTTGAAAGGGTGGATGGCTAGATGGATAGAAAAATAAAAAGCTTGTTGTTGTTTTTTTTTCCTTTGCATGAGAGGAGGACGCATTTGGAGAATGCGCAGCATGCTTTCAGCCGACGGTCTGTCCTGGTTTTCCGTCCTCCTGACACAAGACAAAAGTAGTCCTCCTCTCGAGAGGGTTTTTTCCATCCCTGTGAAAACTGACTCTAGTGATTTACTACAGCCTTTTTTTTATTTTTTTGCTAAACACACACACACACACACACACACCCTAATTGGCCATAGTGAAATTACAACTACGACTCCTTTTTAAAAATCTTTTTTTCCCCACTCAGGCTCAGTTTTAAATAACTAAATAAACATATTTTGTAGATTTTCAGATCTTTAGATTTGGGAATGTGCATCGTGTGTTTGTTTTCCCCTGAATAAACCAACATGTGTGTGATGTCACACCTGCTGACCACGCCTTCCATTGAGGTGTGTGTACCTGCTCATGTGTTTGTGTTTGTGTGGGTGTGTAGTGGGCCTGTAGACTACTTGGTGTGTGTGTGTGTGTGTGTGTGTGTGCTGTGAAAAGTTTGTAGCAGTGTCTGTTTTCCACTTCTTTCAATTGGTGGAGAGATTTATTCACAGATGAGGGGAAAAGATGAATGTCTTGAGCAACGGCAATGCAGACCTGCGGAGAAAAAAAAACGAGACGGAGGAATGAAAGATTAACAATGATATTAAAAGAAGACAGAGAGAATACTTAAATAATGAGAAATTTTTAGAAATAAAAAAGAAGAATGTGGATGAAATGAAAGGAATAGTAAAGGATAGAGAAAGGAGGTATAGAGATATAAAGAGGAAGAGAAAGATAGATAGATAGAGAGAGATGGATAGAGAGTGAGTAGAACAGGAAAAAGAGAAATAGATTTAAAAATATATAGAGAAGCAGGAAAAAATGGATATAGAGTTGTTGCTGTTATTCTCATGCAGCTGTGGTATTCAAAACAGAGTTCAGTATGATGTGGCAGATAAGGAGAAATACTAACTGGACAAAAAATCTTTGACCATGACAATTCAAATGATGAGGTGTAGTAGGTACTTTTGGTAACCGTTGGGTAGGTAAATTGTGACCGTTCTTAGACAGTTCTTGGACCATCCTTGGTTGGTTCTTAGCTAGTTCTTAGACTATTGTTGATCAGTTCTTAGACAATTAATTATTATACAGTTCCGAGTTCTTAGTAGGTTTAACTAGGTGATTTGTAGACACATCTTAAAATTTCACTGGTAATTCATAGTCAATTCATAAGGGATTAAAAACATGTTACTTTAAAAGTCAAGCAACCAAGAACCAAGATTCAAGAATTTAAATTTGGCAAAATTCGGCAAAACGTTTGAGAATGTGCGACTCTTCAGATAAAGGACCATATGCCAAAATTCTCCTTATCATCATCCATAATGTTGTTGTGTTTCTACTGATTAAAACAAACATCATTATGCATTCTTCAGCACACTTCCTGAATATAAATGTATTTCTATTGAGAACCTTTTGAGGAATAATCCTGATCTAGGATGAGGTTTATATCTCAATAAAATTAAAAAAAGATTTTGATACAGAAGGTAAGATCCATGAACTCATTTTAGAAAGCAGCCGCAAAAATAAAGGAAAGATTCTTTATTCTGATATCAGGTTTGAGGTGATGGATCATCAGCTACGATGTGACTTCAGAAAGGCAATTGCATTTCTTAGAAATATCAAGAATTAAGTTGAGTGTCATCATTGGATCATGGCCAAGACTAGGGGTTTTAGTGTAAACAGGAAAACACGATCAGACGAAGAATTGAATCTTGGGGAACTCCTGTAGTAAGATGATCAAATTGAACATATCCATGCTTCAAGGTAGGATTGGTAGGTGTTTGCATCATTGCTACACTGACCTTTCTTCTGCTTCTTATTCTTCTTGTCCTTACAACATATTAGACTACCTTTAACACCCTTTAAACCCAAGCGGCACAGATCTGGCATAGGTCAAAGACAAATAAAGAAAGATATATATGCTTATATGGAATCCTTGCTGGTGTGTTACCAGGGAGGCTTTGAACATCAAACTGTGTATTTAGGTTTTTGGATATATCAGGTAGAATGAAAGTTATCATTACTTTTATAATATGTAAATTTTACCACTACCGGAATATGGGAACGACATCGCAAAAATGTAGAACTCTCAAAATCAGCATGTTATTATTATTTTGGTCATAGAAACAACCATTTGTTCAGTCATGTTTGCATAGTTGGTTAAAAAGAACTAAAATTTAGTGCTGAAAAAAATGGCAAAACCAAATAATCCACCACCAAGCATCTGTCATATACAGTATCTGAGAAGCTTGGTGTGAGCTTGGTTTTTTCCAACTGCTCTATTTATTTGCAGGCAGGTTTTCATTCCTTATTTCATCTGTCATATCTCCTCTACAGAGCATTCAAGATGCTGCTGTTGCTGCTAATCTGGTTCATGACCTCCAAAAGTTCTAGAATATGATTCCTCTTCTCAGGAACTCCACTGTTATCTTCTGCAGCAACATCTTCAAGTACAACTTTCCCCACAGTTCAGTCATCGATTTGGGTTTTGCACCAAACTGTTCATCTTCAGAACCTCATTCCTGCTCAGCTAGACAGGTCTTCAACAACAGTGCACCTTGCACGCCATGTAAAGCAAGATCCTGGCTTCCCCATTGTGGACTATTCCAAATGACTACACATAAATGCTCAATGTTACTAATATACTGTATAAAAAAGGAAAGTCCCAGGTTTTCAAAAATGTCACTCCAGTTTTGTCATCCTGTGAAGCTTGGTTTTGGTCAGTGAGCAACATTTAGGTTGTGAAGCTCTAATGGATGCTGGAGGCTTAAAATTTTCCTGGAACTATGACACAGGAGCTAATATTTGAAAAGGTGCCATGCGTGAGTGTCAGTGTTCGTGCATCTCTACCCATGTGTCTAGTCGGAGTGAGGGCTGTCCACCACAATGTGCGGTTTTGGCGAGGCTGTAGCAGTCTTCGTCACGTACGTGTTAATGGATTTTTCCTGAGCAAAAGAAAACACAATATTTTTGAGAACAACATCAGCAGAGATGCAGAAATATGGCTGTACAAATTTAAGAAATTATTATTGTGCAGGTACAGGAGACCAGTAATACCTCCACCAGCTGATGCCAGTGCTCGATGGGCTTACGGGGGTTTGCCAACATGGCCGTCCAGTGCTCTCTGCCGGGGCCTTCAGCATCACTGCCCACACGACACATCCCAATCACCTCATTATGGCCAATACTGATAGAGTCAGAGAAAGCAAGATGAGAAAGAGTGCAAAGGGTGAACAGAGAACATAGACAGTGGAGGAGAAATCGCAGTTACTCAATTGCCCCTAGGATTATGAGGAGGAAAGAGACAGGTTGAGAAACGACAGAGGGCAAACAAACATTGTCTTCTGGGTAAATGATTACCGTGAAAATCCTTTGCAGAGGACAGAGCGGACTAACAGAGTCCCTTAATTACAGAGAGAGAGATGGATGACCATCAGCTAAATGATTTGTTTAAGGACAAACATCCCTCCATCTAGACTCTGTCCTTCCACTTGTCCTTTGTTTTATCATAGACATATGGTGGAATTGCATTTTAGTGAAAAATGATTTCTGAAAATGAAACTCCCATTATATTATATTGCTTTAGCATGGTTAGGGTAGCTTTGGATATGGCACATTAGCATTATGAATGGTAAAGATGAAGATTTCCCCAAAATATGTATGTTCTAATAGGTTCCCATTGCTGAACTTTTTTTTTTTGTAACTTTCATCCTTAAATTTAAAGGTCACATATAATTCTCCTTTTTAAACAAGTTAATAGGAATCAATCATCCAGTTGAAATACAGCTCAGATCATGCGTTCTGGCTTCTTTTCCAAACGCACTGTCTCAGTGTCTGTAATTTCAAATGAAGGGCCACCAAACACCATTTGAGGAAGTGCATTTTCCAAGTCAAGCAGAACGCAGGTATTGGAAAGGTTCATGTTTGAGATCTTATCCCAAATGTCTTTAGGCTTTTCACACCTACATTTCCGACGAACAAAATAGCGCAAAACAAATGTAAGAGAAAATTTTGTGATATAAAAGTTAAAACACAACTAAGAGCAAAAGAAGGTTTAGCTTTAAGCAAAAAGCTAAAGATTAGCTTTAAGCAGTTAGTTGCAAATGGTTAATAACTAACCTAGACTTTTTAAGAGCTATAGATCAGTAGATTAGCCTGCATAGAACTGAGCATTGATCCTTGGCAGGACTTCTTGATATATGAGGTCACAACAGGGGAAAGACATGTTTGCTTGTTTAAGCCTGGGCCGATACAAAACAATTTGAAAAAAGGAACAAACTGCAGGGAATGTTTTTACTCACTTTTTTTTGCATGTCCCTGCTGGATAGAGACCAAACTGAATGTCTAAACATGACTATAACACACGTTTTGCATAAAGAGGTATATTATGGTAAGGTATATCTTTAGATCCCAATGATAACTTGTCCCTGATAAAATCTTTTAATAGACCCAGTGCTTACAATTTCAGGTGATGCATGCACACTGAAGGTACGGCAGATCCCGGGGACAAACACTGGCACGGATCAGTACCTTTTTTTTCCTGTGAAGAGTGTGGAAAGAGAATTTTGCTTCCCTAAGCTGTAAATTTGTTACTGTTATAACTAGATTACTTGATCCTAAAAATAGGCATGCAGTGCTTAAAAGAATTCCATCATTTTTCACACATATACGTGAAACTGTGTGTTCTTACTGATTGAACACAGCAGGAATGAGAAGGGAGGGACGCTGACTGAGGTGTTTGGCATGTAGGGCTGAATTCGGGGCTGAGGGTCGCAAAATGAGGAGTTAACACTGAAGCTGCGCACATCTACTCAAACCTAAGACATAATTATAGACTTGCTCACTATTTAGAGAGTTGTACAGAATTTGGGCATGTGGGCGGAGTTTTCCCGAAACAAAGGCGTGTCTTGGTGACTATCGTTTCTGACCTTGAAATTAAGACAATTCTCCTGACAGTCTGATTTAACTATAGCGTGTCATGCAGCAGTGTAGTTTTGGGCCTGACTCTTAATACCAGAGGAGTGTTACTTGAGTGAATACTAGCCTAACACTTAATCTTAATTTGCTGACTCTGAATACATTCCCAAAAGATGACAACAATTAACACTGGCTCTAATTAATTAAGATGCCGAATAATGCATGCTAATTTGCATGTTCAGAGGGATAAACTCTGCGTGAAAACCACTGTGATTTACACACAATAGACTTCATGAACATGCAAAGTAAAGGAGGTACAAAGCAGTATGCAAATGAGGGCTTTGTGTCTGCTGTTTGTTCTTGTGGTGAATTCAGTTATCTAAGAGTAACACAGAAGCAAAGCTTCAGCACTTCACATTCTCACACATGACTCTACATCCAGTATAATTAAGCAATAACTCACACTGATATTGCTTGATATTGCTTTTATACAACAGTTCCATAAACACCATGTATCATCAACAGATTCTGATTTGTTTCTATATTTAACCAGTTGTTTTGCTCCCACACATATCCTCCCTCGAATGGCGGAGCTGGTGAGCGACAGTTAGTGAGCGACAGTTGGTGTAAATAACAGGAGGTGAAAGTCATTTTTTAATTCTTACCAGTATTATGTAGCCAAAAGGTGAGGAGAATAAACCATGGAGGTGGTGAACAGTTCTGATCAACTTACGAGATTTACTTTCTATTTCCACTTATTCCACTTAAGAATATCAGCCCTAGAGCGCGTACAGGGGTGTATAATCCCTTGGTCCACACACCAAGTAGTGCCCTTGATCAGGGGTTAAAGAGGGATTTGGGATTCAGCCTTGTGTTAGAAGCTAGTTAGCTTTGTTGCTCGACTTAAATAAAACAACATGCAGGGAATTTAAGCTAATCCCACATCCTTTCCAATAAAAGGAATTTTTCCCTCCTTCTTTTGTGAACCCTTCTGTGTTTCCAGACACCAGATTTCATACATCACAGAGATTACAGCAAACGTCCACCACTAAGCTCTGCCACAACGACCCACCGTGCCCGTAAGCTTTTATTCCCGACGAGTCAGAGCACCTGATACAACTCATCATCATCCGTTGTAGACCGAGACGGATGGATTGAACGAGCGGAACCAGATGTGACTCTTATATAGTTTGAATGAAAATCTGCACCACACTGGACCTACCACGTTCACACTCACATCTCTCTCTCTTGTCTTATCCGAGCAGGTGCAAGCTGAACACAGGAGGTGCACTGTCCAGAATCTGAGCATCTCAGTAGATTCTATAGTTACACTTAATGGCCGTTCATCAGAGAGACTTGTAGAGATAACAAGGACACAAGGATGCATTCCTGAATGGAGAGACATCACTGCGGATATGTTTTGAGAACTGCAACTCAAGACAGTAAATTCCCGACTTACGTTTCGTTCCGGGAGCCAACAAGTCCAACAAAGTGAGTCTTACACCTCTATCTCACCTACATGGCATCAGCGTGGTTTCGTGCAATGGCCATAAGTATGGTTTATCGTGATTCACAGCATGTTTTTGCAGTTTTGGCAAAGTGATTACGTTTCCAAAAAAATAAATATTTATATTTTTTACCTGTCCTTGCAGACCTTGTGGAACCTTGCAGAATGTTTGGTGGTCACTCCTGGTTCCTAACACTGTCTCACCGCTAGTCTAACCGCGAGCATGTAAAGCATAAAAAATCCTAAACACACAGGTTTCGTGAAATCCTGATCCAGATCTGGTGAAACAGTGGGGTTGTTTAAAGACAGCCCCAGGAAAACATTGCTACATGTTGTTTACTGTGCGTTTGAATGGACGCCATTATGTATAAGGCTACGTTGAAACTGAAAGTCTCGATGTCTAATTCTGATTTGTTGCCTGATTTACACGTATCTGTTTACACGTTGTTTTAACTATTACTCATATCCAATACACGTGTTTACACTTGCCATACCATCTGAAACATTGTGCATAGTTAAAGGGAGGTTCTTGCGCTACACACTAGCCAAGATAGACGAAGGTGAAATATGCTTAACGCTAGCTCTGCGATATAGGCAAAGTT
>JAQMYL010000008.1:1282271-1293861 GCA_030014365.1 Clarias pachynema | reverse complement strand
TAAAACCTCATGTTCAAAGATAAGGATACCTTAAAAAGTAGAGAGAACGATGCTCCTGATGCTCCTAGAAACCTTTTCTATTCTTATATCGTAAGTTTTTGCCCCCTTCGCCATCCTTCCAGTTCCTCAGAATTTGAACTCAAAGCTGCTCAGAGCTTCAGGTGAAATTCTAGAAGTTCTTTTCATTTAGAGTTTTTGCAGTTCGCTTTCTCTCCACATCACTGTCAACACACATTGGCGATTTTTCTGTTCAGAGGTCTGAGTGCATCAGTTATTTATATCACGGACCAACAGAGATTGAGAAAGAAATGTCGGAGATGTATTAGCATGCAGCTCCGCTCGACTCAGACCTCGCCTCTCACCCGAGCTGATCTCTCCTGATCTGATTACCTGAACTTCCTGCACTGTGGTCCATTTAACTGCAGTCAGATCTGGATCATGTTCAATCTGTAGTAGCTTGAGCCACTGAAGACGTTGTTACTGAGATAATTTCTCAGCACAGTCAGGTTGAAAAGGAAAAACGCTTTTCTGAGGATTGTTTCTTTTTGGTGTTGCTGCTGTTAAGCTATGTGGGAAAAAAAAACAATGTTGAATATTGTTTAAAAAATCAAGAACGCTATGCATATTATGTTCTGATATTTATTGTAAGTGTTTATATAGTAACAGCTCGTTTGGACAAACAAGTACAGTACAGCAGATTCTTCAAGCTTTCTATAAGAAGATGTTTGTTTTGGGGTTCATGGAAGGAGTCTCCAGTGTCAAAGCATTGCAGCAGTCAAAGTTAAAGCCGTAAATCATTTAGAACAGAAGACGGTACTTTTCTTTGTGCTACGTAGTGTCAAAAAACAGAGGCTGATAAAGGAACGACCGTTTATAGCTGGTGTGACATAAATGACAACAGGAACTTATTAATGTAACTTATTAAACGTAATGTGGATAAATTACTGCCGTGTAAGAGGAATAAAACACTTAGGGACACAAGGTGAAAGGAAATGACCCAAACTTCAGCCTGGAAGGAGTAACTCTGCTTCATGACACTAACCTGTCACTGATTGTTTTCCTATAACAGTACAACATGGGTTGTTGAATCCATTACGTATTCTGCTCCAAACTGGGTCACACTGCAAGGATGGATTTACATGCGTTCACATAGACAAACTTGTTAGCTTGCTCCCTGGGAAATATACTGTACATTCAAAGGGTGATACAATTAGTTTTTGAGCAAAATGTGTTGTTTTTTAAAATAATTTCTCATGTAAAAAAATTCTGGAGACTTTCGGACCCCGTTTCAATCCCACTCAACACTTCATTGCCTACACACAAATACCTGAATCATGTTTCTCTTTTAATCGTGATTTTATATCTAATAACCAGGGTAGGATCAAATGCAGGGTCACGTCCCTTGAGTAAGTATTAATAAACATGCTAATAACGTTAGCCAAAGTGCGTTTTTACTCGAGCAGGGTTGTGTAGCACATGACACGCTGGGAAAAAAGAAAATGTGTCCGCATCCAGACTGCTCCGATAATTAACACAAAGCGTTCAGCGTTCAGTTAAATCAAAGCATCCACTTGTTCTCCAGATAAACAGCATGTTTTTTTTCCATCATGACCAACTCAATCTAGGTCTCTATCACTGGTGTGATTGAATTACTCTCATTAGAGCTCTCTATTTCTGGCCTTTCATGGGATTCAGGATACCTCCTGGGACGCCCGAGTGTTTCAATGTGCACAGGTGTATTATTTTTTATGCTGTACTCTGTTAAACAGAACGCAAAGACCACTGGAGCAAAAGCATTTTCAGCAGGGAGAGACTAGACAGAGAGGAGAGAGAGAGAGAGAGAGAGCATAGAACTGTAAACAGTAATGAGTTCGTCTGTGCAAACAGGACAGGCTCCCTTGTGCTACCTGCGCCGCCAGTCGTCGTCCATCCTGGCGATATAGATAAATAGCTGAGCTCAATCAAGCGAATGGACTACTTTTAGCAATCGGCCAATCTAATGCTCTCTGCAGAGATCTCTGTAGTGCTGTTCTGTCATGCAGTTCAGCAATCATTCGTGAGGTTCCTAAACACTAACCTAGCGTGACTAATGCTAACTGAAGACTGGAAGAACAAATTAGCAAGATGTATGTTTTTTCTTTTGCAGAAATGCTAAAACAGTGTGCTAAACTGCTATAGAAAATGTGTGTTGCCTGACCACTGAATGTGCTACATTATTTAGAAATTATATATTATTTGTGATGTTTACCTTACGCTGCAATAAATGAATTTTTTTCACACATTCCAGTTAGAAGGATATGGGGTCTGAGTGCAGAGGCAGCCAGTATACAGCACCCCTGAAACAGACAGGGTTAAGGGCCTTGTTCAGGAGCTCAACAGTGGCAGCTTGGCAGTTCTGGGGCCCGACCTTACTATAATATTTTTTTTATTATTTCCCTGATTTTCTCTCTAATTTAGTCATATCCAATTCCCTCCCGTCACTATCTAATTCCCACCACATCAAGGCTACTACTACCAGACAGGAAGGGCAGAAGACTATCACATGTTTTCTCATCTAAACCACTAGATGCTTGCCAACTGCATATTTTCAAACTACTCGTTCACGCATGGTTGGGGGTGAAGCGATCTCCGAGACGGGCAAGCACTTTACCACTGTGCCACTCGGGGGCATTAACCCAGACTCTTAACCATTTCAGCCACCACTGCCCATATGTCAGTTGAAAATGTGTATGTCTACAATTTCCAATAAAGGTTTTGGGTGGGTTTGGTCAAATTCCCACGAGTGGTTAGGGAGGATTTGCAGATAGGGAAAAAAAGGTTTGACAACGTCGACATACGACGATGGATAGTGATCCCTAAGTGTGGCCTATGCTTCTCAGGCAGGTGACACAATCACAAAGATGGAAGCTTGGCTTATGTAACAAAATTAGCATGATTTCAATCCTTGCTAATGTTTCATTATGACTACAATATGTGGGTTCTCACACTAGGGGTTACTACTCCATATGAGAAGCGGGGTTTAAAATCAACAAAAATGTCCTCTTCTGTTTTATTACATTTAAATGAAGAGCAAAATTGCTGTTCTGAATTTCCCTATGATTCAAACTCGACACAGTGACTAAAAGAAGGTGTGAAGGTGTCCTATCAGGTGAGTCAGGTCGCCAAAGCATTATGCTGTGCCTCTAAGTCATGTTTGTCCTTACAAAATAAAATCTGTGCCATTTATAGCGGAGCACAAGGACGTCCTATTTTTTCGGACTCATTTGAATAAGCATGTCCAATAACCACTCATAATTAATGTTATCGTGATTCAATATGAATCTGATTATGAATGAATATGAATATGATTCATTACCTGTGTCAATATGTCCATTGCGTCCCCTCAACATGTATCTGAACTCCTCGCAGCTGGCGGTCTGGCTGTATCCTCCCGAGCGGAAGCACAGCTCCTCCACCAGCACCAGCGCCTTCTTGCACAAGTCTTCTTCCCAATCCCCTGACATCCTCCAATCCGCATCGCACTCCTAACCCACGGATTGCGGCACAGTCCCACACCCGCCCACACTAACCGGACGGGATCTGAGCGGAAAAAAATTTAGGCCACTTTCTTTTTAAAAAATATTTGTTTAGAGACAAAGAGGCTTCATTCAAGTATCTTCTTTGGAGCACTTAGTTAATTGGAGCTCTTAATGGCTTCCATATCCATTGCTTTTGGAGCCACATTCATCCTCTTTCGTGACAGCATCGGGTCTTTGATCAAGGAAACGAGATAAGAAGAACTGCAACAGAAAGTGGATCAGATTTCTTCAGGTTTTTATTTTCTTTTACATTCTAATTGTTATTATAGATGCTTCCGAGGTCATAAAATCCTAGTCATGTTGAAGTAACCATGGATATTTTTGGCGGAGAAAGTGGTACAGAGTTCGTTCCTTCGTTCTTTCTCAGAGCAGAGTTAAATTCTGGGCTGTGTAGTTCCTCAGGGACTCAGTCACTCTCCTGCTTTCCCCATTCAAGCTTTTTGTGGTTCACGGCTACTTTGGAGGAATGTCCAACATCGCCTGAGAGAGGGAGAGAGAGAGAGAGAGAGAGAGAGAATAAGGTAATGGGCATTAAATTATAACAAGAAACAAATATTAACCATCTGCTCAGTATTCAACTCCAATCCTCTGGGGTTCCAGAGTCTCAGACGCACTGAGGAACGAAGCCATTGTTAGCATATCTGCCCGGTAAAAACGTGGGTGTGTAATCCGTTCATGTGTCAGACTGCGCCTGTGACTCTGGATCTAAGAGATCTGGCTGGCGGTGCCGCTTTGCCCTGAGCTCATTCTATGTACAGAAACCAGGTCAATGCCCCTCCCATGTCTCGCTCCAGTCTCCATCTTCCCTTACTTCTTCTTCCACACTGCATTTCATTGTCTTTCTCTTTACTCCCATACGCCTCCTGTCACTCTCACCACAAATTCACATACAATAAATCTAGACACCTGTCCTTCCAAAAGGGAATTCTTCAATAAAGAATAATTTCTTTCCCAGTTAGTGTCCCTCAATGGCAATTTATCAAAGAGTATAGGCCCCGGGTATAACTACAAGACGAGTTAAAGGACATTCAGGACAAGATCTCAGTCAAGGCTTTTTCATTTCCAGACTCCAGTGGGATAAAATCTATTTTTAACTAAGAATTTGTTCTTCTGCTAAGAGACGAAAAAGGTTTATGTACGATTAGTTTCCTTTACTTAATACTGACTCGATGTTGCTTGCATTGTAAAAAGAAGTCCGTTTGGATTTAGGATTGCTGCAGTTAAAGACACGGCTTTGCCAATCAGAACGTCGGTTTAGAAATGCT
This sequence comes from Clarias pachynema, assembly GCA_030014365.1. NCBI lineage: Eukaryota > Metazoa > Chordata > Actinopteri > Siluriformes > Clariidae > Clarias > Clarias pachynema. The sequence continues at coordinate 1,289,018 of JAQMYL010000008.1, read as the reverse complement.
ACATCCGTTGCAATATCGTTGGCATTGATGTGTTTTTGAAAGTTAGACTTGCTTTAATAATTTAACATTGGACTAGCATTTACAACATTGCATTGGGATAACATCGAACCACTGGCTAACACAATGCTGCAAATATGACCTGAAAATGTTTATTTGTTATTTTTTTACTGAAGAACATCTTTGAAATGCTCCACCTGCTGGGATTTTGTGTGGTTCACCAGAGAATCTGCTACTGAGGCTAGTAAGCACAAAATATCTCCAAATAGTCAAAAATACTAAATAACTACCAAAAACTAACAAACCATTAACTCAGGAAGTGGCTGAAAGAAAGAAAAAAAAAATAGCATGATCAGCAGGGGTATGTCCAGGACACACACAGGTCTTTGCTGCTTAGTGTCCAAGATCTGTTCTGTAAAACCAGATGTGATGCAGTTTGGACATTAAATGGCACAAGAGTTCAGGGGTAGCTTAGTGGTTAAGACTTTGGCCTACTGCATGGAAGGTTGAAGTTTCAAATCCGAGCACCACCAAGCTGTCCCTGTTGGACCCTTGTGCAAGGCCCTTAACCCACAACTGCTCAGATGAGATGTACTGTATAAGGATGTCCTCTGGATAAGGACACTATAAATAAATGTTGAAATTCTGTTCTTTTGAGGTAATTTCTTCAATGTTATCTCATCAGTCTGATATTGTGCTGTGTTTTGGTTGGATGACACCATCTACAATCCACCAATAGGACAGTGCCAAACTTACAGGGTAACTAGAAATAAGTTAATTAAGAGAAATATAAATGAAACATGGTAATAGTACATAAGACAAACTATTGTGACTCCTTTTTACCTCAAGCTTACATTAAAACCAAGCTTTGCGTTTATGGCAGAGTCTGACTTTAAGTTCTTGTTTTTTTACTTTTATATTATTGAATAACGAGGATCTCACTGTGAATCGTGAACTTTTAGACATACAAACAATGAATCTATTGCTTCTGAAAACCCCTCTTTCCACCTGGTTTTGTTTGGTGGTTTCCAGTCTCTGCGTTCTGATTCGCTACGAAAAGTCACTTCCACAAAGAGGTTTTCTGAGGCATTGTTTAAAGCTATAGATACTGAAACAGTTTGTTTGGAAAAGGAGTGAAACAGAAAGAAAATCAAGCAGCCAGCATGAGTATAGTATAATGAGTAGAGTATAATATATAATTTATAATGCTTTGGGACAAACTTGTGTCACTGTTTAACCCACTGCTTCACTGTGACAGGTACAAGGAAACCTGAGAATGATTTTAGGAACCCAGACGTAACTCATTACTGTTTATTAACTTAAAAAAAGGCTCACAGCAAGTAAACAAATGATGTATGGATGAGGGTCTCACCTGAGGAACAAGCAAACATACCTGGGAAAAATCTGTCCAAAAAACGTAAATGCCTGTATGAGGATCTGCATATTTGACTAAAGCCATTTTTTCCCAATGCAAATCAGTTTCGCAGCAAGACTTCACAAAATCCTGGTTTATTCTTTTCTAGACCTGTAACGCTAATCTCAATCAGATGCTTGATTGAGCCTGACTAGTCTCTTCCCAGATTTCAGGCAATAATATATATATTAACTGGTGGAAGAATCATGGGCACCCAAGGCTCACCCATGCCCACATGGACCAAACGGCAACCTGTCCAATCCAATCTAACATAAAAACCAATGCAGCACAAAGGTTCCAGAACACTCAGTGCACCAGAGCACACAGGGTCCAGCAGACAAAGATCCCAATGCACCGAACTGGCCTCTAAACTCCCCAGATCCCAATCCGATTGAGCTCCATGGGATGCACCAGACAAATGAATCTGATCCTCAGAGGCCCCACCCTGTAACTCACAGCACCCAAAGAATCCGCTGCCAACGTCTTTGTGTCTGACACCAGAGGACACCCCGTAGAGACCATGTGGAATGGACAGAGCTGCCACAGCAGTACAATATTGGGCATAATGTTTTGCGTTGTACTGTTATGACTGCCTGACTGACTATATGGTATATAATTTCAAAGATTAACGCGCCACATGGGTCAGGGCCACTACTCACCACCCAGCATATAAACCCATTTTATCTGTACAGGATGTCTTTCCTGTCTCGCTCTCTGCTCGATCAGTGCCGTCTTTCAGCCTGAATTTCAATCCAAGAGAAAAAACTCTGTGTGTCAGCAGTTATGCTGTAACAGAGCGTGGAACGATACGACAAACTGACAGGATGATAAACGTACAAATGAGAACAATCACGAGTCTGCTTTCAGGTTTCAAAAGAGATCACATTAACCACACTAAATGGCTTGCATATCAATGTTTGTAATTAATACATGATATTGAGTCATGTACAGGATCCATGTTAAGGCTTTTTTTTCCTCCCTGGATTACCGGCACTACCTGCTGAGTGGATTCACCGAGCCGTCTGTGCTGCAGCGGCGCTTTACTCTACACACTCTTTGCACACATGCTGAAACAGATCAGCTTCCGAAGCTCTAAAGTTCCAGCTGATCCTGACGTTAACACCGCCACACTTGTCATCATCACATACATCGCTAAACAGCTCAGCTGAGTCTGTATAGCTGCAGTGCATTTTGGGATTTTGAGTCTGGAGTTGGCTTTGATGGTTCTCTGGGTCAAAAAGAAGTTTTGTTTTAAAGATCTAATGAGGAGACCTGGAGTGGCAATAACATCAACATTAACTGTAACAATAACAATAACCATAACAGTGACACTGCCCCCATGTGACATCACAAACTCACACAATTGCTAACTTCTTACAGTAATGACATCACCACTGAACACACTGAACACATCAGCAAACTGTCCATGTAACGGGCGGAGTTTCACTTTAAATAAGAATCTACAGTCTCCAATGAAGCTCTTCGTCCCTCATTATCTTCGTCAATTTATCAATCAGTTGAGGGTTTTAAGGTGTGATGGATGAGATTTGGGTCAGGGCTTACTCTCTCTCTCTCTCCTCAATCAGCCTCAGCTCTGAGATATTGGCTAAAAGAAACTCTGACATTTATTCCCGTCCATCAGACATCCTGACTATTGTAAAAACTAGAGCGGCTTTAAAAATCCCCCACTCTTCACACACACACACACACAACCACACACACAAACAAACTACACACACTTCATTTCCATATCTGTAAATCAGTCTGACTTTAAAATGCTGCGTATCGCAATCTGAAAGATGGGTGCTTGGCACCTGAATGGGTGGCGATTGGCCAGGAATGAGGGGAGAGACAGAGTGAGCCAGAGACAGAGAGAGAGAGAGAGAGAGAGAGAGAGAGAGGAAAAACAGAATGAGTTGACAGATTGGGTAAAGAATGTGAAAAAGCAAGAGAGAATATATTACATGATTCTTAATAAAAGTAAACAAACTCTTAAAAATTATGTTTGATTATTATATTATTCATTTCTGTGTATTTTGGTGATACTCCACAGATATGAAATATAATTAAAAGTATGTGCACCCCTACTCTATTATTTTGATATATGAAATTGTTGGCAAAAAGTAGAAAAAAATAAATATAAATTCTAAACCGTATTCCTGATGAAGATTCGGAGCCATGGAATCTTCTCAACCAACTTTTTGAGACATTTCACCCATGAAGCTTTTCTTAAACTTTCCAACTAAACTAAGCTTCTTCATCTCACTGTGTAAATGGGTTCATTTCATTTTTTCCATTTATTTATTTTTCCATCAAATTTCAACCACTAGGGTTAATAGCTTTATATATAAGTTCTGACCTCTCGAGCGGTGGTATACGTATGCTACGCATCATGTGAACACTCCATTGTAGAAGGTTGTTGTTGGTCTTTCGGCTGCTCCCGGCAAGGGGTCGCCACAGCGGAATATGCAGTCCGCACAACAACTTGGCACAGGATTCACGCCGGATGCCCTTCCTGACGCAACCCTCCCATTTTATCCGGGCTTGGGACCGGCACTGCATCCAGTGGCTGGGGGTTTGGGCACTGGCTGGGAATCGAACCCGGGCCTTCCGCATGGCAGGCGAAACACCTACCACTGAGCCACCAGTGCCCAATTGTTGAAACCAGGACTAAGGTGCAAGTGTAAGGATGTGAGTGACTTCGGCAAGGGCCAAACTGTGAGGTCTAGACGACTTGGTCAAAACTACAGCTCCTGTGGGTTGTTCCCAGTCTGCAGTGGTCACTTGCCAAAAAATGCTCCAAGGAAAGAGAACTGATGAAGCAGCAGCAGTGTGATGGGCAGCCAAGGCTCACTGACGCATGTGGGGAGTGAAGGTTGGCCCGTGTTGTCTAATATAATAGAAGAGCTGCTGTAGCTCAAACTTCTGAAAAGTGAATGCTGGCTCTGATAGAAAGGAGTCAGGACAGACAGTGCATTGCAGTTTGCTGCGTATGGGGCTGTGGAGCTGCAGACCAGTCAGGATGACCATGCTGAACCATGTACACCATCGAAGGCTCCTACAATGGGCAGGTAAGCATCAGACCTGAACCACGGAGCAATGGAAGAAGGTGGCCTGGTCTGATGGAGCACATTTTCTTTCACATCATGTTGGTGGACAGGTGTGTGTGTGTCTGTGTGTGCATCACATATCTGGGAAAGAGATGCACTATGGGAAGAAGGCGAGTCCACAGAGGCAGTGTGATGTCCTGTGTAATATTCTGCTGGGAAGCTTTGGGTCTTCCCATCTAAGTGACCATTACTGTGACATTTACCATCTACCTAAACACTGTTACAGAGTGAGTTACACACCTTCATGGAGATGGTGTTCCCTGATGACAAGGTCTTCTTTCAGCAGGATAACACTGACACACTGCAGACATTGTTCAGGGTCAGTTCGAGGACCATAATGAAGAGTTTAAGGTGTTGACTCCACTTCCAGATTCTCAAGATCTCAATCTGATCGAGTGTCTGTCGGATGTGCTAGAAAAGCATGTTCGATTCTCAGAGGCCCAACCTCACAACTTACAGGACTTAAGGGATGTCGAGGAAGCTTCAGTTCCAGTTCATCCCAAAGGTGATGGCTCAGTGGAGTTGAGTTCAGTCAGGGCTCTGTGCCGGAAAATCTCGAATTCTTCCACATTCTAACACACTCTTATCACACCATGTCTTCATGGAGCTGGCTTTGTTGGTCTTACAGGGGCATCTTCATGCTGGATGAGTATTTGGGGTTTCACAGCTCTCATAGGGAAATTGTAATGCTACTCTATAGAAAGGAAACTGTGTGCTTCAGTCTTTTGGAGAAGGACCATGTATGGGTGTTTTTGTCAGGGGTGCACATACTTTTGGCTTATTTGCAGTGCATATTTGTACTCAGTTTTCCCAGCACCTGTTTAGCTCCAAAATCTTCACTTCACCTCCTTATTCAGTTAAAATCCATCTCCATTAAAAAGCCTCTTAATACTATCTCACTCCGTCGTCACCTTCTCCATTCACACCATCGTTTCCACACTCCTCCATCTTGCACTTCTGAGCCCTCCGTCTGATCCAGACTTTTTTTTTTTCTCACTCGTGTTTCAACTAAACAGAGTGGTGTTAAAACATTCGCTGTAAGCGTTCTGTCACTATTAATATTTACAGTATCTGAGAAAGCAGGAAAGTGACTCTGAAAACAAGCAACACGGCATTTCTGAAATCCACACGCCGTCCCAGACGACAGACACACGCCACGCTCCGGCACGCTGCAACACAAAACCTCTCACTGAATGAGCCTCAGCTCTGGTTCAATATCCACAGGAAAAGCAATCCACCACAGACGTGACCTGGCAACCGGTGAGGTCACTGTCCAATCACACGAGGGACGCAGCAGCTGACCCGAATCACGGCGGACTAATCACGTCTCGGAGACCACGGTGCCCGTGAGGTCGGTCTCCTGAGCCGCCATGGTGATAATTAATCCTCGAGCAGGATGAGGGATGCGATACGTAATAAATGATTTAACAATTTCTCATAAAATACTGAATGACCCAGTGTGATGAACAAGTGGAGTTAGTGTTATCATTCAGAAGTTTTTTTATAAAGCAAACACCCGAGTTTTTATTCCTTTTACTCCACAGAAATTTACATTATAGCAGCTATAAACAGTTGTTCCCCCTTTACTCTCTCTCTCCATTACAATAACATCATGAGAAGATACTTTTTTTTTTTTTTTTTTACCTCTTGCTAGTGTTAACCACCAGTTAGTCATCAGCCCACCTGGAGCCTCATAAAGCACACAGCTTCAAGACATTACTAAAGTAAGGAAGGCTGAAACAAGACCCGCACTTAAAATATAATAATAAGACTCAGAAGTGCCAAGATCAGGCAAAAAGCAAGATAAGTTGACAGATGAGGTAAGAACAAGTCTTGATGGAGCACATGGCTGGGCCCGGGGCTGGATCTCTAATGGACAAGAGCCTCCAGTTCGAGTCAGGCATCAGGAAGGTGGGGGAGAGGTAACAGTGTGGACAGCTATCGTTAAGATGTACTAGCTGGAAATTTTTAAGATAGAATAAAAACATCAAAACTACTGCCAGTGGTATCTAGGGGTCAGGGGTATCTCAGGTATCTATGGGGTAGGGGTCAGGGGTATCTCAGTTATCTAGGGGTAGGGGTCAGGGGTATCTCAGGTATCTATGGGTAGGGGTCAGGGTTATCTCAGGTATCTAGGGGTAGGGGTCAGGGTTAAGGCATTGGACTACGGTTCGGAAGATCCCAGGTTCAAACCCCACAACCACCAAGTTGCCACTGTTGGGCCCT
>JAQMYL010000008.1:1259415-1270930 GCA_030014365.1 Clarias pachynema | reverse complement strand
GACCTCGTGGGGGGGTGGTGCCGGGAAGGAGGTCGATGGTGCAGTCGTAAGGGCGATGGGGAGGAAGAGAGATGGCATCTGATTTGCTGAATACCTGCTTGAGGTCGTGGTATTCAACAGGAACCTGAGAAAGACAAGGAGTCTCCTCTTCTGAGGAGGTGGGTTTGCTCCTGAGTCCAGTTGATGTGGGGATTATGCTTCTTGAGCCATGGGAGACCCAAAACTACTGGTGCATGGGGGCTTTGGATAATCATGAGACAGATGGTTTTCGAATGATTACCAAAGAGCTGTAAGGTGAGTGGGGCAGATCGATGAGTGATTAGTGGAAGTTTGCTCCCATCTAGTGCCTGGATCACTCTCTGATCACGGATTTTCACCAACTTCTTTGGTAGCTTCTTTGGTTCCCTGAAGAACGCCAGATGGCGTTCGTAGGGTGGGGGGTACTGTCATGGCACGCCAGGTCACGCCCACCTGTCAAACCAAGCCATGATCTCCCACGACTCCATTCCATACTCCAGTTCACTGTTTCAATTTTGCCGCCTCATTAACCAGCTCCAGCACACCTGTTACTCATTTCATTTCACCACTCTGCTCTATTTAACTTGCTCCCTTGCTAGATTATTGTGTGCCTTAATGCCCAATTCTCCAGCGATTTCACCTGCCTTGCTACTCGGATCTCGACTCACACTTTGTTTTACGGATCATGGTTTTGCTTCTCATCTTGGATTGTTGTTTGTTTGGATTTCTGGATAACAACCCCTACTCTCGCATCTCGACCACGAATTCGGATCACAGACTGTTTGTCTTCTCGGCTTTGACCCACACATGCTCACCACCGCGACTCTTCTCCACGAAGCAAGCACAGCACCCCTGCTTTGCAACGCATGCCTCATCTTCACAAGGCAATCAGCGCATTCAACAACACGCACTCTGCACTTGGATCCACCTCGCCCGTCCGGACCGTAACAGTTCCAACTTGAATTGACTCTTTGGATATCATACATTTATGAATACTTTCTCCTTAAAACATTTTCAAAATGAAAACAACCATGACTACATTTTAAATGACTACTTTAAAAAAAAAGAGAGAGAAAGAAAGAAAGAGAGAGAAGCTGCCTAAATAGTATTCAAAATAAAACTGCTAAAGTTGAACTAAAAATACATGTATTTTAAAAGGCTTAATTAATGGACCCTTTAAAATGTGTTTGACCTTCTTAAAGGTGTTCGACTTTGAACCTTTCTTGATTAAAAGTTTCTTTGGTTAGCTCTGAGTTCTTATTTCTTGAAGCAACTTATTTTTAAAGATTTTTCTTGAAGGAGAACACCGCCATTTCGGGAAAAAGCAAACAAACAAACAAACTAATTCCTCTAGCTTTCTTTGGATAGTTTTGGATTTCCATGTTCTACCTTAAACCTTTTCTGGTTAAGAGATCCACAAATTGTTGTTCCTGCAATTCATTGTCCTCAGTTATAATCCATGCATTCGAAAATGGTTCCTCATGGGTTGTTCATCTAGTTAAAGGTTCTTAGATGTATAAAGTGGTCACTACAGAGGTTCCTAGATGGATGGATGGAGGACTCTTAGACTGCTAGATTTAACACATTAACATTGCCATTAATTTATAAATCAGGAATTTGTTAAAATGGTTTAACACAAATGAATTAAATTTCCTGAAACTTTTTCGATGTGACGCAGGGGACATCTGATTGGACAAAATCTAGAATGAGAAGTCGTAGTCAAGTACAGTTCTAAGAACAATTCTGGAATCAGAGCCTATAAAATTAGCTCTATTAGTTTAACTAGTTTGAACTGATTCTAAGTTGTTCCCAGAACCGTTTTCATTAGCGCATCTCCCACTTTCAGTTATAGTTTGTCCAACCAGATACATCCCGCGCCACAATGAGGAAGTAAAGTGCCACTAATGACCCGTAAATGCTACTGTCAATAGATTTAATCCTCAGTACAACATATATATATATATAGTTGTCATAGTCTACTTTCCTTTTTTTTGTTGGACTAAGCCATGCTATGTCGTGCTTTCATTTCTGTTTCTTCCACACAATCTGTCCAAAAATATCGTGTTGATTGGCACTGTTGAGTGACGCATATAGCCACGCCCACCTCGAGGGGGAAAAAAATGCTAGATTACTGGTGTATTTATTCTCATTTATAAGAATAGCATCAGGGTCCGGATATAACAGTCATTCGGTCCGGGTCCAGACCATGGCCCTTTAGTGATGCCTGATACATGCATTCATTTACATTAACTGATGAACATGAATGTGTGCTTTAACAAGTTCATTTTGCAACACATGTTAAAAAAAATCTAGAGGCCTGCTATATTTCTCTTTTATTTCTGCCTTTAAGCATGTTTGTGTCTCTCGGCACTACAAATCCATCGCGCTCCCGCCTCAGCTCCGCCCCCTGGCCTCAGTTTGTAATTAGCCTGATTAGCGAGTGTGTATACAGTTCATCCTCTGCTTTTGTTTAGTGAAATACGGCATGTGTTTATGATCCAGCTTTGACCTTTGGACCTCGCATACAGTAGCGCACCGGTGGAACACAAAGCATACGAGGGAACCGTCTAACCTTCCGAGTTTCAGTGCTGTCGAGTCCGTCATGCAGAGCTGCTTAAATTAGAGTCGAGGAAATTACTATAATCCATTTGTGAGGGAGCCGGAGTGTGCTGCTGCTGCTGCTGCTGTCACCAGGAAAACCCTGACTCTCAACGCATTACCAGTCTCTACCTTTCATTCTTTTTATTTACAGTATTTACTCAGTGAAGACAGACGGATAGGTTCTAGTTAATTACCAAAACACTGCAAGTTGAATAGAGCTTTTTTTATATACAATTGAAAGGCTTCTTGATTAATTATTTATTTAGTTATTTAACTAACCACCTGAGTAATTGCCTGAATTAATGAATCAGATCTCAATTTTACAGTAATATAATGTCAAAGGAAAAGGCCGCAGAACTTTATGAAGTCAGTGGCTTAGATAAAAAAATATGCAATTAATCAGTATCGGTACTGTTCATAGATTTTAATCATGTGGATAATAATGTTTATGTAAATATATCCAAGCATAAAAAGTGGAGTGTATTCATGCAAATTGGGTCCGGTATAATTAAATTTGCATACATTCGCATATGTAATGACTAAAAAGATTGTATAGTGTTCCATATGTTTAAAGTGTTTGCTTCTCTGTGGTCATGCTCTGGAGAGAAAGATATATTTTTTTACAAAAACAAACAAGCAAAAAAGTTTGGTCAAGAAAATATTATTATTATTATTATTATTATTATTATTATTACAGTGTTTTCTTCTTTTAAAGCTGCTTGATGACTTTATTGCTATGCCCTGTGAAATAAAAATTATTTAACTACATATTTAAAAATATTTTGCACATTTTTATAAAAAAGAAAAATGAGCATCCAAATCTAAAACTTTTAAAGAAATTAATCTGAAGTATTTTTCTAGCTATGAACAGGGATAAATTGCAGAATGAATACAGGTTGATTCATAAACTGACAATTTTTTAAGTCAAATTCCTCCTTTCTACTTAAAAGTAATAAGGCAATTATTATCCGAAAAAAGAGCAGTTTCTAATCCACTCAAAGTGTCAACTTGACGTGATTTGAAGCTTTGAGCGGATGCTCTTTTCGGACATTTTTAGCACTCTCATTAAACACAGCCAACTTGAAGAGCTTCAGGAGGAATTGGAAGCTCTGAAACTGGGCGCTAATAATATTAGCCATCAGAGCGGAGTCTTGATTCCATAAGTAGGACCAGCGCTGAGAGCTGAGACGCAGTACACGCTTTAGATTAGAGCAAACTCATTCATTTAGACGATAACGGAAAAGTGGGAAGGAGGAATCCTGGAGCAGTAGGGATTCAAGAAATTCTTAAAATGTGTCCATCAAATTCTCAATGGTTTCCATTATGGATCCTCTGGTTGCTATGAACTCCACACAGAACCCAATGGAACCGTCTCCATGTGTAGAAGATTGTCATCAGTATCTAATGAAATTGTAACATACTAGACTCTTAAGGTTCCGCAGGAGTTCTCTGGAGAGTTAAAGGTTTTTAGATTCATTAAAAAGTTCTATTTTTAAACCTTTCTAAAAACAAAATAAAACTTTAAAATAGATTCTTCAAGGGTTCCTTTGATAGTTTCTTGGATAAAGAATTTATAATTTTTTAAATTATTATTTCATGCCTTATTTCAACTGATTTCTAAGGTTCAAAGTTCTACAAATTTTGCAGAAATTATAACTTTTCTGATGGAAATCTATTTTAAAATTGGATTCATAATGGTTTTTGATACTTTCATGGCAATGTTTTACTTGAAAATGCTAATGAAACAAGATCCCTCCAATCATGCAAACAGATTCCTCTAAGGTTCTGCTTGAAGAATAATCTTTATGAACAGGTGTAAACTCTTAAGATGGGGTCTATGTATAAATAAGGATTCTTAACTTTATTAATAATGCAGTAATCACTTAAAACTCAAGCGGCACAGATCCGTGCCGGCAACACAGCATTGATCAACGATAATAAAACATATATATGTTTATGTGATTTATGTGCTTATATGGAAGCCTTGCTTGTGTGTGTTAACGGGGAGACTTAAGATTTTGTATTTTGGTTTTTGGATATTTTCATTTGGACTAAAGTTATCATTACTTTGATAAAGGGGAAATTCCACTACAGGGATATGGGATTGACGTTGCAAAAATGTAGAACTTTCAAAATTAGCATATTATTATTATTATTATTATTATTATTATTATTTGTCCAAAAATAAGCAGAACAACATATGATCATGTCTATCTGTACTATTTCATTACCTATGTGACCCCCCCCCCCATTTTTTTTTTTGCTCAGTCATGTTTGTATAGCTGGTTAAAAGAACCTAAAATTCAGTTCATCATATTGCCTACCTTGTACTGAAAAAAGGATATGTCACTCTATACTACACAATCCTGAGTCCTACTTATGTTTATTTAAAAAACGGCAAAAAATGGCTAACATGCTTTGAGCTTTAAAGGGGTACAAGGAGGTATTTTAAGGAATTTAGCACTTATGTAAGTTGCTCTGGATAAGAGTGTCTGCCGGTATTGTAATGGATTTTAAATTAAACCAAACATTTTTAAAAGGCTTGCTCCAAGGTTCTGCTTAAAATGTTTTTCTTAAGAAGAAGCTTTCCAGCTGTGGTCTGTCCCACCTCTATACATTTATGTATGAAATTATTCCGTATAATGTTTTTTTGCCTTTTTTTATTTCTGTGTGATAAACTTTTAGTGCACATCATCACTGCTGGTTAAAAAAAATACAGTCAGTTTAATAAATAGAGTGGTTTCCATTCAATTCTCAAAATTTTCCATTAGGTGTTTTCTGCATACTCTTACACTCCACCAGAACCAAATAGAACATTCTTTCTTTCTTAGATGAAGACCGTTAGGATGTAATGAAATAAAGAACTATTAGAAACAACATTTTCCATTAAACGTCCATCACAGAATATCTAATATTCATTCAAATAGTTCATTTGAATGATTTCTAAGACACATTTCAGCCATGTTTGGTGTACATGCTCACAATGTGCTTACTCACCTTGGGCTTAATGTAGAAGTTCAAAGCAGACAACATTGCTAACATGGGGAAAGTTTCAGTATTCACAATCAGGTTCAGCACCTCATTGATTTTCTAGTCAAGGTACTACACACAACATTTCCCCTTAAGTAGAGGTTTTCTTTTTAATCGTTTCTGGATTAGATGTTTTCCATCGCACCTCAAGGTGTTCTCTACAAACAGGAAGTATCTTCTGCTTGGCTTTCATTAGAGAATTTTGCACAAATTTTGACCTCAGATTCTATACTTACATACTATACATTCATTTTGATGTTTATATTTCCTTAAATTTCATTTTAGTTTCACCAGCTGCTTGTAAATCCCGTCATACACCATGCTATTTTGTGCGTAGTTTAACCATGAAAATTCAATTGATATATCAAGTGCTATGGATGACACACGACAGCAAACACGATTTCATGATACCATGATCTTACAGGACAGAATCAGTAACTTGACGACCGGAGCTCCGGGACAAAGCAGACGGTGTACCTGACTCTGGACTGCAAATGTCACCAAAAATGCTAACGTATTAAACTGAGCAGCTGATAAAGGTTACGTCCCAGTGCACACAATCATCAGCACAGTGATTCATCAGTCCTGTTATAAAGTTAAGTAGTGTGCTCATGTTTTTTTTTCCTATGTAGGATATCAACTTAGATGGAGGTAACAGGCAATGCGTTTACATGATGTGTTAGTCTGAAACTAAAAACAGGAAATAAATGCAACCATTTTAGTCTGAGTGAAATCGTACTTAATCGAACTTGCACAGGCAGATAAGGTGGGTGTGAGTCGAGGGTGTCATATACGCATACTTCAGTTGGACACAGAAATTAGCCTAGAGCTCTGCACATGATCAACAGTTCTCGCCCTGGGCTTTAAACCGGAAGTTGAACAAATTTCCTAACAGCAGAAGAAGCTGCCAACAATACGGCAGTGTTGTCTGCCTGCATCTAATTTTTACAAAAAGTAAAGCGTACAAGACGTACATAATGTAAGTGCTGTAAAGTTGTCCATGTATTCACTACTCGACATGCTACAAGTTTGCCGCTAGCTAACTTATTTGTTGACTGTTTTGATCTGTGGAGTAATAGGTCAACTGGGAATACAATATGAATAAGCTGAAGAACTGTATATCGCCCCCTATTGTAGTGGAGTACAATACTACCGAGCTATAACGGTAACTCAGATTAACTGGGAATGTACACGTACAGCATCAGCATAACACCACTTGGCCCACCACTCCGTATTGTAGATAATTTAGCAACAAACATTTGATCTTCTCCTACTGTAAATCTTAACTAAAATCTTAAAATCTCTCTTTAAATGGTTTAAATGGTTAATTCCTGGGATTAGATCTCACAACTGTCTGATAGGTAAAGTGAGCCCCATCTGCTCCTACTTTCATTCCTTAAGAACCACACGCTATTTTTTTTAATTCACTTCTCTTCTCAGGGTTTCATAATGCTCTCTTTCTCTCTCTCACTTTCTCTGTCTCTCTCTCCCTGTCTCTATCTTTCTTTCTGTGAAAGAGTTGTTTTCTGCTTTCAGAATTTTTCCACTTGAAGCAGTCGGTCTCTAAGGGAGCATCTTGTGATTCCTCGGTTCAGCAAAACTACAGCAGGCTGAGACAGACAGCAGACAGCGAGAGAGAGAAGAGAGAGAAGGAGAGAAGATCAGGCAGAGCAAAAAGAGAGAGAGAGAGCATCAGAGATCTTGTGAACGATGGATAGAATAAAGGTTTCATCATGTGCAAATTTGTTGCATCACATCTTTACCTTGAATCCATAATTTCCCAAGAAAGCACCTCACAAGCTGAAACAACAACAATAATGTGAGCCCTACAGTGTCAGCACCAAAGGTTATTTCCTGTAAAAAAAAAAAAAAAAAAAGAAAGAAAAAAAAGAAAGAAAGAAAATAAATTTCTAGTCAGAAAAGTTTATCTTTGGCCTTGAAGTTCTTATTTAAGTAAAACGTAATCTGTAACCAAAAGGTTTAGGTTCATCTTTCATTTAAAATTTATTTTTGTCCCCCCATTAATTTATTATTATATATGTTCATCATTAAGCTGGAAATGAAACTATAATAAAGAGTAATGTTTAACATAAACATTAACTTTAAACTACAAAATGTTTATCTCCAAAGAAATGCTAATCTTTAACTCAAAACTTAGTGTGAAATTTCACCTTTGTTCAACCTTTACCTAAAAAGTTTATTTTAGGTCTTAATTGCATCATTAAATTTGTTTATCTCAAATTTCATAATTAATCTGAAAGTTTATCTTTAATTCAAACATTCATTTTCAAACTTAAAATTCATCCTTAACTTAAAAAAAGATATACGTTTCTTTAACCCTTAAATTTGATCTTTATTTAACAGAAAAATCACTTTAACCCTAACAGTTTGTTTTATTCCAGTTCATTTTTAAACTGAATGTTCACTTTTAACACAAAAGATTATCTTTAATGTAAACAATAACCTTTAGACATTAGTTTTAAACCATTTTTTATTGTAAATTATTCACTTCTGCTTTAAGAGAATACTTTCTTTACTCTTTAAGCTAAGTTTTCATGTAAAGTTACTGAAATGTTTATATTTATCCTTGTAGTTCATCTTTAACCTAAAACATTTAAAGTTCATTGTTAACTATATGCTTTTTTGTTTTGCTTTAAAAAATTGTTTTACTATAAAAGTTTTATTTAACTAATTAATGTAAAAAGTAAGGATTTCTTAAAAATTTATCTGAAATGTATCTTTACCTTAAAACTTTATTTGAAGCCTGAAAGGTTATCTGTTAAAGTCAGATCTGATAAAATTGTCATAACCACAATTTTATTATTATTGTGTTAGTTTTTAGTTTACATAACTCACAAATTAGTTATGGTGATGTGAAGAGAACTGGATACTATTGTGGTGTAACTCTTAAAATCTACATTTGAAAACAACCATAATAAAATAAGGGGAAGAAAATAGAAAACAGCTCTGGATGCTGTATAGAAGCCATTAAATAATGCATCTATGATAAAAAGTATAATTATATTTCACAATAATACAAAGATTTGTTCAGGCTCAAGGTCATGCTGTTTGTAAGTAAAATAATAAAGTCCCAAAAGTGCTATTTATTAAATAATCCTGCTGATGCTTAGACATGTTTCAGAAGACTTTGATCAGTCTGAAACTTTTGTGCAATATAGGAGGGAAAAGGCCTTGGCATCATTTGCTGTAGATTTTTCTCCAATCTTCTGACTTCACTTACTGTACTTTAAACAGCAGTAATTTAGTTAATCAGCAGTGCAGCTGTATAGAGATTATAATGCTGCAGAAGATTTTGGAAAGATCTAGAAGTGTCATTCAGTGCCAAGTTCTAGTGTTTGATCACAAACATTTTTAATACCAGTAAGCCCTTTAAAATATAGCCTTCAGATATATTTATTTATTACAGTTCTAGCATAACCACAAACAAAGAACTTCATTTAAGCCTGAGTGTGCACCTTTCGAGTGTGCCTTTTAATTACTGTGAGTGTTTTATTTGTATTTGAGATCCAAGTGTTGATGCAAGTTGTAAATTTATTGTGTTGTGACTGGAGACATGGTGAAGTATTTTAGAGAGGCAGATGGAATTTGTTTCCTGACATCCTCTTGAGGTTTCTCAGGTACATGACAAACTGCTTTTTCCACTAATTATCATTAAGAGAGGGAAGGACTGTTTATAGCTGTTATAATATAACCCTGAGCTTGTTTCTCAGGCATTAACCTAAACCTAAACATTAACTTTTAGCTGTCACCCCATTTTCCCATTTTGCCCAGAATGGCATTCCCAGTGGCATTTTAAATGGCCATTGTTCCCACATACTTTGGTCCGAGCCTCATCTGATTTGAAAGCTAAGACTTCAATGAGACAGAAAATTAGTGGGATTAGTGCGATTTGCTGTCATAGAGTAACAGAGACTAGAATTAAATGTATTTATGCCTGCTTTATACACCTCTGAACAGAGCAGTGCCTATTGCTTCAGGTCAGCGGAGTAACCTATAAACTGTGTCATACTTATACTAATAAATAAAAATGGTAATTTTTCGGAAACCACTGTGGTATAACTGAAATAAAACTTTTGAGTCCATAGCATCACAGTGTTGGACACTTTTTAGTGCAGCCATAGATTTCAGCCTCTTGCACTGAATGAAAATGGATGTGGCTAAGTGGCTCAGTGTGGAGCTTCTTTTGTTTGTTAAAACAATTAGTTCAATTTAGAATTTTATTATGTTTTAAATGTGATGCAATCCTGGTTACGAATGTATATATATATTGTAACGGGTTCGACCATATGTGCACGGGTGGCACCATGAAGCATGGACACGAGGCGAAATGGGAAAAAGGGTAATTTTATTTAGATAAAAAGGGGGAAAGAAAGGGTTAAAGGAGGGAGGATGGAATGAAAAGAAAGGAAAGAAGTGAAAGGTGCACGTGCAGTTCCGGGGGCAGTGCCCAGCTGGCATGCGGGTACGCAGCTGGTGAAAGGTGGCAGTGGGTGCAGTGGCAGAACGGAGCACACGGAGGCAGCGCTCCTGCACGCTCCCTCAACAATTCTTCTCCCGCTGTCGATGACCGGCCTGGCCCCTTCCAGCTCTCTCTGGGTGCGGCCTCAGACGGGTGTCCTCGCTGACGTCCGTCGGCTGGGCAGATTTCCCGGCTGGGATTGGGGGTCTTAACGCAGTCCTCCTTGCGCAGTTCTTTTTCGCGCTGTCCTCAGCATGGAGATCAAAGGGCAGAATTCCAGTGTCCTTTTTAAAGTCCCTGGGATGCCCCACTCGCATGCCACTCTCTCATGCTCCACCGCAATACGTACTTCCTGGACTAAACTCTGCGCCTTGCTTTTATAATGCGGAGCAAGCCCGAGATCCTATTAACGTTAATTATCGCCAGCCGGCCCGAATAGGTGGCCCCGTCCCATTGCATACCTGCAGAAGGGGGTGCCACCTACCTAGGGAGCCTATGAAGTGAGCGAGGAGCGATATTAGATTTGGGCGCACGCCCATCACAGACACACGCTGTGTGACTATATATATATATATATATATATATTGTCACGCCATGCCATTATATATGTTATATATTATATAATTATACATAATTTTCATTTTGGCTAATGGTATACTATACATTGTGTCGGCAGGCATAAAGCCAGTGCCTCATACAGTCTGACAGCTCCACACTCAGCTGGAAGAACAGAAACAGCACGGTAATAGAGGATCAACACGGTAAGCACACAGTGGTCACGGGCATGATGCCCTACCTCCCGGTTCCTCACATCCGCAGACGAGACTGGCCTGGACTAAAGCTGACAGGAAGAACCGGGTGGAAGAGATCAAAGATGCCCCACTGGTGACGACGCAAAACACCCCAGAATCTCGCAGGGCACAAGCTCTGAACAAAGATCCAGACGCCGAAACCAAAAGCCAGCTCTCTTTCAGCTAATCCTATTTTCTCTCTGTCTCTGCAGGTGAGACGGAACAGAAACTTTGCACAGTTACAGAAGGAAGACCAGTGCTTAGAACACTGCTGCAGTCAGTAACCCTAACCCTAGGATTGCCCATGGAGCTACTCACAGATAAAGGTACCCCATTTATCTCTAAATTGGTGTCAGATATATGTTGGCTCTTGCAGGTCAAGCTGATCCGCACCTCTGTTTACCATCCCCAGACTGACAGCCTGGTAGAATGCTTCAATCAGAT
Organism: Clarias pachynema; assembly: GCA_030014365.1. Lineage (NCBI taxonomy): Eukaryota > Metazoa > Chordata > Actinopteri > Siluriformes > Clariidae > Clarias > Clarias pachynema. The sequence goes on along the minus strand of JAQMYL010000008.1, from coordinate 1,259,566 downwards.
GGTGAAGATGATGCTACTGTTACGCCCCGGTCTAGGTCGGGCCGTAACAGGAGTGAAAAAAAAGAAAGAAGGGTGTGAGACCAAAAGTGCGTTTGCTTAGTGTTTATTTACAAAAAGGTGAATAAGCAAATCCCCAAAAGGTGGCTGTAAG
>JAQMYL010000008.1:1037891-1054298 GCA_030014365.1 Clarias pachynema | reverse complement strand
AAAAGTAGAAATACACAAAAAAAAACTACTCAATTACAGTAACGCGAGTAAATGTAATTCGTTACTTTCCACCTCTGTTCCTGGGTTACTAACTAAGTGGCATCAGTCAAACACTGTTGGGAAGGAGAGTTTTTTTTATGGGGGGGATTAGTCCAAGTACTGAAGAAACCGATTCGTCTTGAGTTGTCGTTTAAAAATTGTCAGCTGTACGGACATCTAGGGGTAGTTTATTTCACCACTTAGGTGCCAGAACAGAAAAGAGTCTGGATGCACATCTTCCTCGATCCCTGAGAGATGGTGGGACCAGGCGAGCAGTGCTGGAGGATCGGAGAGAACGACTGGACCGGATCTCTACACTCCAGTCCAGCAGGTGGCAGAAATGCATCAACCACCCAAGACTTCAAATAAGAAGAAATACTCTAAAACCTCGCTCCAAGTCATTTCCACAAGTTTGGAAAAACTATTAAAGGAGTTCCAGGAAGGAGTTTCAGATGAGAATCAGACAGACAGTCCGATCATGTCTCTGGCGTACTGAGAGAACTTTCTAACTTGATGGCATCCAAGCACTAGTGACAATCAAAAATCCCACTTTGACTTGAACGCCCCTTGTAGCTGGATGTGATCCACAAAACATATAAATATCTAATATTTTACTCTATTATAACCATTTTCTTCATAGCCGGGTAATTTAGTTTTTTGCGAGTGTGTTTCATGGATGATTTCAGGCCGACGTCTCGACATCTCTTATAATGTTTGTTTGTGTGACTCTAAAACATTCACAACAAACAGATGAATTCCCCAAAAGAACCAATTCAAACTCTGATTCATAGTGAAAGGTGTGGAAATGCACTAGACCATGAAAAAGACAAAAAATTAAACATAAGCGGAATAATAAATGTGCACCAGAAGCTGTGGAGCCAGGCACGCTCAGACGTCCTCAGCTCTCTCCTCGTCAGCAGTATTCTCTTGGCTGGTGGATGAATATTAAAGTGCATCATCTCTTCATCCTCATTTCCACACAGTTTCATCATCTGGTTCTTCATTGAAACCGTTCAGTGGAATTGTGAGGCTCAGGATTAAAGGCATAATACGGAGGAAGAGGAGGGGACGGAAACACGAGGGGGGAGGACGCAGATGTGTCTCAGATGCACCATGGACATGTAGTGGAACTTGGAGGAAGGGAGTGTGTGGATTTCTTTGGAGAGCGAGAGAGAGAGAGAGAGAGAGAGAGAGAGAGAGAGAGAGACTCATAATTCCAAGGCTTTACAGGATTTTGTTGAAGACATACGACTCCAGTCAGGATTATTGACATCCACATGAGCGCAGGGACTCCGGAGTCTGAAGCTCTGACATCATGACTGATCCAGAAAATTACAAACAATGTCACAATAAAGAGATTTACAATAAAATAAATACTATTATTATTATCATTATCATTGAAACCCGGTATCGCCAGAGTTTCCATGTCATGCACATCCTCACTTGTTCTTGTGTTCTCACTCCAAAACTGAAGAACGCAGGGTCCAGTAAATAATAAAACAACTAACCAAATAAAAATAAAATGATAAAAAGTCTAAAATAAAGGCTGCATGAGCCACTGATGTACACAACGTGAGAGTCACAGCAGCTGATGGTAGTCATAACCAGGTTTATTTTATTTTATTTTATTCTATGAGGAGAGAAAAAACATTAAAATGTTTTTTCTGGAGACTAAAGGAAAAGGGAAGGAAAGATGAAATAAAATGGAAATGAGAGGAAAGACTGAAAAGCAGGGAAAGGGTATAACTAAAGAAGGGAAAGGAAGAGAATTAACAAGGAAGGAGAAAAGAAGAGAAATTGAATTAAAGGAAATTGGAAAATAAAGAACATGAACAAATGATGGAAGAAAGAGGAATAAATGTAAAAGAGAGACGACTCTTGAATGGAAAGGGAAAATAATCATAAATCAGAAAGAAAAGGCAAAGAAAGGCTTTGAGGCAATGACAATTGCTAAAAGCGCTATACAAATGAAACTGAATAAATAAAAAAGGAATGGATGGGATTGGGGGAAAGAGGCAAACAAAATAGAAAAGAATTAAAGAAAAAAAAAGAAAAAAAAAGAATAATAAATAAATGAAGGGAAAGAAAGCCATTATTAAAGGAAATCAATCATAGAAATTAAATGAAAGTAGAGAATGAAAAAATTAAAAGGGAAAAAAGAAAGAAAGAAATGAGGCAAATAAAAGCAAATAAAAGGAGAAATAAAATTAAAGGATAAAGATGAATGGACGGAAAGTATTGGAAAGGACATAAATGAGAGGAAAGAATAAAAAGGGAAAGGAATTAAATTAAATTTACGCCGTGTGATGAAGTCCAAGGAGCTCATTGGAAATCTGAGAAAGATGAGGACAGAGTTACACCAGTCAGGATCGTCTCAGAGCCGTTTCCAAACCACTGATGAAGTTACTGGGAGAACTGGGAGCCACTGTGCCCACATCTGGAAGAAGATCCAAACTGTCCAGCTCAGCTGAGAGGAAACTAGTTTCAGTTCTGATGGTCTGAAACTGCCCAGGAACCATCAAGGCCCAGGCCTGCACACCAGTGTCTCTGTCTCCACTCAAACCAGTTTTACATCACCATGGACTGAAAGGAAGGAAGAAGCTCCACACAGTCACGCTCAATTAACTTTACACTTGGACACATGGACGAAGAAATAGAAAAAAAAAGGCTTCTGGAGGAAGGTTTGGACCAGACCAGACTGCTGGTGGAACTGGTGCACCGCACGAAGTGGATGGAATCATGAAGAAGTCGGAGAACTTCAAAGTTCTTCAGCAGAATTCTTCATCAGACAGATGTTTAAAACTTTGACCTTTATTGACCCCAAAGCTGGTTATGGAACGAATAAAGCAGGTGAACTTTAACCTTTTGTAGCCTCAACTCTGTTGGAAATTTGTGGAGCGTGATCAAGAGTCAGGTCTGAGGCAGAAGAGCAACAGGTTTATGTGGCCACGTCTGATTCTGCTCAGGAGAGTGATCGGGTATCCAACCTGAACTCTTGTTAATGGAGACCAAAAGCAACCTGCTAAAGGTCAAATCTGCTAAGGGAAGGTCACCTAAACATTGTGTGTCTGTGTGTAAATTTAACCCTGTGTTGATTTCAGAGAACTCTTGAGATTTTCTCCTATTAAAGAAAGGAAAAAAAAAACACACATACACCAGTTCAAAGAAATCACTGAAAGTCTGATACAGCCCTGACCTTCATGTTCATGATGAATGTGTGTGTGTGTGTGTAAACTTCTCTCCACAGCTGTACTGTCGTATTTGTTCCTTCTTGTCCTCACAAATGATTATTTGTTAGAATATAACAGAGAGAGAGAGGAGTCTAATGTCAGATTATGGATTAATTTGCATTAATTTGCAGCCAATAAGGAAGAATATATAGTGAAGAATCTGTGACATGATTTTGGAGAAGGCATCAGACCAACACACACACACACACAATCCTCCTGCTGTCCTCGTTATGAAAAAAGCTGGCCCACTTGGCTTCGTCGTTAACACTTTACTCTCCGCCGAGAAATGAGGAAACTGGGTCAGGAGAGAGGAGAAGTGATGAAGGGATCAGGAAATAAAGTGAGAAAAGTGAAATAAAAAAAAAATAGACTGAATAAGAGAAAAATAAAGAAACAACAGGTGATAAAGAGGACATAAGAAGAGATTTAAGTATGATAAGTATGAAGAACATGTCTTTTCAGGGACGGAGCAATGAGACAGAGGAACTCGAATGGATTTAATTCCCCCATGTTCTGACACACAATCACCAGCAGGGGGAGCCGAACACACCCTTTACAAACCAGGAGAGGGACAGAGGTGCAGATCATCACATCACATCCGTACTGAGGATCGTCTCATCAAACCATCACCGAAAACACTGAGGATCATCTTGGTCATCAACAATCCATTCGTTACATCAAATACACTCCAGATCATCACACACTCCTGCGTGGCTGGAGGGGAGGAAATTAGGACGGAATGAATGAAAGAAAAGAAAGAATGGATGAAACAAAGGGAAGAACAGAGTTGAAGGGAAATAATAAAAATTAATAAGAAAGATAAGTGAAGGAAACAAAGAAAAAGCAAAAATAGAGAGAAAGTAAGAAAAAATAAACAGTTAAAAAAAAGAACAGGAGAAAAGATTAAAACACAAGAAAAGCAGAATAATTTTTAATTTATTTTAATTAAAAATTTTTTTTTAATTTATTTAATAAACAGAGAAAAGAAAAAAAAATATGAGCAAAAGAAATTGAAAGGGAATAAGGAAAGAAAATAAATAAAAGATGTGAAAAGTAATGAACCAAGAAAAGCAAAAAAAAAACCTGAAGGTAAACGAAAGGGAAGATTTTAAGAGAAAGAAGAAGAAAAGAAGGAATAAAAGGAGATCAGCAGATCAGTTATAAAGATCTCCCACTAGGGGGCGCTGCTTCACTTCATTACAGAGTTTGTTAATTAGAACTGAAAAGTGCGTTACAGCATCGTCGCTTTTTATTCCGCACAAACAAAGAAACAAACTAACAGAACAAACTAACAGAACAGGCTGTGTGGAGATTTAACGTTAATTTACTGATACCAGGCGGGTCACATGACAAACATGCAGGTGAAAGGTTAGACCAGAGAGCCGCACCGTGGACCTTCACCATCTCCATCAACTAACTGCTCTCAGTTCAGTCAACTTTACATCAAGGAATTTCCAAACTGTTACAGGGATATTTATAAAAAACTAATAAGTTAGTTTGTAACCTCCAACGTGACCAGTAAAGTGATTATTTATTATATTTCTGTATTTATATTTGTATCTGGCCTAGTGTGAAGGTTTATTAAGAGAGGAGCAAATATCATGTCAGTTCTAAATAAAAATGGAAATAAAGTAAAACTATTTTTAAATAACTGAAGTAGAAGCATCTGTTTATACACGATAAAGTCAGAAAAGTCTTTGTTAAAACAGAATTTCTGAAATTATCAACCGGTATTTTTATTTTATGTGGATTTGATCTTCCTGGACATCTAAACCAAGTGTGTGTGTGTGTGTGTGTCGCTCTGATCACATCCCCAATTCCAACCCTGAGAGTGAAAAGGAAATAAAGTAAAAGACAAATTAACAGTAAAGAAAAAAAGAAAATATATATATGCATACACTGTACATTTGTTTTCTTGTTTCGTTACTTTTAATTTGTTTTTGTTTTTTTAACCAACTCCCTTTAAATTCAGTTTTCTTTCCTTTTTCTCGGTCCTTTTTTTAAACACACACATTCAGTGTACACACTCATGCCGGACGTACACAGGCTCCCACAGTTTTATGATAAAGTGTACACACCATGTTTTAAACGTTTGTTTTTTAGGTTATTAATTATTTGATTAACTTTCCTTTAGAGGTTTTAAGAGCGACACCAGGCTCAGGTACAGGACGAGAGCGAGGCTCTTAACAGATCTATAAAGAGTCACAGAGACGCGTGTCAGGATCCCGGGGACTCGAGCGGCTCGTGAATAATCTGAACTGTAATTCTGTTCAGTGTAGAAAGAAGGATCTTAAGATTCCTCGTCACTCGTCTCTGGGACAGACGGACACTCAGAGGTAATCCGGGCCCTTTGGAAATCTGGAATTTTAATGCCTTCTAAGTTTAAAGACATCTCTACACCAATCTGAGGAAAAACAAGATCAAAAAGATCTAGTATACGACATCCTCAACTAATCGAGCAAAAAATGTAATAAATAAACGATGATAGAAAGAAATTGCACTTAGACTGAACGTTTTAAAAGATTATGTGACAAACAATTTTATTTATATCATTTTCATGTCTTTACAGTGGAATAGTATTTAAGACAATCTAACCTTGTGACTTACAAACTTCCTAAAAAGATTTTCAGGAAAGACATACAGGGAACAAAACAAAAATAAAAATAATAATCCCAAGATATCCAGGAAAACATAAAACAAAAATACACACTGTATACAGTACATTTGAAACATTAAGTTATATTAAAGCACCATGTGTGGAGCATATTGAAATAAATATAAATATCATATTGGCCTTTTTCTTGTACACTAAGGAAGAAAGAAGAAAAGAAAAAAGAAAAAAAAAAAGAAACGTTGAACACGACTACACAAACATCGGTTTCAGGTCAAAATCTGAAATGTGTAGAAAACATGTAACTTCACAAATATTTATGCCTTCCAGTCTCTAACGCACAGGAGGTTAAATACCATACACAGCATGCAAATGTAGGTTTTAAATGAACAAAAGAAAGAAAGGAATAAACAAACAAACAAACAAACAAAAAGTAGTGTTGATCTCCCTGGTTTAAAAAAACAGTCTGATCCCAGATCAGCGTTTTCAACCCACCCATGCAGACGTACGTTTTCACCATGCAGACGAGCGGTGACGTGTTACGAAGACGACGTTTCCATACTTTTTAGCGAACGCTTTCGAGGTACCAACGAAACTGCGATGAAAACAAGGAAAGAAATTAAATTCTAGAATGTATCCAGCTTAAATACTGTCGGAACAAGTACAGAGAACTAAAGTACGAACACGTGGGAAAATCTTAGCTTTTTTTTTTTCTAAGTGTAACTTAATGACTGAAAGACAAAGTTAGCGAGATGCTCCGACGGTAAAAGTTAAAAATCATAGTTTAAAAAGTTGATATATTGTGCTAAATCAGTGAAACTCCTGGAACAGGACTGATTTGAGTTTAGACCAGCTTGTTTGCCTGATAAGTGAGTTTGTAACTGGTTATGAGCCCAGGTTTAAATTCGTCTGCTTACACACTTGACGGTTTTCTCCCTCAACCATCAGCTCACGTTTAAGAAAGAAATTTTAAGAAAAGCGCCAAGTGACGTCAAGTGCTTTTTATTTCTTTAGTGCTGCACAATTGATCACAAAAATAATAATAATAATAATCTAAATGGCAAAATGGACCTGTGTGATTAGGCTGAGATTTATTACTGGGAATATTATTGACAGTTTATTGACTTTTTATTTATTTTGTAATCATGTTAAGGCGATAAATATTATCCAACTGGAGATCATTTGTTTCCGAATTGATTTCTTAATGAGATCATTTGTATTGTTATTTGCTGTTAGCTCAGATAAAGACATTTGAATACAAAATTGTACGTTTAATAGTTTTGAAATGTGTGTGTGTATATATATATTGCCATTTTTTGGGATGTTCAAAGAAACTTTCACTCTTGATTCTCGAACGCAAAAAAAACTTTGGCATAACCAGAGTTACGGCACCTTTGACTTCTTTTAACCTAACTAAGTTTATACACTAGTCAGCTGACCCTTTGACGGTTTCGACGTGCGCTCTGGACGGGGGAGAGAAACGTGTAGTGTGCAAGCCGGTCACAGAGGTCACTACTGTTTTGTATGTAATGTGAGCAGCTGGTGAAGATCAGGTTGCCTTGGAGTTACCATCAACTACTGTTAATGAGCCTGGCAGCACAATGAGAACTAAAAATATATATATTTTAAAAAAATACAGCGCATGCTCCCTGTCTTGGTCCTCCATAAAACAGAGCCACTCCAATATATATATATCCATCTATCTATATATCGTCGCACGGTCACGGTGAAAATGCAGTTATCCTACAGTCCCTACGTCATCCTCTAAAACACACGAGTATGAAAAGAAAAAAAGAAGAAGAAAAAAATAGATCCACGAGACAGAAAGACGTCTCCATCATGTGGCCGATTGGAACTACGATGTGAAAACTGCTACAGTTCATACATAAATATACTACACGATTAATCCATCATGGGTGACAATGAACTAAGTTTTAAATATTTGTGTATTTTTACACAAAAAAAGTTTCTCGTAAATCATAAATGCTAAGCACAACTTCAAAAGTATGTTTTTGTTTTGTTTTTTTTACATATAAACAAGATATTTGCATTGTCGTTAATAAATATCATCAGTCTGTGTACTGCAGGTCCAGATCTACTGTACCGTCAGTGACTACCAGCCGCAGTCTTTTGGGCTTGCGGTCCGTCAGAGAGGCGCTTTGCGAGTGAGACGACAGGAAGTGATGGGAAATGACCGGATGGCATCCGGTCGGCCCGTGCTGCTGCGAGTCCTTATTCGTCTCCGCAAGCCCTTTGGATCCCACAAAGCTGCCCATAGAAGGAGAATGCGTGATGGTCGAGGGACCGCACGGTTCTACGATGAGCCTTCCCTGGGTTCCGGAAGGTTCCATGAGGCAATGGTACGTGTAATTCGTGGGCACCGACGAAGAGTAATTCAAACTTTCTCCGCCGTCGTTGTAGTTCAGGGTGACCGAGTGATCGCCGGTGAAGTTCACGACGTAAGACGGGTGAGCGGCTTGATTGCACACGAAGGAGGCCGGCTGAGGTTTGGGCGCTGGGGCGTCCTGACCGACGGGATCTCTGTAGCTCACTTGAGGACTGCCTTGTTGGGAAACAGCGGGGGAGAGCGTGGAGCTGAAGCTGGCATCTAAAGGATCACAGTGTGAGAAACAGAGCTGATTTCTGTCAAGTGGGACAGAGAGTTGTGAGCTCTGACTTGGGGCTACCACGGCATGGGGTTTATCCGGTCTTAGGTTTTTACTGTTAAGTATGCTGTGATTCTGAGTGCTGTGGAAAAACGTAGAAGGAATGTTAGGATTGACGGCGTTTTCAACCCTCATGTTCTGAGGCTTTTCGACGGGCATGCCCTTGATGGCGTGTGTTGTGGTTTTGCTTGAGCTGAGAAAGTAAACCGGGTAAACACGGTCGCTTTGCGGGTGTGCTTTAGATAGTCCTTTGTTTGGTGGAACAGTCTTCGTGTCTCTTCTTGAGGTTTCGGGGTATCTCAGATACGCATTTTGAGGACACTCCGAGGATAAATCTTTGTGATTGCGTAAACTTGACGGCCCAGGAACAGGGTCACTAAGTTCAGACTTGCTACCGTGAGATTTCAAAGAAAACTTTGAGTCGCCTACCGAAGAGCCTTTGCAGACATTTTGACCGCATGCTCCTCCTTCAATTTTCACCATATTGTTAAAGTTCTGGAAAACGGTCGACTTTTTTTCACAGCCACGAAAAACCGGATTGCCAAGGTTGAGAGGCCCGGGCAACTCTGAGCACGAGGTGGTCCTGCTTCCTGTATGGAGCGAGTGGAAGGGTTTAACTGGGTTGCTTTGTAATGCAGCACTATATAAACCAGGCACAGACTGACTCAGGACGGTAGGCTGGGATTTATGAGTTGTGCTAACGAAGTTGAGCGTCTCATTCTTTTTGTCCTTTGATTGAATTTTACTGAAGTCTGACTGGGTTGACAGATTCCTTAAGCTGTCAAGGTAATGTATCTTGTCCTGGGACTGCGCACAAGCAGCAGGGGGGACGTTCTGCTTAGGATTTGAGGAAGCGTTAAATATTATTAAGTCCCTCTGGCTGCCTAGTGTTTTATCTGCCACACAAATCAGCGGCGTTGCAGAATCTTCTTTAGACTGAAAAATGATGTTGCGCTTCGCTGACATGCTATCAGAGAAGATCATGTTCCTGTCCGAATCTCTGACCGCAGCTGAACCCAACATGGCAGAACAGAACGCTTTATCTTTGGAAGAGAACTCGTTGTTAAAAGATGGTGTGTCATATCGTGTAAGCCCAAGATCAGGAAAGCTCAAGTCTTCTGGAGTACTAAAGCTACTTCCCGGGCTTGGGGAACCGAGGTAGGGGGTCTCTGGGTTCCATCCATCAGCTGGGCTTTGAGAGAAAGGGCTACTGAAAGAGCCGGTGTTATGCGGTTCGCCGGAGCAGTAGTCGGTCAGTGTGTTTTGGAGGCTGCTTTGTGCATGTGCTTGATCATAACCGTCGAGATTCAAGCACTGAAAATCTAAAATGTCCTCTGAATAGTTTGAAAAGGTGCATTCTGTGGTGAAAGGCGAGGTGGGAGGAGACAAAGGTTTCGACTGGATCTGACACGAGGTAGTTGCACTGATGTTAACAGGTGCGCATGATGGCTGCTGTTGGCTCATGGCTTGAAGTTTAGAGAGGCTTTTGTTGATCTGAAGCAAGTTGTGACTTAGGCAATCCTCACCCAATTCTGTGCTCTCAAGATTCTCGACTCTTTCTGGAGGAAGTGTTTCTTTAACTCTTGTGCCATGGGCTATTTCCGCTAGTCCTTCTTGATACGGAGAGTTCAGAGATAAGGGTGAAAGGGACGGTAAGGACGGCTCTGAAGTAGCCGCACCTTTAGAGAGCTCTCTAATCCTGTCACACTTGCTAGCTGATGTCCGGTGCTGGCAAGGAGACAGGTTTTCTTCTTTGACTCTGCTCAAAGCCATCTCTCCCATGGGCATCCTCTCAGGAAAGAAGCATGACAAAATTCTGGTGTCTCTAAGCACAGGATTACCCAGGACCATGTTTCCGTCTTGTTTCTGACCTTCCTCGCCGTCCACCTCCCACCTGCCCTCAGCCCGACGGCGCAACCGAAGGAGAGGTAACGGTTTAATGTCCATATTATCCCCTTCAACTTTGAGATGTCTCACAAACTGCCTCGGTTCCAGCACCTCAGGTAACTCGGGTAACAAGGTTTTACCTTGAACAGAGGCCTCTTGTCCTTTAGCATGCTTTTCAGTGTTGATGTTAGCACCAGATAACTTTTTATGCTTTTTCCTGGATTTGAAAGTACTTTCTTTTTGGCAATGCTCCAAGACGTCTTGGACGGCCTTCGTGGCTTGCTCCAGGCCGATGCTCTTGTCTGCTTCTCCGTGACCCCGAATCCGCTCCATTTCCAAGTTCAAGATTGCAACGGAATCCAAAATAGCCTTAAAAGGGTCGAGGCCGTCAGCACGTGCTTCTGCATTCTGTGTTGCAGCGAGAGCACTTTCCCCCTTGAATTCACTCTCCATCTCCCATTCCTTCCCCCTTTTCCTTTTTAGACGTATTCTAAAATTAAGGTTCTGTTCATCTTCAGTGTTAACTGAAGACTCTGAAGCAGACAAGACGCCACCATCGGCTTTTGAGTTCTCCACCATCTCCTCTTCTAAATTTTGCCCTGCCTTTCTAACATTCTCGTTTATTTCTTTCCCTGTATCGACACACTCTGACGCTCTGGTTCCTAAGTCCGATTTCAATTTGCATTTTCTATTCATATTTGCTCTAATTTCGGGCGTCTTCGATGCCAACAGGCTACCTGTAGGACCTCGGTCTCTAAATATCCTGTTAGGACCTTGTGCTGGTACAGCCTGAGCCGTTTGGAGACATTTTCTTAGTGGCGGCTTCCTGGTCACTACAGATTTACACAGCCTGCCCCTTTTAGATGCTAACCCTTCATCTTTAAAAGAAGAGCTCGACTGTAAAGTCAATTTCTGAGCTCCGTTATCAACGATTTCGTTCCCCGTAGGCGGAGGTAACAGGCTTTCCAGCCTGGTCTCCTGACTTTTACTGGGACACGGAGTCTCTGTTGTGGTCGTAGTTACGCTTGCGTCTTGATCGGGATCGGTTTCGAGGGATTCTCGGAATACGCGTTTCTTTAGCGGAATGCTGCTCTGGGAATTGTGATCCAGGCTGGGTTTTAAAGGGAACAGAGACTCGGAGGAAAGCGGAATCGTTTCTGGATCTTTTTTTTTTGACACTTGATGGTCTTCTGAAATTTCGGCACTGCGCTGGGTTATGTGGGTTACTCTCACTGACGCAGGGAGCTTTTTAAGTTGCTCGTAATTAAATTTCGGGGAATTTTTAAGAGATGACAAGTTTTTAATCGATTCAGAATCGGATTGTTTGTGAGAATTCCTGACTACGCGGTGGTACACTTTACCCTCGAGTCCTTGACTAACCAGGTCACTGCTCAAGTTTTTTAAAATGTCAGAGAGAAGGACTCTTGCCTCCTTTATGACGACAGTTTTGCCTCCAAAATGCAACAAATCTGCTTTTTTCTGTACCCTATCTTGTTTTTGCTCAGTTACCTCCTCACCTTGCTTACCTTTATGCTTGTCCTCATCCTTTTCTTCAGCTGTACCTGCTTCACTCTGTTTAGTTTGACCTTTTAGCACTTGTTCCCTTTTCCTTAAATTATTCACTACCTCGTTGTCCTCTACCAAAGATTTCCCAACACATACAGGATCACACACTTTATTATCTCTCGGATTGTTAGAATTACTTTCCTTCTGCCCCTCCATTACCTGACCATCGTTGTTCCTCTTGCTACCCTTATGCGTCGCCGGTGCCACGGGTTGCTCTTCGGCATTCCCGCTACTTTCTATGTCGCACGTCACCTTTAAAAAGCTGTCTGCGCTCGGAGTAAAGTACATCTCCCTGACCCCTTTCTTTACACCGACTCTTGAGATACCTTTGCTTCTTTTGCACTTCGAGTTCTGCTTCTCTACGGCTGCCGGAGGCGTAGGATCCGCACTTTCTCCGCTGCTGTCTGCTTTTCCCTGATCTGCCCGCTCTCCTGGGAACGCCACTCTGACCAGACTGACTTGCACGTAACGTGTCAACCCTGAAGGGAGAGAAGAAGAGGAAGCTGGAGAAGTAGAAGTAGGAGGAGGAGGAGGTGGGCGAGTGGAGGAAAGAGGAGCCGAGGAAGTGTTAACATCAATCGTGCCAGAGACGACAGAAGGGATGTGTTTTTTCTGCAGCTCCCCGGAGATCTCAGAAGCAATCGGGGAGCTCGAATCCCCTTCCCTAGCAGCGTCGGAGACAGTGATGCGCTTCTCGCTGTCAGCCGTGGCCTTGTGAGAATCCCCAAAGCTGCGCCGCTTCTCCTCTGTGATCCCCGCAGATGACTCGCCGTTTATCTCTCGTCGGGTTTTGTTTAAGCGCGGCTTAAGGGGGACACCTTTCCTGACCGCACCGCGTCTACACCGACTGTGGCGTTTAGCACCAGCGCGCAGCTTAGACGTCCGGCATATCAGTTTCACCGCCTTTTTATTCAAGCGAGAGAGTTTACCTCGATCAAAGGCTCCGGAGCATCGAAGTCGGGTGCGAAGCATATTCCTGGTCCGTGAAGAGATGGCCATCTGATGAACGACTCTGAAGGCGGTAGTTTCCGCCTCGTGTCCTTCAGCACTTGCAGGATTTTTATCAAAAACACCCGAGACTGAGGTTAGCGTGAAAGGTTTCAAGTTCAGTTCGCCGGTGTGACTCGGCACGTCGTATCTCGACTCCTCACCTCCGATCGGCTCGGCGGCGCCCGGTGACGGAGACTCTATGGTGTTCGTGTACCGCGTCTCCAATTTTGGTCTGACGCTCTCGATTCTCTGCAGGAAGGCTCGCTCTTTCCCGGCGGGATCCTTACAGCTCAGGAGGAAGTCGACGCTGTGACTGTACAAGCAAACGCTCAGGTCCTTCAGGTTGAAATGAGACGATATGATGTGGTTGTGTCGCGTCTTCTCAGCCTGCTTGGCTCGCTCCTCCCTCTTCCACCTCTTGGTCTTTGTCGTCCTGCTGCTCGCTGCAGGGGCGTTTCTCTTCGTCTGCTGGGAATTCTTCATAGAGCAGGCTGAGAGACAGGGAAAGAAATAGCAAAGGGGTAAAAATAAAGCGGTGAAGAATAATAATAAAAGAACAACAGGTGACTGGAGGTTTGAAAATCATAGTGTGGTCAAAAATAACTTCAGAAACTTCGAATCGTAAAATTCACTGGGAAAAAAATAATAAAGTCAGGATGAGTTACCCGGGTTAGATACTGGGAGGAATGGACTCGGAGTACTGTTCCCTTTCTCTCGGTTCAGCCGCAGGTCCGTCTCTCTGAATCTGTACTTCTGGCCTAGTGGATCGTTCGAACCTTCCCACTCCTGCAGCGCGGCTAACCTGTGCCTAAAAAACCCTTTCCCTCTTCTGGTGAAGTAAAAGCATTAAAAAAAAAAAAAATGTGTCTGAGAAACCTGTTCACAATATCAAAGTGTATTTATAACAAACTAAACATATAAATATATAAACACATAAATAGTTCAACTTTAAAAGGTACTCTAAAAATAAATTAATGACATATGAGAATCAAAATAAGGGTGCGAACACAGACACACAGACACACAGACACACACACATCGACACCCATTCTCCGGGGCCCTGCCCCCCCACCTCACCTCTCACAGGTGCAACATTCACACATCTCGTTGTCTTCCCCAAAAAAGCTGTCTCCATAGTAACATGTGATCTCTTCCCCAGGTGAGATGGGACGGACAACCTTCACACACGCTCCGTTCTTATCCCCAGGCACAAACTGACACCAGAGCAGAAGGTTAAAAATGTACATCAGGAAGGAAAACTTCAAGATATTGTGAATATTATAAAGAAGAAGAAAAAGAAAAAAAAAGTTTATAACGTAAAAAAAAAAACCTAGTTATAGACAATAATTTCAAACTCTTGGATGACATGAAATGTTAATAATCACATCCCCAGGTACAAACTAGGATGAGAAAGAAACAAGGCGGGGCAGAATAAAGCAACGTGTTTATTTGTGTGTGTATATTTGATATGTATATAAAAATAAATAAAGAATTAATCAGGCAGGTAAAAGAATAAATCTTCTGATATCTTACCTTACAATTTGGCCTGCAGTCTATAAACAAGAGATGGAGCGTAAAGTCAACAATGTTATAAGTTATTGATCGATCAGATGTATACGACTTATAATCACTAATAATCATAACAACAGCAACAAAAACAACCACAACAATGATAAATCACTCGTTATAATCCAAGTCTAAAACTTTAATACGACGGACTTTTCGTGAAGGAATATTCATATTAATGTTTACTAACGGAGTCGTCAGTGACAGAGGTGTAAAGGTGCGACTTTAATCTTCAGGACAGACACAGGGTTTACACTTTTCTCTGCTGCATTATTCTTCTATCTATTTGTTTTTGTGTGTGTGTGTGCCGCTGCTCACCGTGGTTGATGAAGGCGGCGGGGCCGAGCCAGAGCTGAGCGCACTGCTTGCGTGTCGAGTACATCACGCTGAAATCGTTCACGCCCGTCCTGAGCACGGCGCTGTCGGCGGGACTCAGCTCGGCGATGCAGCCCTGCAGAACCTCCACACGCTCTCCGACCGACCTTTAGCGCGCGCGCACACACACACACACACACACACACACACACACACACACACACACACACACACACACGGATCAGCAAATGCCGTGTACAAGTCTTTTTCAGTGTGTTTCTTTATAACTCAAAAGTCTCACCAGTTTCTGGTTGCTGTGATTTTGGCTCCGTTGATCTCTGAAGAATAGCGGTCACATGACTCGATCTGGACGCCGCTGTCCAATAGGAAGGCAGTGAGATAGCGGTACATCTAAAGACAAAGAAGAAGCAAAAAAAACAAGAAGAATCAAGAATCAAGGCAAGGGTGCCAATAATTTTGAATAAGTCCAACTGGGTTTTTTGAGAGGTAATGCAGAAGTTTTTTTTTGTGTGTGTGTTGCAGAAATAATAGAATTGTGTTTTTTTAAAAAGTTTTTAAAAAATAACATATAAACAACTTTTTAAAAGCAAAGAAATAAAAAATTTATTATTTAATTAACAAATTTTACTGAATTTTATATTGACGAAACAATGACGTTGTTCGTTTTGATAAAAAAGATTTTTGGAGGAATAAGTCGCAAAAAGTTAAAAATTTTATAATAATAAATGAATACTATTTAATTCACCCTATAAAATATCATTTATTAAAACTGAATAAATTTGGTAAATTCCCACCAAAACACAATATCGAACACTGAAAAAGTAAAAAGAAAAATACAATTTATTCATGTTTTTGTTTTTATTAAGTAGATTTTCTTGCAAATCTGTATAAATGATAAGGAAATCTTTGGCATTTTATACTTCACATACTTTAAAAATAAATATCTATAAAAATCACTGAAGAGAATAAAAGACAAGATGTTACTGACATGAATAAATCTAGCAGCAAAATAGCTGCACTGCAGATAAATAAAAACTGCGTCGATGAGTTTGTTAAATATCTAAGAAAAAAAAAAGAAGAAATTTTTTTTACACTAAGAAGAATAAAAATAAATCCGTATGTATTTCGACAAAACCCGGCGCTAAAATCAGCCCTGACGTCGCTTTTAATAAAAACCCTGTAAGACGAGTCACGTACAAAATCCTCACGTCTTAAACCGTCGTCATCGAGCCACAGAGCGGCGAGTGTGTGAGGTCCGGGTGTGTAAACTCACGTGCTGCCTCATGAGCTCCTGCCGGTTCGAGCCGAGGTCTCGAAAGTACTCGCTGGTCCACTCGCCCTCCAGCAGGGCGTCGAAGGTGGCCTGGAAGTCCCGAGTGCGCTTGAAGCGCAGCAGCGTCTCCCTCAGGTAGCTCCATCGCCGGATCTCTGGCAGAGGACTGGCCACACACACACACACACACACACACACACACACACACACACACACACACACACACACACACACACACACACA
>JAQMYL010000008.1:996309-1019221 GCA_030014365.1 Clarias pachynema | reverse complement strand
TAAAGAAAAACAAACAAAAAAGGGATACAAAAAAAAACATGATAAGAAAAAAAAAAGAAAAGTAGGTATAATCATTTTTGAAGAAAAAACAAAATGCTTCCAAAACTGGAAAAAAGAAAAAAAAAGTCATCAACACTTTACCCTTTACTACACACAGGTGAAGTTTATTAGATAAAGTAACGGCGTAAAGGAAAACAAAAAGAACCAATGATGAAGACCAAGGACATAAATGACAAGAAAAAAAAGCATCAAACAAAGGAAGAAAATGGAGGGAAAAAAATAGAGGACAAAACTGAAAAACAAAGAAAAATGCAAAAAGGAGTAAAGAAAGGTAGGAAGAGAAGAAAAGAAATATGAAGAAAGGAAAAAATAAAAAAGGAATACAGATCAATTAAGCAAAAAAAAAAAAAAAAAAAAAAAAAAATTATATATATATATATATATAAAAATATTTTTTTTAAAAAGGATGAGAAAGAAAGATGAAAAGATTTCATGTTTATTTGAAGTTGTGTAGAGACCGTGAGCAGTGGGTTGGGTTTGGTTATTTTGATTGTGTGTGTGTGTATGTGTATGTGTGTGTGTGTGTGTGTGTGTGTGTGTGTGTGAGAGAGAGAGTCTCTTACACTCGTCGTAGAAGCCGTAGATGCGGTTGATGGAGGCGCACTCGTGGTTGCCCCTCAGCAGGAAGAAGTTCTCGGGGTATTTGACCTTGTAGGCCAGCAGGAGGCAGATGGTCTCCAGAGACTGTTTCCCTCGGTCCACGTAGTCGCCCAGGAACAGGTAGTTACTCTCAGGGGGGAAACCGCCGTACTCGAAGAGCCGCAGCAGGTCGTAGTACTGACCGTGAACGTCACCTGCACACACACACACACACAGCTTCAGAACATGGAGTCGCACTGATAAAAGATCAAACGTGACGACAGTAACACGTCGCATCGTCCTGACTCGTTACAGAGCTAAAAATAATACCGGATATTTAAACAGCTTCATATTAACACATCACGCCATTCTGTCTTTTATCCTAGTCTGAGAATATGACGGGCAGGACTGGGTGGTGGGCGGGGCTTAATTAGTACAGCGTGTGACTGTAGGGCTAAGCTGGTCGTCCTGCACCCTACTTATTATTATTATTATGATATAAATTGATATTAGTTGTGTAACAGACAAAAGTTGATTTGTTTGGTTCGGTGCGCACGTGAACCACCACACTATTAGACTGTGCGTGAAAAACTGCCTCAATGGTGTTATATTTTTGCCTCTTGCATACACCAAAAACTTTTTTTTATTTTGCACAAAGGCCCTCACTTGAACTCTGTTGTTCTTGCCAGGGTTGCCAGATCACATTAAGACAATCCCGCCTAGCCAATGCCAAATTCTTTTAAAATTTCCCGCCAAATATTTCCATGGCGGATTTAAAAAAAAAAAAAAAAAAAAAAGAGTTTAAATAACATTTTTAAAAATGCCCGATCTGACAACACTGTTCACTCCGTTACACACAGCATGACAACACCAGCCAATCAGAGACGGGGACAAGGTAAACTCTGATTGGCTGTTGGAAAGCCAATCAGATTGGCAGCCAATCAGATTTAGTCCTTTTTGTCTCCATGTTTGTGAAAAGCGAATTGTATTTCTTCTTTCTTTCTAACATGGACACGATTTATTTATTTATTTTGAATAGGTGCATCAAATTAAAAAATTTAATATTACATTTTTATAAAACTAAAATTAGATTCGTCTTTGTTCTGATGATGTGGAAGAAAAATAATAATAATCTGATCCGTGATTAAAAGGTAATCCGATCCAATAGTTCTGTGATCTGTTGCGTGTCTGGTTACCGTAGAAACGTCCGGCTGCAGCTGTAAAACATCACCACAAACGCCTAACTCGAATTACTCTCGAACCCAGACTGGAACGACGCGTTCTCTTTTAACGAGACTTCGAGTGCGGGTGTAATTACTGCGAGCTGGACGTGAGATCGAGCGCCGCGGAGACCAGAGCGTCGCCTCGAGCTTTAGTTACAGCTGAAGGAGGAGGAGAAGAAGAGAGAGAGAGAGAGAGAGAGAGAGAGAGAGAGTAAAACAACACGACGCTGTTTAACAAACAGATTCCTGATCCGTGGCGTAATGAGAGACGGCTCTAACAAACACACAGGCTCCGAGATCACACAGCTGTGTTTTTCCATCACGGGGGCTAAAAGCCGGCGCGGCGTTATCCGCGTCCAGATCTGTCGAGTGTTTATATCCAGGCAGCGCCGTTACTAACGCCACAGAGAGCACGGCCTGAGCCGCGTCTCTCCCCTCCCCCCCCCCCCGCAGGGATCGTTTAGGGCTTTATTACTGTCCGAGTAATCTGCTAATCAGGGTGTGCTGTGAGAGTCGCCATGCGTGTTTACTCGAGTCGGCGCGGCTGATAAAACCCGCCGCTCGACTTTTCACTCACCGCAGATCTTTAGCGGCGCCTCCAGCTCCAGCAGGATGGGCTGGCTGAGGAAGATCTCACGGGATTTGAGGCAGAGGCCGCGGATCTCGTTCTCCGTCAGCTGCACGTTCTTGCCGGGCCGAGAACCTTTAACTGTAGAGAGAGAGAGAGAGAGAGAGAGAGAGAGACAGAGAGACAGAGAGAGGGAACAAGGATAAGAATACATTTATATTTATAGAATCAGGACCTGAACACCAACACACTCCCACTAGAGGGCACTACAAGGTACTGACTGACGGGTTTAATGAGTTACACCTATCGTTACACCTAGTGCTATAGTTCTAATACGTTACTGTTTCCATGGAAACTACTCATACGACAGATTTGTCAACGGATTTAACACGTGCGGTTTTTGATATGGTATCGTTTTCTTTTAACACGTACAAAAGGAGTCTCCAGTGCCAGAGATAAAGATGTCAGGAAATGTTAGCTTTAAGACAGAACGGTGTACACCGACATCTCACTGCTTTTTTTTTTGTTTTGTTGGCAAAATATAATCATTAACATAAAAATCTGGATTTATTTAATAAATAATAAGTTGTTGGTAAAAGGAACGAAAATAAGGTTTACAATAAGGGTTAAAATTTTTTTTTTTAATTTCACGACCACATCCTCATTCTTGTATACAAAATATATATTTTTAATATATCTTACAAATAAAAGTGAGATGGACCGAGATGTAAACAAGGCAACGTTCAACAAGTGAAGGGAAAAACAGACTCAAACAAACACCTGCGACTTCTGGGATCAAACACCACAGCATGTGTTAAATTCAGTTAAAAGAGCTAAATGAGGAGACGACGACGGCACCAGCAGACAGAATAACGATCCTACAGACGCCTCAAACTCCACATGGACCAACACAAGCTGAACGTTTTGTTCCTCGCGGTCCTGAACATCGGTGAAAATCAGCGGATAAACCTCACAGAACCAGAAGGACGTGTGAAGTTCCTTCAAAAAAAAGAAAAAAAGAGAGGGAGAGAAAGATTCACAGCTGGCAACAAAAAGCTGTGATGCTCCTCAAAAGAAGAGTTACTAACAACTGGTGCGCAAACTTTCGCCTCAAGACCATTTAAAATGTATGTTAAATGAGAAACGGTTTGATGAAGAAATATTCCACACGTAACTTTAACATCGTCTATTAAAATTCACAGCATCATGTTTTTGTCCAGGGGTGCAAAAACATTTGCATGCAGTACATCATGATACACGGGAAAAATCACAGGAAACAGGAAAGAGTCGTGACATGATTAAGAAGAGCAATATTTATGTCAGCATGACGTGATGTCGTGTCTCTCTGGTGACGGAGTCTCCGCTCGGGCTTCAAAGTTTAACCGCGTCTGAAATGCGCGCGAACGCGGCGCCTCTTGCTGCTCCGACCGCAACAAAGAGCCGGAAGAGTCGCTGAGAAATCTGCAGAGCGACCGGCGCGGGGATCCCCGCCAGCTACGTGATGCTGTGTTGGGTTTAACTCCCTTTAACCTACATGACGTTTATCGGGACACGTCAAAGGTCACGTGTGTCTCGTGTTCTCGCCCTGAAACCCGTCTGACAAAAAGATAAAACGAGCGTTTAAACAAGAACGTACGGGGAGTTTCACTTTAACCGTGATGACAGTTTGTTACAGCGCTGACTCTGGAGCAACGTGAGCACGGATATTAATCAGGAAATTAATCAACAACCTCGGACCAATCAGAACCCGGACGTCTACAGAGCGTTACATCTACCACACGCCGCCGTTACGATGAAGTGTAGTTTAATAAAAAAAAAAAAAAGAGCAGTCTGTTTAAACAAAACACTGCTGCACGTATCTTTAATAAAACATGAGATCTGATCTGAATATTTCTACACACACGCACGCACGCAGACACACACACGCTTCTACCTGATCACACGCAACTGAGCTCTTTACACAAATCAATAATGCACGACGGTGTGATTAAACAAGGACGAGTGATTAAAGGAGTCCTGCGTTTACTTTGCAAAACCACACACACAAAACACACACACACACACCAGATGTGCAGGCAGGAAATCTGTCCAAACAGAGCGTCAGCCTGAACACTACACAGATCTCGAGCTCGGTATTCGAAGTGGCTTTTCAGACCAGGGTCGAGCGGTAAAACACACAGCGTCTGATGCATTCGCAAGAAAAACACCAGAACCCCAAAATAGAAGTGTGTGTGTGGGTCAGATACAGGTTAACACAGCCAGCTGCCTACTCCACTCATCCTCCTGTGATGTACGCACAGCGCTGCGTTGAGTCAGAGTCGAGCGCTTCGGGGTTTTAAACACACAAACCTTCACGAGGCGAGAACAGGAGCCGGAACGTGACTCACAGAGTTCCGCGCTGTTACACAAGACGCGGCTCAGAGGAAGCTAGAACGCAGAACGCCACATGAACTGAAGAACCGGGTACACATCACACACACAGCATTCTTAACCAAAGATAGTGTTTTATTCCTCTTACACTACAGCAACACACTGACTGACGTGACGAGTTTTATTCATTTAAAAATAATATTTTTATTGTTACGGTTAACACCGTTTCCTCAATAATCACAGCTCCTCTATAATCTAATACATTAGCAGACAGCAACTGTTTTCCAAGTTTGTTTAAAAGTGAAACACGACTTAAAAATAATCGTGCTGCTTATAGAATCGCTGCACACGTCGGGTATCGTGATAAACATCGTAATCGGGGGTTTTCCGGTTATTCCTGCAAAACCGTCAGAACAAAAACAAAAACAAAAAAAAACTCAAAATTATGGAAGCACGCGGCTCCTCTGAGGAACGCTGGGAACCTTTTGTGTGACTGATTCGATCCCTCGTTCCGTTCTCAGATCCCCATAAAGAGCTTTAAAGGTGTCAGAAATAGACGCTCAACACCACTTCCTGTCTGTCGCTTCGTTCGTTTCCTCGCTGCTAATCTTAGCGTCAGGGTTTTAAGCGTGATTGTTAATCCGGGTTACACCTGAGAGTAATACCTTCGGCTTTAAACACCAATCCCCGCCCACAAAACAAACCCCGCCCCCTAAATAAACAAATAAATGAACAATAAAAAAAGGTTTTTTTTTAAGTGTATAAATAGTGTGTGTGGTGTTGAAGCTGCGCCTGAAACCCATCCTGACTAATTCGAGAAATAAAATAAAAAAAACATAAAAATAAATTATGATCGACTCTGGGTACATGTCGCTGTTGTTTTTATTATTTTAGACACGTTTCAGATCGGCGTTAAAAGATTTAAATCTCGGATAAACTATTTTAATTCGGATAAACACAAAATGTATACACACTTCAGGAAAATAAAAGTAGTACGATACATATAATCTATAAAATAATAATATTAACAGAATGTTATAACACATAACGGCAATAAATTTATCATTAAAATATTTATACGTGTTTTTCTTCTTCTGAAGTGTTTACATTTTTATAATTGAAAACAATAATTGAAAACCTAAAGCATAGGGACGTGCTCTTAAATAAATTTATGCACGAGTGGGATTTGAACACAAACATCCTGGCATTTATAAATTTATCTATTAACAGGAATAATATTTACATTTTAACAAATGTACTTTTCCCCTTCTTTCTACCACATCACGGATTAAAGTTTAAAGTCTTGTTCACTTTGTTTTTTTAAACTCTAAATGACTCTTACCAAATATTTGCGCAGTCAACAGTCAGGGTTTAAACCCCACTTCAAAACACACACACACAGAGAGAGAGAGAGAGAGAGAGAGAGAGAGAGAGAGAGAGACACACACACACACACAGACTTTGGGTTCCTCAGTCACACCTGATCAGATTTCAGATCTTTCAATAAACCTCAAATCATTCGAGTGTGTGTGTGTGTGTGTGTGTGTGTGTGTGTGTGTGTGTGTGTGAGAGAGAGAGAGAGAGAGAGAGAGAGATGGAGATGAGGAAGCAGCCGCTCACTGAAGGGGAAATAAAGGGTCAGATTACATAAGGGGATATAAATACTGCTGTTATCGGACTTGTTTATTTTCTGCCCTGCTGGCACAAACTGTGCTTAAAGTACTGCAATAAACAGCAAGCCTACACACACACACACACACACCTGCAGGGGCAAAGACCGTTACTCTGCTTTAGATTTTCTATCCTCATAGCAGTTTATATTTTCTGCCTTTATTCTGATCCAAGTTCAGCCTCTTTATGTCTGAAATTTTACACAAAATCATTTTAAAACTCGGTTCTGATCTGAAAGCCGACTAAAAATAAGATGGACTGGGTCGCACGCCTCTAGTTATTTGCACGTCTACTGTTACGGATCAGGCTGAAGAGAAACCTCCTCTCGTCTGGTTTAAACAGAAATCCCGGTGATAATGCAGGAATAATAATCACACGCCCACACGGGTAACTAATCCCGGCCAAATAGGGCTTTAGACATCACACTTGTTTGTGAAATGTTGAAAAGATCTTTAGAAATGGACCGATTCTTGTCCCGGTCAGGATTTTAACCGAGTCCCAGGAGCTTAGCTCCAAACAAGGACTTAAAGCTGGATTTATATTAGTGATTCATTAGTTTTTCCTTTATTTTCTTCTTTTTTTTATTTTTATACTTTGGTCATTTTGTAATAATTTGGCATTAGAACTATACAACTAAATCGATTATGTAATCTGCTGTGAAGTTAATCCGAGTCTCTGAATCAGTGGGTCGGTGTTCAATTTAGTTTTAAACTTTATTCAAACGTTAAATTGTCTATAATTGACAAATCCCAATAAAATATAGAACGGCTTGCGGAGAAAATACAAACTGCACCCATATTCCAGAACATTCTCGTATCACCATCACTTTTTTCTACAGTTTACAGACTGTTGGTACAATACCGCCCCCTACAGGACAGGAGTGTGGAGCAGAATACTGGGCAAGATAACCAGATCATCACCACCACCACACGCTTCACGACATTTCAGTGTTCAGATTAGTGATGGGTCGCTCTGGAACGATTCGCTCATTTCAAACAGATCTTATAATGTGAAGAACGGGTCGTCTCGGGCAATGATCCGATCAGTCGCCCATGTGGGTATCAAAGGTAACATTACATTTTGCTAAAATGAACAAAATGACTGGGGAAAAAAGATTTGTTAGTTTTGCTGAACAAGAGTCAAAGATCCGAGTCGGTAAAACGATCCGAACGTCCCATCACTGGTTTAGATACTTCTGGTCGTTGTTAAACCTCTAACAGATTTACCCATTTACCGAAGTCCCAGACAGATGATCCGCAGCTCTAATTAACACGCTCATTAAAAACGCGGCTCATTATAGCTGCACAGTTGAACATACAGACGACTTTTACTACGTGCCACCTTTTTCTGATACAATCATACGAGGCTACACCCTCCTTAATTTACACATCGCTTCATTCCAGAAACCTGACAAGCATGAAGAATGAGTTAAAAGACGCCCACACCGCCGCGCCCTTTCTCTCTCTCTTATTACGTAACATTTGTTTTTCAGCACCCGTTTTACTTCTCTATCATTTTTTCCCCCCGAATCATATTTCACTGCTTTATTATTTAACCAAACACGACACGGTTACCACAGAACTCAGCACAGGTGTGTGTGTACAGATCACACCAAACTCGCCGTGTGACGCTCATCACTGCACGCCATAAACATGGAGTCTAATTCCTGAGAGAGAGAAACATTCGGCATTGACCTGATGTGATGAGAAATTTATCATAAAGGTAAAAAAAAAAAAAAAGGAAGTCGTCAGGTCAGATTAAACCTCGCGGTAACGTCTCACTCACGCTGTACCGTCTCTCAGGTGAATTCCTTCTCTACAGGGTGGAGCGACACGCCATGGTGTAATAACCGTATCATAAGATTAATCATGTCACAAATACACTTCACTGATGTTATCGAGATAACGTTTATTTCATCATGTTTTTCAGCCACAGGCGTAAAACTTTGAAACTTTAAACTTTAGCAGAACTGTTATGCGTAACTATTAAACGTACTGTTGTGTTCGAATCGTGTTTATTGTGGCTAACAACAGATAACAGCACAAATGTTCTCTCTCTAACAAAATGAGAATTTTTTAAAAAGTGTTTAAATTATTGACAAATTACATAAATTCCTGACTCTGTGAATGTTACATGTAATAAACTGCAGCGTTTTTGCACGGTTAAAAAAAAACTGCACGGCTCTCTATCACCATTTCGCTTTTAAATGTAAGCAATTATTCAGTGACATTTTCTACTGGAACTTACTTCCATTACTAGAACTACTTCCCCTGTTTTTGTTTGAAAATAATGAACTTTTCATTTATAATTTTTTTTTTGTTTTGTTTTGTTTTTTTACAGTTTTACAGCGCCACATTTTTAAAACAATTCCTTTCATTTTATTCACAACCTACATAAATTCATTTCTACTTAAAATAAAAAACCTCACAGTCACATTAAGAAGTAAAACACAAAACTGTGAGCTACACCATCTAACAAAAGTTAATTTTAAAAGAGAAAATATAAATTCAATCCAGCTGCTCCTTCTCTGCCCATAATTCATGATCTCTGAGAAACCTGTGCTGTAGCGTAACGCGATACACCGCTAGCACACGTCAGTAACTGTTGTGATCTTGAGTTTGGTTCGTACACAACATTACCCAATAAATCGGTTTGTTAATTCTGGAGAACGAAGCACAAACCCTAACAACTCTGCTTTATGCCATATAAGGACACAGAAAGCTGGAATTCAAGTTTTAGTGCCACGCCCTTTTTCTGCATCTTTAATACCTTTTGAGAAATACTGGTTTACGGTCGTACGAGTCTTCCCTCACTGACGGATCTTTTTTAAACGTCTTGAGTCATCAGCGATATGCTTTCTATGAAAAAAATAAATAATTACACTGTACACTGTCTGCAAACACACACACCCCTCGTGTATACAAAGGAATTGTGTTCCTCTGTCCACATTAAATAACATTGGCAATAAGCCACGCCCACTAGCACACCATGTACATGTCATATGTATACAAGATGACCGAAGATCTCCCCACATACATGTGATTTGCATAACCACGCCCTTTTTGGGTGAGCATTATAATTATGAGGCAAAAAAAAAAAATATATATATATATTGTTTAACATTTTAACTAAATTCGAGAATGTTTAATATTGAATTGGGACACGTGATACTAACAACCACAATACAAACTGAATCTTCAGGTGTGAATCCTAATAACACTGTAGTGGCTCGACCCTGGTATTACACTCGCCGACACTGAATTACTCAAAAATAATAAAATAAATAAATGACTTAATCTGACTGCAGACAATGAGTTGACATCGGAGTGTGTGTGTGTGTGTGTGTGTATTAATCTGCACACTACACACTATACACATGAAAGAAACGCTAAAACCTGCCGCTAAGAGCAAACAATCAGGACTAAAACACCCATTTTGTCTGCGTTAGCTGCACACGTACATCATACAAAAAGGGAGATAAATAAATAAAAAACCTGAAAATAAAAAAAACTTTAAAGACACAAAACATAGGATAATAAAAGTAAGATCTAAATATTGTTATTTTAGTTTCGCAAACACAAACACACCTTCAGTACACAAAGAAATTGGGTTTGTTTGACGATTCGCGCATCAGTAAAATGATAAATCTGATCAGGATAACAAGCCAAGCCCACCAGCATATTATCTACACAATATACGTTATGAAATACGATCTGTATCCCTATGGATATCTTATTTGCACAACCACGCCCATTAGTGTTTCTCTTAAATTAAAGAGCGTCATCAATAACCGTTGAAAGGAACGTATTTGTATAAACAAATTTTTTAAAAATCTCAGTAAAAGAGAAGAAGGATTGAGAAGTCACGGGATTTCAGCAAATTAAGATTAAGAAGAGTTTTTAATCGGACGTATTTCTGTATCACTGAGTCCCCCCGCCCGTCTTTTACACAGTTTGCATCCTGCACTAACACACACGCCTTCTTTCATTATTTAAAAAACAAAAACAAAGGAAACAAGAAAGACGAAGTTCAGCATATACAAAAACACTATTTGGTTCAATACTAACAATCAGATGACCCCCCACACACACAGCCCTATTCGGACGGGATCATACACAGTTAACCACCGCTCTGAGGTTGCTTCCTGTTTTACAGGAGCGCCTCAGTGATATTATTTCCGTCTTCCTCTACAGAAAACGACAGACCTGCAGTTTCTCTCTAATCTCGCTGCTCGTCTGATCATTTCCGAGCGGCTGCGCTGCATCATGTTGGAGGGAAAGAAAAAGACGCATCGCAGACGTCCTGCTGATAAACTAATCCACTCCGAATAAGGCTCAGGGATAAAACTAGGGTTATGTAATTTTATATAAATAAAAAAGAACATTAAAAAAAAAACATTACGATTATTTTGGCACATATCACGATTTAAACTGCGATGTGTAACTATTAATTACACCATTTTGTCTTCATCTTGGATTTGGACAAAGGTTCCCTTAAAAGAGGATGTTTACAAATACTTATAAAAAAAAAAAAGAAATGCTTAAATAACTGATAAACTCCATGTATGTACCTTGACCGCAAAAGGCAACCAAATTTCACGAGTCCATATTTACATTTTTGCACTTTTTTTTTTACGTTTGCGCAGCATGTGGATGAAACCATCTGTATGTGTGAAAATCCCGGGTGTGTGATCCGGCTGTCTCTCACACCAGACGCGATCGATTTGTGCCGTGCCCAGGAACCGTTGCTTCAAATCACTTTTTTTGTTCTCCGTTCTCGGGTACACGTGTGTATTTACACTCTCTCATACAGCAGGTGGAAGTGCAACTACTTGGTTTGTGAGCTGCCACTAACCACAAGAATACCAGAGAATAATGAGGTTAACCTTTGCACTACGCCTAATATTACTGATATTTTGGCAGAAGTGTTTAAAGTAACGCTCTTGTGTTGCCTTCCTACTACTGCTAACATCCTCAAAGACGATCAGCTTTTATAGCTAATTTCGATCTGAGCCCGAGAATGCCATACCGTTTTAAAATGTAAAAATCTTGAGAACGGATACTGAGCACAGAACGACCGTGTTCTGACTGATCAAAGTGAACCAGAGTTTGGGGTCGAGTGTTCTTGGAAACAATAGTGTGGCTCTGATGTGAAAAAAATAAAATAAAATTTTAAATGTACATGAGGAGAGAATAAAATTCAACACGAGTGCTGATCAATCAATCACATAAATATCGGAATCAGGATACGAACATGAACGATTATTTAATCGCAAAAGCTGGAATTTATATAGAGTTTGTTAATAATTTAAGTCTCCTCTTAACCAAATCATTTGTCCAGTTATTTGATGTTTGCTTCAATAAATTAAACATAAAACAGTGAGTTTAATAGTTAAATATCAAAAGTTAAATCATAATTGCAACGTGTCAAAAGATCCGTAATGTGATTTTTTTGGGGGGAGGGATCAAATCTCCCAGTCTTATTCAACATGATTCACCAAAACTATATATTTGATAAGATTTTTTTTCCCCTCAAAAGTGTACAAAGGGAACGTTATTCATACTCTTTACGATAAATCGATATCCTTGGACTTGATCACTATTTAATATTTACATATTTTTAAAAATCTGTATCTCGTATGTTTACGGAAGTGACTTAACCGCAAATAATTTCCGACTCAATATAATTCACATTTAATTCCTGTTTTTAATCATAATTTATTAACAATCAGCTATTATTGTTTTATAAAAATATATAATAAAGCAAATAATTGGGCACCTTTCCAAGCAAATAATTTACATTTTTGTGCAAGTCTAATCTCTTAAAAAAAATAAAAAAAATTTAAAAAGTGTTGAGGAATTCACTTAAAACTAATTTTATTTTTAAAATTTAAAGATCTCTTGTTGGCAGCTTGAACGTCTTTTTAAGGCATGTTAAATAAGTTTGGCCTTCGGAAACTTTAAACAAGCAAGAAATAAATGCAAAAAATGTAAGAAAGAAGTGAATAATACTAAAATGATTTAAGATAAAATAAACTTTTTGTCTTTGCAGTGTGTAAGCTGGCCTGAGCACTAGCGCGCGTTTTACATCAGCACATTCACCACAACGCTGTCCATCAGCTCCTCTTACCATTTATAATAAATAACCATTACGTTTCATGAATAATTCCACGCGATAAAATTAAATCGTATGTAAAATAAATCATTTCATTTTAGTCAAGAGGGAAAAGACCTCATCCTCATCCCCGAGCTGAATTCACTGCACACACACACAGGACACACTAACACCATTCATTTAAAAGCACAAAATGCCAATTAAAGGTGTTTTATCGCTACAGAAAACATGACAAATTACTAAAAGTGACTCTAAAAATATTAAATGTGTACATTTTTATTAAAATCAGGCAGAGAACTGCTGGAATCCGCTCACCTTCCAGGAGCCGCTGTATTATGGAGTCGATGTTTAATTTGTCCGGTTCCGCCATTTTACTTTTAGATTCTCTCGGTTTATTCAAGATCGGCAGGTATTTCAGTCACAAATAATCGCCGGAATCGATAAAAATCAATAATAATAAGGCCCCACGGAAAAAAACGGGCAAATATTAAAAAAAAAAAAAAAAATCAAGAAAAACACGAAGGAAAGAAAGACACCGTTATTGAAATCTCGCCATTTTTGGTTAGCTGCTAGCTTAGCTTTCCTTGGCTAGCTGCTTTACACTTAGCTTAGCTACACCGCGTTAGCTTATTAAATACCCGTATTAGAAATCCTAAACCAAAAAAAGGTTTCTACAATACAAAAATACTAGCTCTATCTCGTGTTGTTCACTTCGGTTCTCCTGAGCTGATCTTTTTTTATCTCTCTAACAGCCCCTCTGTCTCTCCCCTCAGTCCTCCGCCAGCACTCAAAAAAAAGAGGACCGTGCGGCTAAAAGAAGGCGGGAACACTGCGCGTGCGTTTAACTCTACCCGAAAGCGGATTGGTCCGTGGTTCAGGTTTGAACCGGGAATCTGTAAGCTGATTGGTCGCTTCCTGTGTCAATATCCCTTGGTTCAACGCAACGCCCCGGTTGTAAATGCGTGACGTCAATGTCTTGACAGAAATAGTGCAAAATGAATCTTCTGAACGATTCTGATTCATTTGATTATTTACCTCAATGACTTACAAAGAGTCGACTCTATGACTCACTGAGTCGTTAAGTTTCCAATTGTTATTTCCAATAATGTTTTTCAAAAAAACATTAACAAAAACAAAAAATATATATTTTAAATAAGTCCATAAGCCGAAGAAAGCCTAATCTGAATTACATTACATTTTACACCATGTTTTAAGTATTTTTTTAACTTAAATAATTTTTAGGGCCCAAGCACTATAGAGTGCGCAGGACCCTCGTTTTCCTATGGATTTGTTTCCCCCAGCCTTTCTTAACATGCTCAACAACTGGCAGACAGGTTGTAATCTGCTGCCATTCGGATGACTGAGAGTCGTGTGGCCCGGGGCCCTCAGGGGCCCTCAGGGGCCTCAAACGAGGTTTTGCTGCATAGCTCATTCACACTTGCACGTTTGCACACGAAACCCGGTAGACATTTAGAGCTCATTGAGCCGAACAACTTTCGCACTACATCTCCTGGGCTCAACCCAGCAGGAAGTCAGTTATTTTGGGTCGTTTGCCAAAACGCACCTGATGGATTTTTTTTCATATCCTCCTCCTAGGGAATTTATACGATCGTCACCAAACCGGGCCGATGTGATCTAAAGACAATGAGGGTTTTTGATATTTCAAATGTGTCAGCCGTGAAAATGCATTTAAACGTATGCTGAAAAGTGGTTGATAACTTTCAGTGTGACGTTATATTGAGTGACGTTATATTGAGTGACGCGGTCAGTGACATCACATTGAGGAACATCATAGTGTGAGGCTTTTTTTACAGCATCTGCGGCCTATTGTAGACACGTACACATCACAAATGTTAACACTCACACCCACACATGCACCCACAAACACACTCACATCACACGCATACACACTCACATCATAAATGTTAACACTCGCAGACACACATCTCTCACTCACACACACACACACACACACACACACACACACACACACACACACACACACACACACACACACACACACACACAGTAGACATGACAAATATTTAGGGCCAAAGCTGACATCAGCCCTATTACATCATATTGTGTGACGTGTCTAAACACGCTCGAAAGACAAACAGGTTGTGCTGTGCGCCCGGGTGGTGCTTGGGCCCGCTCATTGTTGCTTGCAACTATATCTGTAATTATTTTTGCATGAATAAATATGAAATTATCTAGTCTATATCTATTATATAGTCTAGATCTATCTATCTATCTATCTATCTATCTATCTATCTATCTATCTATCTTCTGTCTGTCTGTCTGTCTGTCTGTCTGTCCGTATGTCTACATAGTGTACACAAGGGTATCCATCATCATCTATCAACCTTAATCTTGGCAACAATTAAATCATATAAAACTCTTCAAAAATATGCATTAAAAGTGTATATTAATTAAATCTCTCAAAATCTCCAGCATCTCCTAGTTGTAGGATGAACCACTGCTTTTTAAACAGACTATTGAAGATGTACGTCTGTGTAAGCGGTACCACTTGAACTTGCCGTTAAGGTTGAGACATCGGACGAAAGCTACGATTTGTGTTTTAATGTTTAATCGAAAGTCAAATCTTGCAACTAACCTGAACTCTATCTAACGCAATCAAATGCAAACGAAGCACAGAGGATGTTCTCTGCATTTATTGAGGAAGCAGCTCGTCTGGGGTTTTTGTGGTTAGTTTCCTGGATGGTCAAAGTCCAGCACCACTGATCGTTTCTCTATCACACACAAGATAGTCGTGAATTTATCTCACTGGTTCACATCAGCACCTTATTCACACACGGCCTTAAGGTCACGCGATCATGTAAATACGAACACCATAAACACCATAAACACCACAGCTGGAGATTTACTTCCTGTTTTTGCACCATGTTGTAATATCGCACTACATCGTGCACAGTATTGCAGAAATACTTTACAGCATGTGTCAGGAATTTCATAAAAATACATCCTCGATAACTTATACTATAAAGTTGCTTTGTTTCGAACGTTATCGGTACTTTAACATTTCCACGGCAGCATCCACGAGAACAAACTATCTTAAAACTTTGTTAAACAAGGGTTTAAGGACATAATGACAATAATCCTCATAAAATAGAAATATACAGCACTTATACACATATACATCATACAAACACATCTGGAAAAATTAAAATATTCTTGGAAAGGTAATTCACTTTCGTAATTAAGTTTAAAAAGTGAAATTCTCAAATATTCTAGATTAATTACATGTAAGGTAAAATCTTTCAATATTTGTATACAGTATAAATCTCTCCGGCTGGTTCAGTGCACACATGAGGAAGACTTCTGACCACCGACTCCCTCCACATGGAGCGAAATCCACAGAAGGTTCTGTATTTAAGCATATTCATTAACTTCATGTTTATAGGAAAAAAATAAGATAAGATATACATTTGTTCATCCCACAGTAAGGAAATGTCTAAAAAATAAATAAATAAAAGTGTATCAGAGATGATTACAGCCTTAAGAGATTCACACTGAGTGGAGTGAGGCTGGAGTCAGGGCATCAAGAGCCACCACACACACACACACACACACACACACACACACACACACACACAGACGGACGTCTCCAGGAAATGAGCTACAACCGCTGCATTTTTATTATTGGCGAGTTGTGTCGTCTGCTGGTGCTGGTCCACTGTGTTTAATCAGGTCCAAACTGTCCACCAGATTTTAGAGCACTTCAGGCAGATGCATGTTTATGAGGATGTTGATGTTTGCCAGCAGGACTTTCATCACCTGCCCACAGTGACGACACCGACGCTAACCTGTGTAC
The DNA here is from genome assembly GCA_030014365.1 of Clarias pachynema. Taxonomy (NCBI): domain Eukaryota; kingdom Metazoa; phylum Chordata; class Actinopteri; order Siluriformes; family Clariidae; genus Clarias; species Clarias pachynema. The sequence goes on along the minus strand of JAQMYL010000008.1, from coordinate 1,002,801 downwards.
TGACCGTGATGTTACTGTGATGTAACGTTACTCGATCGGCCCGACGACTCACCTGACCTGAACTCTGAGAGGAAGATGAGAAACACCGGCCCGACAGTACAGACGAGCTGATATCAAAGCCACCTGGTCTACAGGAACGTCTCAGCGGTGACACAGACTCATCACATCCACGTCACTGATGCAGTCATTCATGCTAAAAAAAACAGCATTGAGTGGCTACATTAATTAACTTTCAGATGTTGGACATTTCTGTAATGTAAATCCTTTTTTGCTTGATCTTAGGAAATATTCTAATATTCTGAGATACTGGACTTTTTATTTGTATGAAGCAGAAAGTGCTTGAAACAATTTACTTCACACGACATATATATACATGAGAGTTTCACTTAGAATGATTAAATTACAAGAGAAATAAACTTTTTCATGATTTCTTCAATTTTTTCACTATACTGTAAAAGGAGGAGTCAGAGTGACAGACTTTGTAAATCTTGTAAATGTCGCCATCTTGTGGTTCAATCCGTCCATTACAATGAACTTTACTCTGGTTCTATTTTTACAGAGATTTAAAACTAACACTTTATATAAAGGATTCGACCATATGGGCTTCATAATCATTACATGAAGCTTTAATAAGTAATTTTATATGATTTAAGAAAGGTTTATGTTAATGTGACATTACAGGTTATATTCATTAGGTCACATGGGAGTGGAGAGGAAAACACTCAGGCTCGAGTCGAGTCGAGTCGAGTCGGCTTTTATTGTCATTTGAATCATATACAGTTCAGGGCACACAAAAAAATCTCCAAACTAGATATTAGACGCAGCAGAACAGAAGAACACAGATGTGGAAATGTACAGTGACGAGTCGTATTTCACGTGATATTACTGTATTTTCCATCAGGACACTTTTATAAACATTAGATTAATCAGGTGGCAGCAGAACTTGAGGCCTCACGCTGCCAGTTTAATGTTCAGACACGTCTCCTGATTCACTGCTCTTTGTTCATTTCTGTTATTTTCTCCTCTGGAGATACAGAAGGCATCAAAAATACGGAATAATCATCTCTGACCAGCGGAGATGTTGTGATGTGACTGTATTCGAGATAAACCTGTACGCGTTTCCAGTGTCGTAGCCTGGTTTTAATAGCTCCTCTTCATGACACTGTTTTTTATTAGGTTGACTTTGTGTCTCTTTCTAGAACACGCTAACAGCACACGGAACACGCCTTCATTTACCTCATTACAGGCAGCGGAGAGCAAACAGAAACTAGTCTAGTCTTAGTGTTTCACAGCAGTGGGGGTGAATACTTTTGCAAGGAATTTATTATAAGCATTAATTTTCCTTAACATGTTAATGTTTCTTAACGAATAAGTTAATTATATAGAATGATAAATAGAAGAATAACAAACTAAGTAATGCATAATATAGAACCAGATAAAAAGACAGATTTTTAGATTTTTAGATTTTTCTTTGTAATTTCAACTGTTTATGTTTTTGTACATTTTAGTCTTATTTTCTGTTTTCCTTCTGCATTTATCTTCATTGTAATTTTTTATTAACTTTATTCATGTATTTGTGTGTAAGATTTAATATGTATATCCAATACAATAAAATGAAAATGTGTGTTTAGACATTTAAACAGTTTAAACCTTTCTGTTTTTTTTTTTTTTTTTTTTTACTGAATATGAAACTGGGGTTATTATGTATATAATCAGTGTTATATGTTTAACAGCACCGTGCCATCCATGGAACAGCACCTCCATGAAACAGCGCCCCCTAGGCAGATAGGGGTTTAGGGCTTCGTTCAACAACCTATAGAGTGGATGCAGTCATGTGACCAGATGTTGACTTTCCGCTACACTGATGTCTCGTCTTTAATCTCAGTTTTGTTCTGAGATTAATAGAGAATTTAACTTTAAATAATTCACCGATATTGTACATGAAGAACAAATCAATTAACACAGATTAACTCCTTTCCACTCAGAGATAAAGTGATCATTTTAGAAAATAAACATCTTTCATACATTCCCAACATTTGTTCGCATTTACTTACAATATAAAAACAGGTCAGACATCTTCCTCCTGAATCGAATGTCCTGAGGAATAAACGATAAGAGATGAAATGGATTAAAATCGCGTATCAGATAGAGCCTCGTCCACCGCCTCACTCCAGATAAACCCGACCGGCCCGTAGAGACGTCTCCACCTGCAGCTGAGCTCCGGGTCGGACTCGGCACGGATCCCGTACAGCTGAATAATGTCCCCCTGCATCAGGACGCGTCACACCTTCTGCAGAGTTTACGGTTTTATAAAGACCACACTCACGATAAGATTTAAAAAAGAAGAAGTTTAAAGCTGTGGATGAAAAACAAACGATGATATCGACTGGTAACAGTTTATAACAACAATGATCTCATATTTAATCCTGTGAACAGTCAGAACACTTAGCACAGCGCTACGGCTGCTACAAAACCCAAACACTCGAGTCAAACCAGCACCGTTATAATACTGCACTCAGTGTTGACCAAACTTAACCAAACTCTCCTTTAACTGCGGACTCAGGACGGCGTCTGTAACCTCGAGTTCAACAAGAACCCACACGGCCGCGCGAAGTATTAGCAGCAGTTACACTGATCAGTAAACACACAGACGTGTTCACCTGTTTAATATATAACACTGAGTATATACACCGGCTCTCTGCTGTGAGAAGACAAACAACAAGCTTGATGCTTGAACATAAGATGAAGACGGAGGCGTCCATGATTCTACTCTCCGTTCTGTAACTCACCTGTGTGTCGGTTCCAAGCCCTGAATACTCAAACCTGATTGGTCAGACTGTGTGAATTACGACATCACGTTCCCCTTAGAGCACCCACTCACTCCTCGTCTATACCGCTTAACAAACATCTCTAATCATTCTAATAATTCCCTTTTAAATTTGATACAATTCTGAATAATATAAAGATACAGTGGACATCGTGCAGAACGCAAAGTAAAGACTAAATGTCTTCATTTACCTTCAGTAAGAGCTTTACCCTGGCCAGACTCTAACCCTGGAACACTGGGCGTGGGATACACCCTGGATTTCACACACACACACACACACACACAATACAAGGGGCAATTTGGTGAGGTTAATCCCCCTAACAGCATGTTTTCTGGGAGGAGAACACAAACACACACACACACACACACACACACACACACACGCACTCTAACATACATGAACTTCATACAGACACACAAACTCAGGATCGAAGCTACAAACCCAGAGGACATGAGACGGCAACGCGACACACTGTATCGTACCGCCATGTCACGGACTTACTGTATACACAGATAAAGATAGAGGTGCCAAGACTTTTGCACGTGCTGTACTGAAATTGGTGTGGATTTCCTGAGCTCAGTAAGTGACTTTTCTCTGTAAGTTTGAAACGGCTGCAGTTTGTAATCGACACCTCGGTGTGTTTATGGTGAAGGAATCTAAAGGAATCAGCGAGAGACTGAAATTATTTAAACTGATTCTGAAATATCGTCCAACAACAAGATCTCTGTCTAATTAATCTCTGAAGTTTTAATGCTTCTGTGCGGAAACTTACAGGTTTTAAAACATCAGAAAGCTAAGGACTACAAACTACTGTATCATTGCTCATTATTTATATTTCTTTTTGGGGTTTATTGAATAACTCAGGGTTTTTACCAGCTTTATAGACTCATGGACTTATTGTTCATCTCTAATGTATGAAATAATAATAAAGGGAAGAGTGTGTGTAGTGAAACTACATGAAGTTAAATTACGGAAATAAATCAACTTTTCAGTGATATTCTAATTTATTGAGATTAACTTGTGTTTATATATATATATATATATACACTAAAGTATTACGACACAAAAGTATTAGGACAATATTTTGCCATGTGTTGTATTTCTCTCTGTGCACTAAACAGGTGATGTCACTAATTAGTTCTTGCTGGTCTGGATGAAGAGTTGTGTTAATTAGTTAATTAGATTTGTGTTAATTAGTTAATTAGAGTTGTGTTAATTAGAATCAGCTGGTTTAGTTAATGGATGGAACAAATATGTGGATTGTGGCAGGAGTTTTACTTTCTGAAGTGCGGCGTCCACCTCTCAAACAAACAAACAAACAAACAAACAAACAAACAAACCCCTATAGGCTAAAATGGGGGAATTCTCAGTGATTCTCAGTCTGTACAAATGTCTGTATATAATCTTCATGAAGTGATCAAGAAGACACACAGAGTGAGAGACACAAGAGTAAAAGACTTTAAAGCTGCTTTGTGACAGTGACTGTTGTTGAGTGATATATTATATGAGTGATAATAAAAAAATTAACTGACTGTAGACGTCTTTTTTGACTCTTTATGCCCAGCTGCATCCAGACGGTTTTAAAAGATTAATTCTAAAGACTTCATACTAAACACTCATTGTTGTAGAGCAGTTTAATTGCATGAAATAACAAAATATTCTTAATATCTTGATTATTATTATATAGTATATATTGTTGTCTAAATACTTTTGGCTTTTGATGTATTATTAATTATTATTGATTTTTTCAGTTTGTACATTATTTTATCTGGATCTAATTATGGAGTTTTATGTCTATAAGAGGTCATTAAACCGCAGCTCTGTTGGCCAGGCGACTCTTCTGAAACAGGATATTAATCTCACCGGGGTTTTATCTGGTCTAATCCACGTTTATTAAAAGTTTAAAAGTTTCAGTCCTCATTTTTCTTATAGGAATAAAATTTAAATAAAACCATAATCAGGATTTTCAAATTAAAAAATTTTATTATTATTTTTGTGTTGCTTTTAATACTAAACATTGTCAATAAACGGCTTTTCCAGAAAGATTCAACAATCAAAAGTGTTTACAAATAATCATAATCATACTGCATTCCTGCTTCATTTATATTTTTATTTAAAAAAAGGTAAATAAAATGTTAATTTTCATACTATTCTTCTTCTTCTTCTTCTTCTTCTCTTTATAATAATAATAATAATAATAATAATAATAATTCCTGTCATGTTTATTATCCTCATACACATTTCAACATGAAGAGAAATGCGAGCTGTGACGTGACGGCCGTGTTAATCTCCTCCTCCTCGCAGTGATTCATGGTTTCTGGATGAGTAAAGCGTCGTGGCGTCTCCTGGAAACTTCCCCCTGTTTCCATGTTGTTGTTGATGAGGGTCTGGGTGTGACGTCGTGGTTTGTGGTGGTTGTTGTTGCGCAGCAGCTCTTCTGTAACATCAGTGAATTCAGGAATGAAGATGTCGTATGAACTGCGAGCTGAACTACTGAGTGCTGACTGATTAAAAGAAGAGGAAGTGGGAAATACTTTTAGGGAAAGAAAAAAAAAAGAAGTTAGAAAAACATTCAGACCGTGATTAAATGATTTAATATTAAAAGTTTCAGACATTAAGAGCAATATATTTTGAGCAGCTTTTGCTATGATTTCGGCAATGTTGCAACATTTATTACTATCCAGAGTCGCATTAAGAACGTTCGCTCATCTCATGGACAGAAATTAATGCGACTCTGGATGGTAAATAAATGTCGCAACATTTTGTAACATTAATTACAACTCACTGATTGTTTTACATCAACATTACATAATTACACATGAAGCACGATATCTTTAATGGGAACATTGTTAGTGCTTTCAAACTGCTGTGCAGTAAGTGGAATAAAACACTTACGGATACGCTTTAATAGAAAACTAATCAACATCAGGGACAACAGTAACTTCATTACACTAATCTGTTAGCTTTTTTTTCTTGTTGGTTTTTGTTTGTTTGCTTGTTTTTGTCAAGTTTGGCTACAAATAAATATTTTTTTTTTTAAAGTAAACCTTATTTTATTTTCTTGCTTTATGTGAATGTTTTTATAACACTTTATAAAGCCTTACAACAAATAAATATCTCTGCATACTGAAAACAAACATCTAAATTTTGTTGACGTGGTAATAATATTATTAATCTTTTTTAAAAAAAGGACTATTTTATTATAACTATTTTATTAATGTTTGCTAAATTTTCAACCGGAAATAATAATAATATTACTGATTACTGTCACGTTTGCGGGATAAACGGGCTGATGGTGTTGCCGTGGGCTTTACAACAGGCAGGCATAAACGCAGAGTTCATTGCAAAATCAACAGTCTTTTATTTAACATTCAGACTAAACACTCAAAAACTCAATAAACAGAATACCGGCTCTGCTCACATACTTCACAGGGAGGTTGGGTAACAAAAACACTCAGGGCTTTGGTCAGCGGAACACAGGGATTCTGGAAAACACATTCAAGTAATAAAGGGACCAACATACTGTACATGCACTCTGGAAGCTTCTAGAATTCGACACACGCTTACAGGTGTAACTCAGGCTCTCGAACACAGATATATTTACATGCTCTAATATCTTGTACTAACGTATTGGCTCTAATGCCTTACCCAAACACACAGGCTC
>JAQMYL010000008.1:962941-975441 GCA_030014365.1 Clarias pachynema | reverse complement strand
CCCCTGACCATTACAGTTGTAAGTCTCGGTTTGGGCGTCTTACAGCAAACATTCTACACAGTTACATGCTTGAGGAAGAACCACATAAGGGTGTGAGGGTCGTTTTCAGAGTGTAAGACTTTAAAATGCTCGGACAAGCACTTGTAAATTCCTGTGTAATGGATAATCTGACCATAAATACACATACGTGCACTTATGCTGCTGAAACACACACACACACACACACTTCTTAATGGGTTAATAGTTAAAGGGTTCTTTGAATTCAACAATGTTCTATTTGACATAAGGGTTCTGCACGTACCTCAGTAGTGCAACAGGTCATCAGGGGGCGCGTGTAGGGTGGGGCAGGGGTCAAAGGGTACAGATGACCCTGATCCAGGTCTCGGGAAATGACCTCTGATGGACCATTAAATGGGGATCAAGTGCATTAATTTTTTAGTCTAAAAGTGTGGCTGTGTTATTCCTAAAATGTCCCACTAAAGCAAAATTACGAGCTATACACACTTCACAGTGAGACTGAAAACTGGTCTATAGCCTGGACTACAGAGACTTTATCAGAGACCGTCTGATATCAGAGAAAAGTCATGTGACCTGCATTTGGACCTAAAGACTAATCAACATCATGTAAAGTCAAATTACACAGCTGGAACGACTGGAACAATAAAATAAGCCAGATCCCATGTTTATATATTATACAGTACACACACACACACACACACACACACACACACACACACACACACACACACACACACACACAATTCTCTGAACAATCTACACAGTACTTTGATTATCGCTGCCCTTAAGACTAAACTGATTGAAAAAAGGTCAGTTTATTTAAACCTCCATGAGCTGGTGTCACTTGATCAGCTTGTTTTGTTTTAAGATAAAAGACGCTACAGCACAAGTCTTACGGTCAGGCAACTGTAAAACATTAATCCCATGTCGTATCACAGGGGGGGGTGGGGGGGGGCAGGACTGTGTGGACGAGGGGCCTAGTTTGGACACTTGCATCCTACTGTTCATCATTTCTAGGCGTGGCCAAATGAACAAGTAAGGGTTCTAACCTAGGGCACGAGTAACCTAGTAACCAGTGTAGTAACCTAGTAACCAGTGTAGTAACCTAGTAACCAATGTAGTAACCTAGTAACCAGTGTAGTAACCTAGTAACCAGTGTAGTAACCTAGTAACCAGTGTAGTAACTTAGTAACCAATGTAGTAACCTAGTAACCAATGTAGTAACCTAGTAACCAATGTAGTAACCTAGTAACCAGTGTAAGGATCCAGTGATCGAAACTTCAAAGCACTTTTTGTACGTCACTCTGGATAAGATTGTCTGCTAAATGCCTAAATATAAAAATAAATGTATTCGATTTTCATGTAAATGAAGGAGAATGATGTCTGGAGGTGGAAAAAAAGAACATAATTAAATTAATATAAAGTTAACTAGACAAATCTAGATATAGACAAATAAAAATTCAGCTTAAAAAATAAAACAAAAAGACAACTTTCATTTAATGATAAATTATGCCTCTACAATTTGTCTGAGATATCATGATCATGGATACTTTATCTCTATACCATTGTTATATTTTTTATAATTATAAATATGATGTAAAAGGTTTGAGCTCAGGTTTTAACTGTTAAAGACAAAAGCTCTCGCAGAAGGCAACTTTTTTTTTTTTAGTTCTTTTTTTGTTCTCCTTTTTTTAAGGTGCCTTGCCCTTCAGAGCTACAGCATGATCACACCACACACACACACACACAGACACACACACACACACACACACACACACGTACGTGTGTATTTCTGAAACAGGCGGCTGCTCTTTTGCTCACACATTCGATCTGCTTGCTTGTCACCACATCCTGTGCCGACGTGCAGATACACAAACTGCCCAAATATGGCAAAAAAGTGTGTGTGTGAGGAGAGAGAGAGAGAGAGAGAGAGAGAGAAACAGATGAAAGATCTGATGACGCGTGATGAAGAAACCTGACTTCCTGATCTGCATGAATATTTCGTGAAATGAATCGAGGAAGGGGTCGACCCTTTTGATTTGTCTTTCATTTTTTTTCTTCTTGAATGAATCAATGAATTAAAAAATAAAATGCAAAATACAATGCACTGTAATTTCATTTAATTATAGTTAAAAGTATGATATCACAAGGTCATAAAACTGCCAATTTTCTACCAATGAAGAACAAGCACAGGCCAAAACACTGTAAAAAATTATTTATTTATTTTTAGAAAAAAATGGAAGTGAGCTGAAAGAATTGATTCACTGGTGAGTCGATTGAAATGATTCGACTCACTGAACAGAACTGGAGCATTTTTTAAATTCAAACCTGAGCTTGAAGTCACGTGTGCAGTTCAGTTTGCTCAGATATCACAAGTCGAGTTTACAAAGCTGAGTTTAATTTTTATTTAAACATCTCCATTATGCTTTATTATTATTATTATTATTATTATTATTATAAAATAAATTGTTAATTGGTGTTTTTTTGTTTAGTTTTTTTCGCTCTCTGCTCCTGCTGCTGAACTGAACTGAATAATGTCTCAATCAGGAAGTGTGTGTTAAAGCAAGAAAAAAAAAAAGAGAAGGACGTACAGGAACAACTGCAGAACACGACCTTAGAGCAGCACGATATATCATGTGCCACTTTATTAGGAACAGCTGTACATTAATGCAGGTATCTAATTAGCCAATGACGTGACAGCAGCGTCAAGCAGAAATAAAAATCAAGAGTTTATTTAGCCAACATTCACATCAAACAAAAAACGAGGAAAAATTCTCATATGTGTGATCGTCACTGCTGCTGGTGGAATGAACTTCCTCTAGAGAGACGCTGGCACTGACACGTTTCCTCAAATACTCAAAGCTAAAAACAAATGTCAAAACATCGTCCCAAATATGTTTGAATGTAAAGTTTTAGCCGTGATGTGGTTGTTATTGTCACATGGGCTGCTTTAATCACGGCCTCGGACTCAACCAAACTGCACAGGTGAAGCTTAGAGATACATAATCACCCGGTCAGTTTCATGAACTTCATGAGTCTGGTTTGGCGCCTCAGGCTCCTGTTCTGGTCTTCAGCTCGTCCACCTCAGTGTGTCTCATGTCTCATGCTGAGATGCTTTTCCGCTCACCACGGTTGTGAGTAAAGAGTGTGTGTATGAGCTCAGACTGGCCTGAAATACTCAAACCATCTGGTACAAAGTCACAGAGGTCAGACTTTTCCTTCAAGTTTGAGGTTTGATGTGATAAACCTTGATTTTTATGCCTCATGCAGCCGCCACATGGCTGGTCGATTAGAGAACTGTATGAATGAGCAGGTGTAGGGGTGTTCCTAATAAAGTGAATGCTAAGATTAAATATTTTTATGTGTCAACTCACCTTGCCGAGTGGCAGGACGATGAAGGCTCCTCCTCCGCTGGCGTCCACGATCATGGCCACGAATTTGGGGTTGACGGTGCAGAAGTTGCTGTCCCACGTCATCTGGGAGATCCTGATGTCATCGTAGCACTGGTCTGCCTTCACGGCCTGGCCGAAGACGTGGCGGAACTTGCTGGTTCTGACGACTTTCCTGGACATGATGAGCTGCGGAGACGGAGACGAGGCCGGAGCGTTAGAGAGCAGGAGAGCAGATCGAATCTCATGGAACTGATCAGACACATAAATCTCACATTTATTTCAAACTGTCACTGGGTCAAACGGTCTTAGCAGCTACCATGCTCACAGACACACAGACACACACACACACACACACACACATACACATCTTAGATCCTTTTCTCACACGTGTGTGAGCGGTATGTTCTTGTCCTCAATTCAGTTATTTATCCAGAGAGAACTCAAGGATCTCATTGTGAATCTCAGTTCACTTTTAAGCGAACTCAAGTGACTCTGATTCGACTCACTGAAGCGACTGAATCAGGTGTGCTGTACGTTTTAAGATAGTAGCATTGATTATCTTCAGCACTACCGTACTGCGTTCTGAAGATTGGAGAAGATAAAATGCTGGTTGTGAAACAAAATATGATAAATTTGTTATATATAAATCATTATTGAATCATTTATTGAGTGATTCTTCTATAAACTTGATGATTTCTGTGCTGTTTACACACATTTCATATACATTAGATTTAACTTTTACCTTTTTTCATTTGTATATTTATAACCAGTGAATTAAAGAATGTTTTTTTTAGAAGACACTTTAGCTCTTAGAGCATTTTTGTTCAGTTGCATTACGTTCAACGTTCAAAAGAATTGAACATAAATGAGCTGATTCTCGTAATTCTCGAAACAGTCAGATCTCTAACACTGAATTTTTGAATCTGAACTAAAGAACATTACACCAGCACTGTGGAGTGAATGTCGTCTGCAGCATCGTTAACATCCTTTAATGCTTTCATGGTTTACTGTCACAATAAAATTCACCTTTGAAAGACATTCAGATTATCATAACAGTATAGATTAGTGTGTGTGATGAACAGAAGCCACCGGCTAAATCATTAAAAACAGATCTGCGCTAATAATCTGCTCTTTATTTTCATGCACGTAAACAGTGATGGGATCACAACCCACAACGGGTTCTTTAACAGTTCTTTAAAGATATGTAAGTGTTTATTCCTTCCAAAAAAAAAAAAAAAAAAACAGAAATCAGTTTTAGGATTCTGTGTAGACCTTAAGGCTTCTCTTAGAGGAACAGAACAACTTGTAATGGTGCATGAAAGACAAGACACAGAAGGAAAATTTTATATCCTGCAACACAAAAAAAGTTTGCACAGCATCGTCTCTGGGGGGGAATTTGAATTTGTTTTGTGATTATATCTAAAAAACGAAGGTTTAATAATTGAGAGTGTATGAGACAAGAGATGTTACGTTTAGAATATAATTTTTTCCACATTCATAAAGACAATAATCCGTGAACATTTTAGAAACCGGACCCCAAGCCGAAACGTTGGGTAATAAATATCGAAGGGGGCACAAACTTCCGGCCACGCTGACAGTTGTATAAAGTGAGTAAATGGTGGACCAAATCAGGTTCATTTGAGTTGCAGATGCACTTGATGCATGAATGTGCTGTTTTTTTTCTGCTCAGTGCGGTAAAACTGTTACACAGGAAATGTCTTAAAAAGGAAGCGCACCGTTCAAGATGGCCGAAATGTTAATGAGAGGAAGGAGGACGTGCGGAGCGGGCGGTTCGGTCTTTTTCACATAAAACTGCAACAGAACAGTCTTTAAACACACTCAAAAACATTTAATGTAACTTTTATACGTTTAAAGGCTTTTTATCATGGATTCGTTATCCAGAGCGCTTCGTTCTGCTTCATCACAACTGCATGAAATAGAGGAAGGAAAGAGAAAGAGGATGCTGGTGCATTTAGTTTTTTTTTTTTCCTTTGCATCCTCGTCTCTCTGTTCTTGCAGTAGACTTTTGTCTCTGATCACGGTGTTAAACGAGGTCTCAAGAGAACTTCCGGATGTCAGAGAAGAGCATGTTCTTCTTCATCGTCAAAGCTGGAACAGTCACTAAGAGAACAATGTCATGCAACACCTCCATGATGTTTAACGTTTTGCAGACACAACGTTGTTGGAACGTAGTTAGGACGTTGCGACCTTCGAAAAACTTTCTCTGCGAGCTGAGAATTATCTATATGATAATTCTCACAATACAATAAGGTGCTAATGAAGGCGAGTGTGAGATTTCAGTTAAACCACATCCTACTGAACAATCGCGCAAACGAACAAACCGAGACGTGTCCGCGCGCCCTCGACAGCATGATCACGCTAATCGCTGGTCTTTGCAATGTGCAAACAAACCCTTAAACCATCAGGTACGTCATTTTGGCTAAACTTCACCGCAGCAAGAGTTTTTCTGGTGCTTCTATCCATAAGAATGTTCTCATGATGTTCTTATCATGATGCAGATATTATCTAGGTCTTTCACCACAGCTCTCACTTCAGGGTTTTTGCAGCGTGACCTTTAACATCACACCATTTTTGGAAGCATTAACAGTTAAAAAAAAAAAAAAAGACGAAGCTCGAAGAAGACCGTGTCATTGAAGATCGTTTGTTTGCAACTACCTTCAAATGTAGCGCCATTTATCCACTGACCTGTTAACTATTAAACTGTACACTTTTACACAAATTAACCAGTTATTCTTCCAGCACTCTCAGGACTAAAGGAACCAACTGGCACCTTTCCCTGCTGATCACATGATACCATCAAAAATCCATCATGTTCAAATTTAAGGTTCATATTTATACCTTTAAGGTACATGACCTCTAAGGGTACCCTTGATGGTACTCATGGCACCTTGAGTTACTCTTATCTTCCAAATGGAAATGTTGTTATATTGAACTTTAAACTGATTAAACTTACGATTTTATCTTTTACACGCACCTTTCAAGGTATAATGCAATAAAGGAACCACAGACATGCTCTTATAGTACGCATTATTTTCGGAAAGTGTAAAACTCAACCTATGTACCGATTTTACAAACAGTGCACTCTTGGCTGTCCATCCTAAAACCTAAAAAATATTTTTTCTCCTCCGTGACTACACAGTTCACATCATGTCGTTTTCACCTGTAAGACTTTTTTAACACCGAAAAACATAATTTCTACACATTTTTAATTCAAAAGTTTTAAACATCTGTTAGTCACTCATTTGCAGAATTCTTTCACGTCCAAATAGCTGATAAGGCTTTAGATGCCCTCACAGCGGTTCATAGAGGTTCACTATACCTGCAGCTGGAGGCGGGGCGGGGTTCGGATCCGGTTCCGGTTCTAGCTGCCGATTAGGTGGACAGCAGGGGAGAAGGAGAAGAGAAAGACAGAGCAATGGACAGAGAGAGAAGTGTGTATGAGCTGGGAGATTTCAGCTTAAATGGTGGAGGAAGTGAAAGGTTTACGGTGCAGATGAAAGTGGGCGGTGTTTCGCGTTCTGCCGCTCTTCTGCTTTTCTTTTTTTTCCTTTTAAAGAGTTGCTCGAGATGATAAAAAGGCTGTACCACGTGACTTCAATTTAGTGACTGGAAAAAAAACACGTAAGGTCTTTGATGGCTTAATTTCAAACATCGATGCACCAGAAAAATGCAAAACCTTCATTGAACAGTATTTATGTAAATGTATGCATGTAGAAAGAGAAGAATCCAGGAAGTAACTACCGTGTACTTCAGTTCAGATTGTGGATGAAGTAGAAGTGACGCACAGTACACACAACTGCCAGAGAAACTGGAAGTTTACGAAGCAACACTTTTTCTGCATCCTGTTCTGCAAGAAACTTTGGGTGCTAATTTAAAATTTCACTAATTATAGACAATATGACCAAAATTATGTGCACCCTGACCATTACACCTACACTATGAGCTTTCTCCAGTTCCAAAATCATGTTGTTCTCATTCAGTCACAAGGATTAGTGAAGTCAAGAACTGATGTTGACCTGTGGATCAAAAGCGTTCAGTGGAGTTGAGGTCAGAGCTCTTTAACAACAAACCTCTCAAATCATGTGTTTTGTGCATAGAGTTGTTGTCACGCTTGAACTAGAAATTACCTTCCTTAAACTGTTGCCACAAAAATGGAAGCAAATGCAATAGTGCAAAATGTTCTTGGATGCTGTAGCATTAACATTAGCAAGTCACCTTTGGTGAAGCTAAGAAGTAGAAACCCTGATAAGTCAGTGTTAGACCACAGGTCCTGTAGTTCTCCTGGTTTTCAACAAACCCAGATTCATTCATCAGACTCCCAGATAGTGAAGCATGATACTGTACAGTATATCACTCCAGAGTCCAGTGTCAGTGCTTTACACCACTTCAGCCCACCCTTATCATCACTGCACCCCTGGAGCAGCTAGGGTTAAGAGCTTTGCTCAAGTGGAAGCCTGGTGATCCAGGGGTTTGAACCCCAGACCTTCTGGTCAGAAACCCATAGCCCCTACCATTTGGAAACCCATAGCATTTAGCATTCAGAAACACATAGACCTAGCTGTTCAGAGACCCACTTGGTTCTGAGGCAGGAGCCTGCTCGGCTCTTCAGCACTGTTTGCAGCACACTGACTAGTACATGTTACTCCAATAACTTGGAGCAAAAGTGACTGGCTATATCAGCTAGTGCATTGATGAAGTTGCTAACTACAATAGCAACACTACATATACACACTGAGACATGCTATGACATGGTGACATGGTGACAACTACAACCTGTGACAGTGTGACGAATGATATGTTGAGAAGAAAGACCACCATCTCCTCCAATGAACAGGTGAGGTGGCTTACCACATCGACGTGATGAAACCTCTATGTAGAGTCAACCCTCAGAAAGCAGCTGTACCAGACAACATTGCAGGTCCTCAGAGGATGTGCAGACCAGCTAGTTGATGGTATCCCTGACCACCACCATCATCCTGGTATCTAAGAAATCTTCAAAGTCCTGCCTAGACGACCACTGTCCTACTGTATCTCATCATCATGAAATGCTTCAAGAAGCTGGTTGTGAGGCAAATTGAGACCCTGATACACAAAACTGTTTGTGAATATGCATGTTTGAATGCTGATTTCAGTTCAGCTTTCAACACAATCTTTATTCAGCACCTACAGGAAAGATGAGCCTGCTGGGCCTGATTTTAACTCTCTGCAGGTCAAATCACATGACTGTGGTGGGTCTCATCAGCAAAAGTGAGAAGTTAGCGTACAGAAAGGTGTAGAGACTAACGGCCTGTTGAATAAACAACAACCTGTCTATGAATGTGGAAGAAAAACAAAAGAGATTGACTTCAGGAGAGGATGAAATGTCCACTCCCTGCTGAACATCAACAGCTCCTCTGTAGAGCTCGTCAAGAGCACCAAATTCCTTGGCGTTCACCTGGAGGAGAAAATAAAAGTTTGCTGCTGATAAAGTACTATAACCAACATATTGTACTCTGCTGACCACCTGCATAGCTAGTCGTGTTTATGATTACATTTACTATCATTATTATATTATAATATCTTTTTGCGCTTGTTTATAAGAGGAATGCGTACTGTTCGGCACAGACCTGTCCTCTTTTTGGTAGCAATTTTTCACTTTGCACACATGCACTTTATGTTATCCTATATAGCCGTTAAATTTAGTTTTGTGTGGTCTGTTGTGGTCATGTAGCACTATGCACCTGGGGACCCCGTGTTCTGTACCAGAGGCATAGGTTACAAATGTTAATAAAAGCACTTGACTTGACTTTTGCCTATATAGAGTATAAATGTACATGCATGTCTACTTATTGTAGATTATAGATGAAGATACAGACCATCTTACACACAATATGTACAATATGTATGTGTGGTTTATTTATTTACTTTTGTAGTACTTTTGTTTTAGTACAGTTTACTGTTACTGTGTTATTCAATTCTGCTATTGAACTGCAATTTCCTCCAGGATTAATAAAGATCTACAGTGACATGCAATAGTATTTCTGAATTTATGTATTTTTTGCATACTTGTCACACTTAATTGACTGAGATCATCAAAATTATTTTAATATAAACAAAGATAACCCAAGTAAATACAAAATGCAAATTTCATTATTAAGGGAAAAAAACTTTCCAAATCTACCTGGCTGAATGTGAAGTAATCCCCATCCCCAACTTAATCATATATAAACTGTAATTTTAGGAAAGCTGAGTTAAATTACTTTCTGAATTAATAACTTGTCACAACCAGGCCTAATTACTGCCAAAGATGCTGAATCAAGAAAGTACTTAAATAGAACCTGTCTGACAAATTGACATATCAGTCTGGAACAGGGTTACAGAGCCATTTCTAAGGCTTTGGGACTTTAGTGGTGAAAGCCATTATCCACAAATAGAGAAAACTTGGAACAGTGGTGAACCTTCTCAGGAGTGACTGGCCTACCAGCACAACTCCAAGAGCACAATTACGACTCATCCAGAACAACATCTAACGACCAGCAGGCCTCACTCACCTCAGTTAAGGTCAGTGTTCATGATTCAATACTATGAAAGAGACTGGGGGCAAAAATGGTATCCATGGGAGAGTTCCAAGGCAAAAGTCACTGCTGACCAAAAAGAGGCAAATATTATGGACTGATGAGACAAAAGAACTTTTTGCAAGGTGTGTGTCCTGTTACATCTGGTGTAAAATTAACACAGCAGGCCATAAAAAGAACATCATACCAACAGTCACACATGATGGTGGTAGTGTGCTGGTCTAGGGCTTTGCAGCTTCAGGACCTGGATGACGTGCCATACCTGATGGAACCATGAATTCTGCGCTTTACCAGAAAATCCTAAAAGAGTGGGCCAAAATTCTTCCACAACGATACGAAAGACTCAATGCCGGCTATCGCAAATGCTCGATTGCAGTTGTTGCTGCCAAGGGTGGCACAACCAGTTATTAGGTTTGGGGGCAGTTACTTTTTCACATAGGACTAGGCAGGTTTGGGCATTTATTTTCTTTCCCCTTAACAAATGAAATCATCATTTAAAAACTTAATTTTGTATTTACTTGGGTTATCTTTGTGTAATATTAAAAATTGTTTGATGATCTCAATCATTTAAGTGACAAATATGCAAAAAAAAAAAAAAAAAAAAAAAAAAAAAAAAAAATATATATATATATATATATATATATATATATATATATATACTTTTTTTTATGGCACTGTATCTTATCTTGCCCTAATATATCAGGTTTTATTTTTGAATCATGTGACTTTTTCAGGAGAAGGCTGAAGGCGTTGTTGAACCTGAAGCTGAAGCTGATTCTGACACTGAAGAAGAAAAGCCAGGAAAAGCAAACAGCATATCTCTGGGTGAGTAGAAGCAATCGCTTGATGAGACTGTATGTCATTTTTAAAACATTATAACAGAATTGTAATTAAAAAAAATTATGTTCAACAAAAGTGGCAATAATTATATTATTGATTATTGTGATGTTATACACACTCTCTCACTCATTCTCTATAACTCTTATCCTGTACAGGGTCACAGGAGGCCTGGAGACTATCTCAGAGGACACAGGACATGAGGTGGGGTACAGCCTGCTCGGGGTACCAATCTATCAAAAGGAACAAACACTCACAAAGTCACACACTCACTTACATACAGTACTATTGGCAATTTATAGCAAACTATGGGAAAACTACGGATCAACCTTGAGAATTGAACCCAGGAATATGGAGGTGCTGACATTATATAGTCTTAATATATTATAATATAGTTGGTGGTACAGTGGCATAGCAGTTAGCATTGTAGCCTTACCTATTCAGGGTCAGGGGTTCGATTCCCACTTTGGGTTTGTATTTGCGGAGTTTGCATGTTTCCTCCCACAGTCCAAAGACATGCTGAGTAGGCTAATTGTTGTTTCCAAAGTGAGTGTGTGTATGATTGTGCCCTGTGATGGATGGGCTCACTGTATTCTGCCATGTGTCCCGAGTTCCATGGGATAGGCTCCAGGCCCTCTGCGACCCTGCGCAGGATAAGAGCTATTATATGACAATTGTTAATGTTAATTGTTAATGACAAATGTTAATAATATAGACAACCAGGTTAAAAACCCTGGGAATATGAAGGAGAAACAGAAAAGATAATCAGAAAAAAAGCTTTCACTTTGCTAGGGAGCAAAAAGGTTTTGTACCAAAGATGGACTTTGGTGCAATAGAAAAAGGTCATGTGGTCTGATGAGTCCTGGGCACGTATTAATTAAACGTCTCAGAATCACTCCTAGGAATTACACTCAAAGTTAATTTAGGACTGAAAATATTCCTACCTTAGTGTAGGGCATAAAAGTTATTTATGGAGTTTCCTACTCTTACTTTCAGTGAGGAGTGAGCCTGCTCCTAGGAAAGAGTGTGACCTCATTTTCATGACACTGAGAATTGTAACAACACACATTATGGTTTGTGTTGTTACAGATTTTTGTAGTTTCAAATGGTGGAAAAGTGAAATGGTGAAATCGGCAGCAGTTATGTAAAGCTTTATACACACAGACAAAACGTGTGACTCACTGCATGACGTTATCCTAATCAGACTGCTCCAATCACAACTGTTTAAAGCCCCTATAATAGAGCTGTGTAGGACCGTCATAATCTGATCCAAATGATTTTGAAAAGAAAGAGAAACTGGAGAGAAGATGAGAGCGTTTTGCTTGTGGAGGAGGGAGTTAAATGTAAAGAAATAATTAAAGAAACTATCTGTTACCTGAGTAGACAGCATACGAAATGTTCGTTAATGGACCAGTTACATACAACACGCGATGTCTTACAAAAAAAAAAAAGTATAAAATTTTTGTCCAAACGTATCTTTTATGAGCTCCATGTCACTCAGTGTTACTAAAATGTCTCTCATATGTGTGTGTCTCAGCCTGAACGTCGTTTCCTTGCTACTCTTTACTCTTTTTACCCGCTTAGACAATATGGGCATTGACCCTATTCCAGAGTGATGGGCGTGTCAGGGTAAGAAGGGAAGGACATGAAGTGATGCTCCATCATGTATAGTGTCCAC
>JAQMYL010000008.1:943007-954324 GCA_030014365.1 Clarias pachynema | reverse complement strand
GACAGCCCCAAGACATCACTGCTCTAGAGGAGATCTGCATGGAGGAATGGACCAAAATACCAGCAACAGTGTGTGAAGACAACAAAGGGTATATAACAAAGTATTGAGACGAAATTTTGTTATTGACCAAAAACTTATTTTCCACCATAATTTGCAAATACATTCTTTAAAAATTCTTTTTGTTTTCTTATTTTGTCTCTCATAGTTGAGGTTCACCTATGATGAAATTTACAGGCCTCTCTCATCTTTTTAAGTGGGAGAACTTGCATAATTGGTGACTGACTAAATACTTTTTTGCCCCAATATACGTACGTACAAATGTAAGGGCGTGGTATAAAACGTAAAGGTCTTTCTGAACATATATTACAAGTAGCAAAGCGTAAACAGTATATCCACGGCCTCTTCACTTGAGTGTATCTCAGGCCTTTTCCACTAGATGTAGCCAGAGGAGCAGAAAAGACTGAAACCAGCGCTTCATTTACTGGAGTCTGCAGCATTAAACATGCTGTAAGTGGCTATAAGTAGAAAAAAAAATGTAAATAGTGAAAATAAAAATCAGAAACATAAGCATAAAGAAAAATTATATCTAAGTGCTTTTAATCCACAACTGTGTTATAAATATGGTAGAACATTAATTTTAATAGATGTAAAATATATATCTATACCGCTTATCCTGTTACAGGGGCGCAGGGGGGGCTAGAGCCTATTCCAGGAAACTTCAGGCAGTAGGCGGGGTTCACCCTGGAAAGGATGCCAGAGTACACACACAATCATACAATCACACAATACGGGCATTTTGTGAACGCCGACCCTCGACCCTTTAAAAAAGGAAAAAATCATGAAATAACCTCACCATTCAGCTAGACATTGCCACCTTATTCATGAACACTGCTCAAAAATGTCATTAGATTTAGGTTTGGAATGTGCCATATTTCAAAGCAAAAATGCCTCCCACTGGCGCCACCTACAGAAACTGCAGCAGAGGCCATACTTGGATTCACAGTAATAATTTACTCCAAAATCCATAGTGGGTGTTAACTGAGTACATTCACTTTCTAACGGTACTTAAGAACATACAGTATTTCACATATCTGCACTTTTATCTGAATAGTTTTTTTTAATTAAACTTTTACTCAGCAAGTTCAGCAAATTTCTACACTCCTACTTTTCTGCATCGTGTTGTTGTTTTGTTATATTTGAAGCAACTTTTCACAACTTGCTGAATATTATGTGCAATTGCGTGACTTGCCTTTGCTTTCGAGACACACCTAACACTGCAACAGGCATTTCAAATTAGAAGAGGAGCTGCAGAGAGACAAAAATAGAGAGAAACAGAGAGTGTATTGTCTGTCAAAATGAGCTAATACATGCCCTGTAATTTTGATAATTGAAGGTGAGTACTTCTGAACTTGTACTCTAGTACACATGTAAATGAAGGACTTCTACTTCAGTAACATTTGCCCAAGGGAATCTCTACTCTCTTTCTTTCTGAAAAAGTGAAAAAGGTCTGGGGCTCTTTTACTCTTCACACTTTGCTACAACCCCAACAGTGTGACCACACCAAAATGTGGTTTGTGTTTCTTGGTTAACATAACAAGTCAGCGCACACACACACACACACACACACACACACACACACAAAACCACATCCTGCATTAAAATTGAGAAATGCATTCCTGTCTCTTAGAAGCGTGTTTGCATTAACAACAGAGGTTTAATAATACCAGAGTCCTGAGGTTTGAGTGCACAGCGCGAACTGTAGGCATGTGCCGAGCAATCACGTTTATATTGAAAAATTAAACATTAACAGTGCATAATAATATTATGATGGAAATCTAATTAGCACCACTAAATATCACCACTAGAGGTGCTAGTACACCACATTTACAAAATATATGCACCCCCACAGGCCCCCCACCCTAATCCCTGGATTTTATGATTCTAAAGTCATAAAAGTAGGTTTTTTCATTTTAGAACGAAACCAAGAAAAGAATGACACAGTTCAGAAAAATAAAGTTTATTGGTCTTTAAACAGATTATTGTTGTTGTTGTTTTTTTTTTAAAAGGCTGTAATAATATTATAACAATTATCGTTTATTTCAACATCGGCACATGCCTAGTCATAACTACGCTCCATACGTCTATGTATTATGACATCACACTGTTATAAATGATCGGTATAAACTTATGGCGCTTCCTTCGTCATTGTGTTGTTTTTGTGTTTTGTTTTTTTAAAATCTATAAATGCCCGTTTTTTTGAATCCCAAAACACATTCAAGTTCCAAACCTTCATTTTATATCTCTGCTTTATATAGTAGTGCGTATAAAAACATATCTGTGTCTGTGTGTGTGTCGTGAGCACACTGTATGCATATACACATATCTAGATTAGCATATTTACATTATTCATTAGGTTTCAATAATGATATTCACATTGATCCAAAGCCCTTTGTTGTTAAAAATAAATGTAATAAATAAATAAATATATATATAAATCATAAACTAAGTAAAGAAAGAAACAGTACAGTTTGTCGTGATGGTTGTTGTTGTTGTTGTATTGCCTCCATTTCGTCCCACACTCACACACACACACTATTGTTGGAAATGTAAGCTTGATGATTTGTGTACAGTGTATCAGCGTTAATGAGCACAACGCGCATGTGTAACGTGAAAACATGACGCCGTAAGCGGGCGCTGGAGTTCAGGATTAGTCCGGCGTTCCACAACGTGAGCTCACAAAGTAATCCAGGCTAATTTTAATCAACTTTCTATTAATGAAATAAGCTAATAGTAACTAATAATTGTTCGCACTATTGGACAAACTTAGCTTAACGTAACTTCGTCTTGTCAGGCTACGACAATCTCGTCTTCCTTATTTTAATTCCTTAAGTCAACATATTCACCATGGAAGTGTGTTTTATTTGCTTTAGCGTTTAAATCCAGCAGTTTAACAAACTATTTAACAATTTATTTAATTAAGATGGAATTTGATCCAATTTCTAAATCAATCTTAATCCTTCAGCCGTTTCAAGTTCAAGTGTTACGTTTAATTAGCAGTTGTTAGCTTAAAATCTAGAAGCAATAAACAGTTCACAGTTTTTTCTACGCATTACATCACTCCTCAAATTGTCATTTAACGTAAAACACTTGACTGAACAACAGCCATACTTTAACGCTCAACTATTAATGATTCGTTTTTCTGTCCAAAATTTTAAATACTAGACATGGGAAAAATTGATTCAGTTATGTAATTTGATTCTCTCGTGCAGCAATAGACGTATTACCACACTGACCCCAAAATTGCAGAATTCGGCATTTCAGGTGGCAAAATGTTGCAGTGTCTCTATGACCCACTCAAATGAACACAACAAATTATTCACTTATTTGTTTAGAATTGTAACAAAATTTTAAAAAAAGCTTAATATCGTTTTCGGGATATTTATAAAATCATGATAATTATAGAATCGCAATACAAACTGAATCGACACCCGAGTATCGTGATAATATCGTTTCAGGTGGTCCTGGTGATTCCCGTCTCTATTAAATACTGTGGATCAGTTTATAAATCAAATCTGTGAAAGTTCAATGGAAAAAAAGAAAAGAAATCTGAATCTCAATCTAAACTCTCGTCCAATCAGCTGCCTTCGGCCAAATATTTTTTGCATAGATGTGCACAATTAGCTGCTATAGTCCAATTCATTTTTATTTGTATTGCGCTTTTAACAATAGACATCGTCACATATGAGCGTTACAGAAATATAAAGTTTAATAAACATTAATCAGTTGTGTAGCTTTTTCTCAACCGGTTTCCTTTTTATTGGATTTATTCCTTCATACAGTTTAATGATTTCATCAAACAAGCTTGGATTATGCGAGCTCGCCTCATGGAATCCCCTCGACCCAGATAAAGTGCGCAGGTTCTGTGACGGCGGAGAAACATGACGTAGTCGTGATGAAACCTGATGAGTGTGTAAGGGAAGTTCAGTGTGTAACGTAACGACGTTAATCGAGGCCCTGAATCTTTCATTTGGCAATCGGTATATAAACCAGTCGTGTGTCTACAAATAACTAACATGCACTAGCTGTTTTGGAATTCTCCACCACCCTCACACCCCCCCCCCCACCCCCACCCCACAAAAAAAAAAAAAAAAAAACTCTGAAGTGATTTAAACTCACTAATAGAAATCTTCAAACATGCATTCAGTTATTATTGGTGAAATATATATATTACATCTAAAAATAATATAAAGTAGCAAACAAACAGTACATATAATAGGAGGAAACTAAAGAGGAATTTTTGTGCAAAAAAAAAAAAAAAAAACATGAACCAAAACAATGAGTATGATTGCAAAGCATAAAGTGATATGCTAAGCTCAGTAGTGATGAACGTTGGCTAGGACGATGATAAACGCTTAGCAAAGTGAAGGGATTCAGTCGTCCTTAGCATGCTTTTACTTGTGTTTTTCAATAACACACCTGATATTCAGGCATTTACAGACATCTGATGTTTATATCAGCAGAATGTTTTCAATTTTGTGTTGTCATGGTGTTGCACTTTATTAATCTATTGTTTTTTTTGTTTTTTTTACTAAATGGAGATACAGTGCCAATATTTGAAATAATACGCAAAATTCCATGATACAAATGATTATCACACTTATGTGATGCATGACTGATTATAAGCACTGATCTCAATTTAAACATAAACGTACGGCTAAAGGGATAGTTCAGGTTTTTCCAAGTCTGTCTAAATATCAGCGTTAAGGTGGATATAAGCACATGATCACAGTCTCGGCCGTTATAAGTTTTCCTGCTCTGCTCACCGCGCGTGATGTCTGTCACCCGGTGTACAATGTAAGTAATTGGGACCAAATTCCGCAACCCTCGTTCGTGCAAAAGTGCAATCCAAACTTCAGCTATGATTCATATCAAGCGTCTGCAGTCCCACTGAGCTAAATCAAGCTGGTCTCTTATTGAGGACAAATTTAACTCTTTTTCCTCCTTACTTGCTTTCCAGGTGAAACTTCACAGTCAGTGCGCAGAGCAGGAAAATGTTCTCATACGCACCTCGATTCTGATTTAACACAGACTTAAAAAATAAATAAATAAACATTTAAACTATCACTTTAAGTTGGTCACTTTTTTTCCCCTGTGAAACGTGTGTTTCATCACCATCGATATTAATCCTACTGTAAAATCAGTACTTGTGTTTAGCAAGAAAAGTTTGCTAAATGCATAGTGTTCCCTATTATTATTATTATTATATGCAAAAGTCATTGAGCGTAGTATATTTTCCGCTATATGACCCGCATCAGGATGTAAACTTTGGTTAAACCCCAAACAGACACCGACCTCAGAATACTGCTCATGATTTTGGCAACTAAACATCAAACACGCTGGACAAGTTTCTCAAACTTAAATTAAACGTCTGGACCTTAAACAAGAGAAAAAAGCCAGCGGATGTGCAAACGGCAAATCATGAATCAAATGAAAATAAGAATCTGAAGCTACAGTACGTCTTTAAACAGGGAAATAATAAAGTAAACCTGAAACCACAACTCAGACATCAGTATTAGTGGTGTGGTTCCGATTTAGACTTAGTTGTCAGGTGAAATTTATATACTGGATTTTCTGATTTACATGAGTCTAATGTAATAACTGTATTATATGTTTTTGTATCTGCCTTGTAACAGTAACAACTGCTGCAGGTGTAGCTCAGTGGTTAAGGCAGTGGGGATGTCTACAGTCCGGAAGGTCCCAGGTTCAAAACCCCACCACCAGCAAGTTGGGCCCTTGAGCGAGGCCCTTAACCTTCAACTGCTCAATTGTATAATAAGATAAAAATGTAAGCTGCTCTGGATAAGGGCGCCTGCTGAATGCTAAATTTGAGCAGTATTTACGGTAGACGCTTTACTCTAGTACTTACGGTAATTAGTCAATGAATACTATTTTGACACAAATAGATCATTAAACATGGAAATTAACGTACAGATTATTATTATTATTATTAAAATCAAATACAGTAATAGACCTTTAAATTCCACTTTAAACTCTGTGACTTTACTTTGGTGAAGTGAAGCTGATTTAAATAAAAAACACATTTTTAAATTAAATAACGCCTAACATGTATTTACATCAATGTGTTTTTTTACGGTATGTCAAGATAAATGACATACAGTTACTGTTCACTCCACAAACCTTAATGACAAGGTCATATTTTGATACTTTTTCAATAAGGAATCGTTCGAATCATCATTAAAAGTTGCGTTTTTAGTGACAAGCCACGTAAACACCAGACCAGAACAGGAACGTACAATAATAATAAAAGAAAATCAAAGAAAGCGTTTCCTTTCTCAGGTTCTGGACCTAGACTCTAGTCGGATGAGCTGCTCTTAGATATTAAAAATAGAAACGCATAAAAGCAGCTGATTGGCTGAAACAGAGGACCCGACCTGGATCGTTGCCAAACTATGATTTTTTGTTTCGTCTCCAATATCACGTTGTTAATAACAGAGACACCATGTCTATATAACAGTGTAATAAACTAGCGTAGCTGATACGATTTGAAAACAGAAATAAAATCAGCTAATGAGGTGAAAATATAAACGGCTAATCTTTCTGCATTACAAAGCTAGCATAATAAATGTCAATAGCGAGACGACTTGTTGGCATGCTGGTTAAATAAGTGCTCTATCACGACATGCGAAAACAAACAAAAAAAAACGTACCGCTCCAAAGTGCGTAGTAGGATTTAAATAAAAATAATGCCAGGTATAAAACAAGGGGAAATTTTGTGCGTCTTGTTTGGCATGTAGAATATATACTTTATATATTTCAGATTTGCTTCCTCGTTACTGTAAAAAGCACCATGAACCTTGTAAACCTCACGAATCAAACAGCAAACGAAGGAGGAGTGACCACTTCTTTTTGCCTCAGATCGAACAGAAACACACATGAAGGACGGAGAGACGTGATGATAAAGTAATAATGAGGAAATGAGAGGAACTAAAGGTGGACGTGTCTAGGTATTTTTCTTTACGCTTAAACTCAAGTGAGGATTTTACCAGTGCAGTGAGTGTGTGAGTGTGTGTAGCCTCAGAGCAGTGTGTGCATTAACAGAAGCCATGCTTTCCACCAGATGGTGTGCGAGCAACAAGTGGTTGTGCGATGCTAATGCATGGTGTGCGATGCAAACGTTTTTGTTTTTTCCACCGCAGAGCTGCGTGTTTGACTCGACCGCACCTCTGAGTTTTTCATACATGAAATTCAAAACCATAAACCATGTTAATGCTCTGAAGGCTGGTGTAAAACTGTGATATATGATATTTATGATATATAATATATAGTGTATATATGATTAATGGCATGTTTGAGAGTGTGTGTGTGTGTATGCAATCTGTTGGTCTCTCGGCAACTCCAGCCGTACACTCGTGCACTCGAGGACACGGACACGAAGAAACATTCTGACATACATGACCATCTGTCAGGTCTTTAACAAAACAGCCCGCGCCCGAACAACCCCCTCCCCCACCTCACCAAAAAAATTATAAATTAAAACTATCCCCAAAAACTGAGGTCAGAGGTCAAACGTTGTTACACCCCCCTCCCCCCCGGACATATACACATACACAGTCCCTGCCCCCACCCTCGTCAGTGCTTAATGCATGTCAAACTGCGAGCAGTGAACAATAATCTGCACCCCGAGGTCAAAGGTCAGAGCTCTACATAGGAATCCAAGTCTGCAAATGAATCCTATGGATTTTTAAGCCCCTGGATTAAAAAAAAAAAAAAAAAAAAACAAGAGTCAGAGGTCAAAGGTCAGAGCTCGTGACCCCTCCCTGAGTCTAAAGAAAACCTGATGCATGTCAAATTCTTAAAACGTAAAACAAACCTAAAAAAAAAAAAAAATCTCAAATCGAGTCCAAGTCACATGATTCCTTGAAAAACCCCGCCCCAGAGGTCAGAGGTCAATCTGAGATCAGTACGCCGGACAGTCGTAGGTGTCGATCCATAGCAAGTCGTCCAGGACGCCCCAGTGCAGCGACAGGATGGAGCCGACCACCATGACGTGCATGATCTGGTGGCTGTTGCACCAGTAGTCAAAGAGCCCGGGGCAGAAACGCTCGGGCACACGGGCGATATTGATGACTCCACCCGACACCGCGAGCGCCTCCATGGTAAGGAAGTGGCGTAGCGACGTGGGGCTTCCCCCTCCAACACCCAAGCACCGCAGTCCCAGGAAGAAAAAGCGAAAGAGCGCCTGGCCGGCAAACGACCGCAGACGGCGCACGCTGCTCCTCGCGGTCACTGCGCAGTAGATGGCGTAACTAGAAAGAGCAATGTAGGTCAGCAGGGCGGCGCCGCGCAGCAGCGGGTAGCACAGCAATGTGCTGTAGACGATGGGCAGAGCGCCTGCGGAGAAAGAAAAGAAAAAAAGAGTTACTTATGCTGGTCAAACGGGATTGATCCAGTACGGCGGTAAAAAACGCTGCTCGCTGTTTCCATTGAGAATGTGTTTATTATCGATTAGTGTTTTAAAACCACGATATGGTACACACTCTCTCAAACTTTTCATCTTAGGAAGTGACCCAACCAATCAGAGTCATCTCTGTAACCATGTAATCGATGGCACGTTAATTGACGCGTATCCATCGTTTTTTAAAAAGATTTGTAAAGTATGACATCACTAAAATCTAAAAAAAAAAAAAAATTCAGGAGAAACTTAATACACAACAACAACATACGCGGTTCAATGACGTTATTTGCTGTGCACTACAGGATTGAAATTTAGGGTTGTGTCCCCCTGGTATTCTTTTGTCTTATCTTGTTTAAAGATGGCGTTCTAGACCAGCAGTCATGTGGCTTCTGTAAAGCGCTGCCAAGGGTTCAAGGATTCAATCTGATAGAAGCTGTTGAGGTTTATACGTTGAGAATGTATAGGCTTAGTTTTACTGCTTAAGGCTGTTTTCACGATTGCTTGGTCCCGTGCCCGAGTACGACTGCTCCGCCACACACTAGCCAGCTTTCACACTATTAATACTGTTCTGTACCCAGGTACTCTTACGTTAATACTTGTACTTTCGATAACAGACTAAAAGCCTCAACCTTTGCACTTTGCACTACACCCAATTGTATTTATATTAAAATGGCTTTTTTGACCCTCTTGTCTTCCGTCCTACTTTGTCAGATATGAGTGTGTAGTTCTTTCAAACTTTCATTGTTTTGGTCTGGTTAGCTTTTACTTTAGGGACTCAGGCATGAATTCAAGTACACTTGATCCAACACTCAGTATGTTCGTGTCCAGGCACGGATCAGCGCACGGCGTTCTCAGTTCGATTCCGATATAAAAGCCAGGGCTACTTAAACACAGAAGTGAACCGCTGTTTCAAACAGAGCCTCATCAACACCGCCCATCTCATCCGATATCTGTGTGTGTGAGAGGGTCACTCTTTCCATTTTGTTCTGAAAAATCAGTAATATTATGTATGGTGTGAAGATTGATTAGTGGTGCTTGTGAAGCAACGCATAACTTGTTGTATCCTCCAGGTTTAGTATTTTTCTTTTCTTTTTTAAAAATTCTTCTTCCGTACAAACTTGTAACTAGTCCTGTACCATTTGTCATAAACCCATGAGGGGTTAAATCGTGAGGCTTATTCAGGAATGGGGTGCTATGACTTTTCTAAGGGGTGGGAGGGTCAGGGGGCAATTTACTGCCCCAAAAATCCCATAGACTTAACATTGAGACCAACTTTGATAGATTCTAGAGCAGAGCAAGAGTTTTGTAGAAATCTCAAACTTATCACATTTGAAGAGGCTTGCAAAGCTGTTTCAGAACATACTCCGCAACAGGGTACAAGTTGTACCCCTGAGACGAAAAAAGGTGCTCAAATTTGCCCCCCTGACTTATAATGGTGAAGGTACTCCCCATTGAAACAGGAAGTGCTCACAGTTGCGTTCCATCCTATGGTAACTTTGAAACTGACCCTAACTGTGGATCCCATCGTCATGTAGACATGGGGGCGGACTCATTTTATTTAATTGGTCAAGCAACCAATCAGTCTGTCATTGTGAAGCTGTCAAGCCACGCCCTAGCAACCACTCTAGAGCACCTTAGCCACTGATCCCGTAGACGGTCATTATAAAAGGCCCAGCGGCCCGACTATTGCCACGGAAAGCACCGCTCACATTTTCTTCAGAAAATGTACCCCTTTAGTTTCCTACTACTCTTCTCCTCTTTTTGTCTATTGGCCAGGAGTAGCTCAGTGGTTAAAGCTATTGGACTACTAATCGGAAGGTCCCAGGTTCAATACCCTGGCACCACGAAGTTGCCACAGTTGGGGCCCCTGAGCAAGGCCCTTAACTGCTCAGTTGTATAAAGAGATAATCATGTAACTCGCTCCGGATGCGAGCATCTGTTAAATGCCATTGATGTAAATTTAATTGTATTGGCAGCTCTCAAACCAACTAGGTGCATACTGCCCCCGCTGGGTGGGTATTCACACTGCATGTCCTGGACATTGATGTGGTCAACTGTACTCAGGTGTATGTCTGAGTCTCTAACGTAAAAGCACACTAAGTCATAAAAAAAACAACTGAAAACTCTGACTCTGAAAAACCCTGACTCTGAAAATCGAGTCCACTAAACAGCTACGCACGTCCACTCTGAATACGAGAAACTTTCCCTCTTTTCCTCTAAATATTAATAAAACTTTAAGTCACTGACCCTGATCTGACCACATGACCAGTGA
Organism: Clarias pachynema; assembly: GCA_030014365.1. Lineage (NCBI taxonomy): Eukaryota > Metazoa > Chordata > Actinopteri > Siluriformes > Clariidae > Clarias > Clarias pachynema. Next base: position 943,576 of record JAQMYL010000008.1, on the reverse strand, counting down.
CAATAACAATGACTCAAATTAAGCAATTGTCGTGAATCGTTGCGATTAAGAAATCATTGTGTGTAATCGTGTGAATTGCCACGTCCTCCATCTGTTCACAACTTTATTGCTTCACCCTGTTAGCGAGTTAGCAAGCTAATGACAGAGTGTGAAGAAAACTGAGTGTAAATCTCTATGGAAATCTCTTCAGCTACACTGCTGCAGCTTCCAAGGTCGAGTGCGTCAGTGGTGGAAAAGTCCGCTGACGATACACACTCCTCCTGTTCTGCTGCAAGGCACGGTGCAGAGGGAACGTCAAGGAAAGACGAGAGAGAACAAAAAAGAAATTAAAAAACACATATGGGGTCCTCCTAATGAAAAGAGGAATAAAACAATGGAGTCCATGATGCTAGAGGAGAATAAAACACTCCAGGGGGTTAACAGTAATGTCGCTTCATCACACCACACAATATCTTCTTTGTCTTTCGGCTATTCCCTTTCAGGCGTCGCCAAAGCAAATCATCTGCCTCCATCTAACCCTATCCTCTGCATCCTCTTCTCTCACACCAACTAACTTCATGTCCTCTCTC